>JAPIVC010000309.1:0-225633 GCA_030586385.1 Camponotus fellah
CGTCAAAGCTAGAACACTTACGTTTTCTGGTGCATTAAGCTTGCCCAAATTAGTTTTTATTGTTATCACATTCGAATCAAATGGATTTATTGATAATTGATCAAAGTAAAAATTGCTTAAAGTAAACTTCAACTTGTACTCCGTAAGTGGTGTTAAGTTTTGAATCTCGTAATATCGTTCGCATGTCAGCACATTTAATTTTTCAGATTTATTGAGATTGTTGTCTGAACAATTGTCAAAACTTACGGAGATAGTATATACAGTAGTTGGTAAATTATATTTGTTGCATCCACTCTTTACAACCGGCTCCGGAAGATTAACAATGATGCTGTTTGTCGTTGCAGTCACATTCTCAAAATTATAAGCTTTTTCATCAGGTGTCAGACATTTTATTGGAGGATATGGTTGAGAAGATTTATCGAAAGTGTAAATTTGCTTAAATGAACTAGTATTAAAGGTTCTTGTTACGTATTCAACATATTTGTCTGCATTTACGCTCTTGAGACGTGCATATTTTTTTCAAAGAGTAGATATAGTCAACCCCATAATTAACTGCTAAAATATAAACGTATGTTTTGTCAATCGTTATAGATTTGATGTTATCACTTATGTTTTTATTGTGTACAATCGTATTGCACATAGAAACGTTAATGTCTGTCATAATTATGTGATTGTCAGTTAACCAGTAAATTAACGGCTTCTCATTATTCATATCATCAATTATATACTGATTTATCTTGGTAAGTGAGCATAAGTACGTAATAGACGAACTTATCTGAAAATTTTGCTCATTTTTTCCATCGAGATGATATTTTGTCATATCCAATTGTCCATTTATCGAATTGTATCGTAAAGTATGTAAAATTCTAGAAAATATATTTTTAGAATTTTATGTTTTATAATGAATAAAATAAAAAATATATTTTTTATTTTACTCATTATAAAACGTTTTAACAATAATAGAAACTTACATGTAGTAAAAATTCGAAATTCTTATAATTATATAATAACTTATTTTTTTTTTGCTTATGATCTTAATTATAAAATCACGTAAAATTATAGAATAATTACAAATTTGCATAAATCTTTAATAGAAAGTTATTTTTTCAGGTGAATGGTAGTAAACATACCCCATAGACGGTAACACATTTATATTTCCATCATTGTTTGTTTTCATAATCTTATCAAATTTAATTATGCCATATTCCCACATTGTTAAGTCGAACTTTACAATATATTTTGAATCTTCATATTCATATGCTATAAAATATAGATTTCTTGCGACCCAGTCAATGCAGATACTATATAGAGCTTTATAATAGGTAGAAATTTTTGTGACATGATTTTCATTAATTTTGAATATCATTAGGTCATTATTTCCGTTAGACCAATAAATTCTATGTTCTTGTATCGAGTAAGCGATGCTTTCTAATTTACTGAAAAAAAAGAGCTAACTACAATTGTATAGTAAAATAATTATAGTTGAGATTTCTATTTTTATAGTTATTACTATAATGTTGATAATAATGTTGATAATAATAAACTTGTGCAGCAATAATAACTTTAACCTTATAAGTATCAAAAATAATTTGATAATTATAACTATTTTTTTATCAGTATACGTACACTTTCCTGTCGAAATACTGTACGAATGTAGTAATGACGTTTAAATCCTGGTCCAATATTTCGATATGTGCAAATTGTTGGATTAATAATTTAGGTATTGGATTTTCATGCATAGTTGACACACGGATTTCTGTATAAGGACCAATTACTTTAGTATGCGCACGTACTTGGAAATAATATGTCGTGTTAGGTTTTAGATTGTACACTAGGTGCTCCAATTTTGTAATGATATTTTTATCGTCACAGATTTGAATCTCTTGTAAGTTCTCGAAGAAAAAACATTTCACTGTGTATCCTTGTATTGCTTCATCGGCAAAATTAGGTTGATTCCATCTGTAAAAGAACAATAATTCAGTCTTTTTATATTTAGTAAAATTATAACAGAATTAACGGAATTAAGTTTTTATGTCGTTGAATTTAAGGAAAAGAAAAAAAATGAAAGAATACAAATGAAAGAATACTGAGAATTTAAATTTTTTTACCTTAATGTCACAAAAATATCGTTTTTTGTGAATTGATTGTCGAAATCTACAAAAGCTCTGAGAGATGTTGGCTTGCTCAAACTGCTTTCTAGAGATTTTAAGATCGTACATATTAACATAATTATATATAAAATTAATATATAATAATTAAGTGAATTTTAACAAATTAAAATAGATAAAGAATTAGGCTCTGTTATGTATTAAACAACACGATACACAAGAAAAGAGCGATTAAGAGCCACCGCGGATGGTAGTGCGCAAAATTTTATAAATATAGAAGAAGTCGCGAAAATTAAGACGCGAAACAAGACATATGCATATATTTTACTTGGTGCATAAACCAAGGTAGATTCTCCATCCGAGAATACTATAAGACTCCTCTTTACTCCCCTGCAAAGATGTTCGCCCCGATATTTTTCTCACCTACATCTTTGCAGGGGGGTAAAGAGGGGTCTTATAGTATTCTCGAATGGAGAATCTACCTTGGTTTATGCCATCATATGCATATGTCTTATTTCGCGTCTTAATTTTCGCGACTTATTAATCTTTAGAAAATTTTACGCACTATCATCCGCGGTGGCTCTTAATCGCTCTTTTCTTGTGTATCGTGTTGATTAAGTGAATTATCTCAGTAAATCAGAAAGAATAATTCAATGTGAAAATTAAGAAAAAAAAAAGGAAATGTATATTATAAAATTAGTACAGTATTGATCTTTAAAATAATAAAATAATATAAAAAATTTTCCGTCATTAAGACTTAGAAAGTAATTGTTAATCCATAGCAAAAACTAATAAATAACTTTTAATAAAATGATAAGTCATACTCTTCGAAAAATTCCTATTGCTCAAAAAATCAAAAGTAAAATATTTGCGGTTGGTTTAAAACAAAATAGCAAATTCATAAAATATATATTGATTTTATCTTAAATCATGAAACTTTTTACAATATTATGTTTATTATTATTTTCACAATATTATTTTTACAATATTATAATTTTCTATTTCTTTTTCAACAGAAAAGAATTTATATTTTTCTCACTACTAGAAGATATTTTTAAATTTGATTTTCATTCTCATTTGAATTTAAATTATATTTACAATTTTTTGTCGTAAATTTTATTATTAATGCATTTTACTTTATGCATTTTTTGCAACTTACTGATAGGTTCTGGAGTAGAAATATTTGCAAGTGGCATCTCACCGACTTCTCGCTCACTTCTCATAGTCATATTATCAGAATGACTCCAGTAAGATTTGAAATTTAGTATATGATGATCACTTTTCTCGAACATTGAAATATCCTTCTCCTTATAACATACAAAAAGAATTGAGTAAGTACCGTTAGAGCAGAATCGCGATTATTTCTATTGCTTTTAATGAGAAATTATGTGTATAATAAAATTAAACAAAAAATTGCCATTTTTTATTTGTTAGGTTAATAATACTGGTTTGATATACAATATATCATTCCTAATTGATATATATATATATATAATATATATATATATATAGAATCTATTTTATTATATATATATATTATAGAATCTATTTATATATATATATATATATATATATATATATATATATATATACACATATATATATATATATATAAATAGATTCTATAATATATATATATATATATATATATATATATAAATATGTATAAATTTTATTATAGAATTTATTTTTTTCTTTTTAAAGTCATTTTGTATAAAAACAAATACATATATTAAAAAGAAGATCAATCAATAGGTTAAGACAAGAGTCAATAAGGATTTATAGCAGCTACGCTTAGTAAATAATACAAGTAAAAGTTCTTTGCAATTGTTGAAACAATTTTGTGCCTAACAATTTGATTCTTTCATGATAGGTTAGATAACTTTTCTTCAATTTTTACCGTAACACTTTTTTTTCAAAAATTTGCCGATATTATTAAAGTTTTATTAATGTTTATACTTCAAGAATATTATTTCTTTACAGTTATTAAATATTAGTCGTAGAAAATATATAAATTTTTTATCTATAAAATTATCAATTTTTTTTCGATTATTGTTATATTTTTTACACAAATTCTTAAGGTGATAAATTCTTAAGGTGATAGTATAAATCGATAATGCCTCGGTAAGAATATGTGTATATAATTATATATTATTGGATTTTATATTATTATAATGGATATGTACAATGAAAATTAATATAAGTTTTAGCATCTAGCGATTTTCTAAATTAATTTTATAAAATGAAATCTACATAAACTTAACACTATGTATCAATAAATATTATTATAACTTAACACTATGTATCAATAAATATTATTATATTATAAATATCTAGAAAAATAAAAAAATTTTAGAAATTGAAGTAAAATGACTTAAAAGACTGTTCAAATGTCATCGTATATATGTATATATTAATGTAACTGATAAATAAGCAGCAAATTTTATTAATTTTAAAAATTGTTATTTTTAGAAAATATATATATATATATATATATATATATAAGAGAGAGAGAGAGAGAGGAGAGAGAAAGGGATACAGTAATACAATCTAGTTTTAGTATACTGTTTTAATTAAATTTAATATATTATACTATATAACACTTCCATTTATAAATAAAATTTCGAAAATTTATGTATCCTTTTTTTACAACACACTTTTTCTTTTATGTTGAATAGTTTTATTGTATTTTCTTATTATATAGATAAAGAGAGTATATATAATTTATTATCATTCATTTATGAATTATCAGCTGCAATAACATTCAATTGTTTCTTAATAAAACGAAAAATATTTCTCACCTGCGTGAAGTTTAAATCCGGATACATGGAAACATTTCCTTTCTGAAGGCTGTTTGAAGTGCTATAAATTTTCGGCATAAACGTAATAGTTGCTCTTGTATGTACTAAACATTTCAATAAAATACATAAAATTGTCCAAAATATAATTTTCATTTTTTATAAATGTTTGCACTCAATCAGTTCTCGTTGAATTCTTAGTTAGTTGTTTTTCTCACTCTACTAATTCTAATGTGTTAATCGAATTGATATTAATGCTTATATAGACACATTATTCGTACGATTGCGTTACTATGTATGCTTTTTAAAATCCACTATTCATACATAATTACACGTTTTCTGTGATATTCATATGATGCAGTTTGAATCAAGCGATAAGTACGCGATAACCTTTTCGACTGGTGATCACAATAATAACTAACTTCGTATGATCAATCTGATCATGTGTCGTCATGACATTTTATTAACTGCATTCCGTTCGTAATTTATTTTTTTCTACAAGCGATACTCGGCGTTATTTTAAAAAGAATTAAAATTAAAAATTGTTTGACAAAAAGTTATAATGTATAAAACAAAAATAGTTCTATATATAAATAAAAATAATTATATGTACATATAACTGTTTAATGAATTTTATTAAACTTTTTATATTAATTTATTTCTACGTATCTTCTCTTTGGCATAGGAGAGAGGCGTTTATTAAATAAAAGATATTCTGATTATAATGAAAGTAATATTGGATTTAAAAAAAGTGATTTATATGTTTTCTGTGATATTCATATAATGTAATTTGAATACGTAATGCGGTAGTGTTTTTACAATAGTATAAATAAATATACAAATTTACAACAGCATATAAATAATTAAAATAAATAAAATAATTTTACGAGTTATTATCGTTCTTTGCATTGAATAACCTTATAAAAAGGTACACGATATAATTTTATTTAATATTAACTTAACATAATATACTTAATATAATATGATATAATATAAAAACTTATAATATTAATTACTTTATTATTTTAATTATACTATTGTAATTTTATACAGCAATCTTTATATGCATCAGTGAGCATTAGTGCATCCAATTCAATCAAATTCTCTCTTTCTTCCGCTATAAATCATCAATTACTTTATTTCCAAAAAAGTGTATTATAAACACTTAATTACGTGAAACATAATTAAAAATAATTCTGTGATGCTTCGGTCTCCTTTTGTGATATATATTCAATCCATTCATATATTAAATTATATACAACATTTTTATTTTCAAAAATATCTTTATATTATTAAAGAAATATCCTGCATAGAATGAAACAAATTTAAACAAGTATTTATATAATGGTCTCTTTTTAAATTTATATATAATAGTCGTATTTTCAAATATTTTACAAATTTATAAAAATTTATTCCCTCTAACAATGATATATGTACGTGCAAAAATCTATATATATAGTGTGAAATAGGAAAAAGCTTCAAAATATAATATAAAAAAAGCTTGAAAAAAAATTACAATTGTGTGTTAATATTTATGAATTTACAAAATAGTTAATATTACATTAAAAAGTGCAGATTTTACATAATATATAAAAATACACATATTAAATGTCTAATAAATATCATAAAAAATAAACATTCCAATATTAATATACATACATATCCATCTACAATTTATTCCTCATTAACTAAGAGTTATGTATATCAATAAATTGAAAGGAATTAGGCTCTACATATATTTAAACATCACGATAAGAAACTAGCGAATAAGACCACCGTAGATGGTAATGCGTAAATTTTTCTTAAAGATTAATTGTTCGCGAAAATTTAAATGAGCACGAGGCATATGCATATGTTTTACTTGGTGCATTTACCAAGATATAGATTCTCATTTTTGAGAATTCTATAAACCCTCTTTACCCCCCCTGAAGAGATGTAGACGAGAAAAATATCGGGGCGAAGTCGTTGAATCGGGAATTGAACCCGAATTTTTCGCTTGCCGGTAGTAGGAATACTTCAATACACACAATAAATGGACTATTTCTTCAATTTATCCGCCTAATTTCTAATAATCCGCTTAATGTTCTGAATCTCAACAAGGAATCTAGATTATTAAATAAATTATTTTAAATTCAATTTGTCAGAAATTAAACTGATAAACAGTAATGTCAGGAAAAGGATGTGGCTTACATGCATACAATCATTCTGCGTAGCACAAGTATATGGTTCTCTCTGATTGATGCGTGCGAGCAGGCATTACCTTCTCTTTCTGACATTACTTCGTAAATGGCAAAAATATGCTTCAGATCTTGTATTAATTACTAATTCTTTATATGCATTTCGTGATAAATATAAGAATACGAAAAGAGTTAAGAGTGGCTCGTCGGCGGAAAGCGAAGAAACACGTGCCACATACTATTATGTTTCTTTTATGTCATCTTTTTCGACAAAACCGAAAGATGTCTTTATAGACATCTTTTCGTTTTGTCGAAAAGATAACTTAAAAAAGACATCTTTTCGTTATCCTTTAGTATAATGTGTTGTGTGGGAAGTTATATTTCGTTCCACCCCCATCGCTCAAAATTAGTAATTATATAATAATGTTTTATGTTTTATGATTATGTTCTATGTTTTATGTTTAAATATAATTTTGCAATATATTATCTTAGATATGATTATCTTAGGCTTATTATTATGTTTATATTATTACGTAACCGTAATAATAAACGTTTATAAACGAAATAAATTATATACATTACAGAAACATTGTAGAAATATACATTAATAAAATATTAGATATAAGCAATATGATATTTATATTTTAGAAACATTTTAAAACTATAACACTTTTTAATTTTTTCGCACCTTCCAATTGCGTAGCCCAATTTTTTGGGTTCAAAAAGTGTTCCTTATTTTTTTTGACTAATGTATTTTATACGTAATTTTATTAAATATGGTTGCAATAATATTGCATTGTTTCAAATATATTATACTGCAACATTGTTATAATGTATATTTCATTGCAATATTACAAAAAATGAACATCTTAACGTTGTCATCTTATAACAATAACTCAGTAGAATTTCGCAATCGATTTGCAATATTGTAATGTTTCAATGAAATTATTCTTTAATATATCGGCAACCTTATTGTGCTGTATAGATATCTTCATTTGCTTACCAAGTGTTGAAAAAATAAATCTTTCATCAGCCAATCATGTAAAAGTTTCCTCATATTCGAGGTATCTCAGTATCAAGCGAAACTGGTATGAAGTTCCCAATTGTAAATTTTCGATATGGTATATTACTTCTTTGTTATAATTCGTTTTAATATCATTCGTTGTTTGTCACTTTTCTGTTGAAACGTCTTTATACTCTAGTGCAGAAGAGATCGTCAGATTCATGTTTGAGATCCATGAAATGTTCATGCTATTTGTGTTAACCTCGTTCAGAATAATAATGTTTGGCTCTGAGTATATGTGAACGCTCTTGCTTAAACTCTCGTTGTAATAATCGCTGAAATTAATTGGATACACACGTACGTATATCAAATAACTATGTACTGGTAGCAACACGTTAATCTTTGTGAAATATCTGCCGTCTGTCATACGTTTCGGTACATTGATCAATTGTTTATTATTTTGTTGCGTGCTCATTAATGAATTCCAATGTACTTCGTAGGTCACGGCCATGCAGTTCACTTTCTTGAGTGCCATCCAATGAACTATTGCTATAGTAGGCGTCAAAGCTAGAACACTTATGTTTTCTGGTGCATTAAGCTTTCCCAAAGTAGTTTTTATTACATTCGAATCAAATGGATTTATTGATAATTGATCAAAGTAAAAATTGCTTAAAGTAAACTTCAACTTGTACTCTGTAAATGGAGTTAAGTTCTGAATCTTGTAATATCGTTCGCACGTCCGCACATTGAATTTTTCAGACTTGTTGAGATTGTTATCTAAACAGTTGTTAAAACTTACGGAGATAGTATATATAGTAGTTGGTAAATTATATTTTTTGCATCCACTCTTTACAACCTGCTCTGGAAGATTAACAATGATGCTGTTTGTCATTGCAATCACATTCTCAAAATTATAAACTTTATTGTCAGGTGTCAGACATTGTATTGGAGGATATGGTTGAGAAGATTTATCAAAAGCGTAAATTTTATACAAATATCTTTTTACTTGGTCTATTACTATCTTTCTAACATATTTGTCTGTATTTACACTCTTGAGACTTGCGTATCTTTTTTCCAAAACGTAGAGATAGTAAGTATTATAATCATTTGCTAAAATGTAAACGTATGTTTTGTCAATTGTTATAGATCTAAATATTATGTCACTTATGTTTTTATTGTGTAAAATGGTATTGCACATAGAAACGTTGAAGTCTATCACAATTACGTGATTGACAGTTAACCAGTAAATTAACTTCTCATTATTCATGTCATCAATTATCGTATACTGAAGAAAATATTCTGTTAAGTCGTTAAATTCTTAAGTTGAAGTGGGCAAAAGTACAATAGTAATAGACGAATTTATCTGAACAATTTGCTTATTTTTTCCATCGAGATGATAATTTGTTATATCGTATCGCTTATTCGTGAAATTGTATGATACGTCATATACAATTCTAAAAAATATATAATTATTTTACTCATTATAAAACATTTTAATAAAAATAAAAACTTATACGTAGTAAAAATTCGAAATTCTTATAATTATATAACTTATTTTTTTTTTATTTATGATCTTAATCATATAATAACACATTTTTTTACTTATGATTTGAATTATAAAACATCTTAATTATGTAAAATTATAGAAAAATTACAAATTTGCATAAATCTTTAATAGAAAATTATTTTTTAAGGTAAATGGTAGTGAACATACCCCATAGACGGTAACACATTTATAATTTCAATAATAACGTTTGTTTCCTTAATCTTATCAAATTTAATTATGCCACTTTCCCACATTGTTAAGTCGAACTTTACAATACAGGGTGATTCAAAATAAATATAGTATCCGTGAAATGACACATTCTTGAGTCAATTCTAAGACAATTTTTCCTTTAGCAAAATTTCGTCCGACGCTTAGTTTTCGAATTATTAAAAGAAGTAATTAACTTATAACGCAACGTAATTTAAATCGACCACACTGGCACTTTATTGGTTGATAGAAAATCACGACGTTTCGATCATTGGTTTTGGTCCTTTTCAAGTGAACTACAGAGGTTTAATAATGTACCGAAAAAACTTAACATTTTGATTAAACGCGGAAAAGATAGATTGCCTACTAATAACAGGACCGAAGTCGTATATAAATTAGACTGCAAAAATTGTAATAATTCATATATAGGCCAAACGAAAAGACATTTAGGCACTCGTGTCAAAGAACATTTTAACAATATAAAATTGCACGAAAGCAATCTATCTGTGGTTAGTAAACATAAATTAGAATTCAACCATGACTTCGATTGGTCAATACCGATTATTTTACACAACGAAAGACACGTGAGAAAGAGAGAAATTGCTGAAATGTTTTTTATAAAAAAGTTTGACAACACAATTAACTTGCAGAAGGACACTGAGAGTCTGAACAGTATTTATGATAAACTAATAAAGGCTGTTTAGTCTCTCTCCTTGTTTGTGAGCGGTAGGCTGACTTGACGATCTTGACAAGTGATTTCTCTTTTTTCATTACTTATTGGTTAACTAAGATTTTGTACGTATATATTAATTTTTCTTTTTTTTTCTCCTTTTTTATTCACTTCATATTGTTTTTATAATATTGTAAACCTTTGTAGTTCACTTGAAAAGGACCAATGGTCGAAACGTCGTGATTTTCTATCAACCAATAAAGTGCCAGTGTGGTCGATTTAAATTACGTTGTCTTATTTTATCTACTGGCAACAAGAATTTAATATTAACTTATAACGGGTCGGATACAAGATACAGGCAAGGGTGGCGCGAGTCACCGTCAGACGCGGGTGCTTACGCGGGGCGATCGCTGCGATCAGTTGGTCGCTATACAGGGTGTCCGTCGATTTTCGACCTTAACGAAAAAAATAAGTAGATTGGCTCAAATTAAGAAGAAATTATCTATATTGTTTTGAGATTGTCACAATAATTACGGAAAAATTAAATAAAGAAGGTCGGCCAATCTGCGTGAATAGAAGCGCGCGGCGACGAGAGTCGTCCCACTGTAATCCGATACTAGTCGCGCCGCGAAGCGGTGGGCGGATCGCTCGAGACATGATACGATATATCGCAAAACCGCGTCGAAAAATGATCCGTCCTTTTAGCGGCGAGAAAATGATGCGCTATCATTTTCACACCACCTTGCGGTAGATAGCATGGTGCGCTTTTTTTATAGTGGTTTCCCCCATAGGCCTATTCCACTCTCAATTTGAAAATTATTCAAAATACCATTACTATACGCTGAATACATCATAAATGTAAAAAATTAATGGTGATAGTACCTTTATAAAAATTAATCCATGATTGAAAATCCTTCGATAAAATGTATTGCACACATTGATAATGATACGATGATAAAATGCTTCACGAATCCTTTCTTCATCTCGTACGAAAGCGCACTGCTGGACCGATTATCCTGATATTATGCACGACACGCAGTTTCACATAATTATTGCACAACATATAAAATTGTACGGCCACTTGGTTTTCGTTAACGCCTGGGAAATGATTCCATGTAAATTGCGGCCGCACGATAAGTATTTCCGCTAGTCCGTATGCCACAATCATATCCGTATATTCTTGCAGAATATACCTCATTTTCACTGTTAATTTACTACGCAAACACAAGATTTTTATTAAAACGTCTTAGCTCTCGCACGCTGTTATCAGACTGTGTACGCCGGTAGCACGCAACTACAGCTGAGCGGACAACCATAGTGCGCAGGCGTCGAACTCACACGTACGCTTACACTCACATGTCCGCTCAGCTGTCAGCTGTTTCTTGTAAATGCCACGTGACAGATCATTTGACAGATAACATATTCCTTGAAAATAACAGAATATACAGAGACTAAAAATTTGTATATATATATATATATATATATATTAATTTATTTTATGGAATGTATATAACTTTAGAGTTAAGAGATTTGAGTTTTGAGATTTTATGATTAAAATGAGATCAAACAAGATGACATTATTCGAATAATTTTCAATTAGATATAATTTTTTTTTACTTACCTAAGTAAAAACTATTCGATTTATGTCGTGTTTGGTGTCATTTTAATCATAAAAATCTGATTAATCTATTAAAATTATTTTTAAATCAATAAAATGTGTGAATTAAAAGTTTAGTTTTCATTTTATTCGATGTTTACATTTTACAGATAAGGAAGCTCTTTAAAGATCTTCGATGTTAGAGAATCGTCGAAAGCAAGAGTGAGAACGAGTAAAGAGCAAGCGAGATGACCAACATCAAAGAGAGTTCCGAAGGGGAGTGGCTCATTGGCGCACAGTACAATTGGACACGTTGCAATTGCGCACCGTGCTATTAGACACATAAGATTGCTCACCGTTCGATTGGACACATTATATTTGCCCACCGTTCAATTGGACACAGTTCTTTTGCGCACAGTTCTTTTGCGCACCGTTCGATTGGACACGTTGCAATTGCGCACCGTGCTATTAGACACATAAGATTGCTCACCGTTCGATTGGACACAGTTCTTTTGCGCACAGTTCTTTTGCCCACAGTTCTTTTGCGCACATTACTTTTGCCCACAGTTCTTTTGCGCACATTACTTTTGCCCACATGTTCAATTGCGCACATATACTTTTCCATGCAAAAGGAGGTTTCACATGGGTTTGCAACGGATTGGGGGTGTGGCGGGGAGGGTGGGGGGGGGTGTGCAGTCTGTGCGTGTACTTTGCAACGCAAACTGGGATTTTACATGAGTTTATAAAACTGTGGGCAAAAGAACTGTGGGCAAAAGAACTGTGCGCAAAAGAACTGTGGGCAAAAGTAATGTGCGCAAAAGAACTGTGGGCAAAAGAACTGTGCGAAAAGAACTGTGTCCAATCGAACGGTGAGCAATCTTATGTGTCTAATAGCACGGTGCGCAATTGCAACGTGTCCAATCGAACGGTGTGCAAAAGAACTGTGCGCAAAAGAACTTGTCCAATTGAACGGTGGGCAAATGTACCGTGTCCAATCGAACGGTGCGCAATCTTATGTGTCTAATAGCACGGTGCGCAATTGCAACGTGTCCAATTATACTGTGCGTCAATGGAGGTTCTCGTTCCGAAGTCTCGTTCGCGAGCCTTTCGTTGTCTCCAGCTTTTCGTATCGTATTTCATCTTAGCACAGAAAATAAAATTTTTACATTTCGCATTTTATCGATCCGAAAATAATTTTAATGGATTAATGAAATTTTTGCGATTAAAATGACATCAAGCACGATATAAATCGGATAATTTTTAAATAATATATAATTAAAATATTAATTATTAATCTTGTTAAATGTTATCCGATTTATCGTGTATGGGTGTCATTTTAATCACGAAAATCTCATTAACTTATTACAATTATTTTCGGACCGATAATATGCGAAATATAAAAGTTCGATTTTCTAGTGTAAGATGAATACGATACGAAAGATTCGAGATAAGAAAGCCTCGCGAATGAGATTTCGGAACTCTTTGACGTTGATTATCTCGCTTGCTCTTTACACGTTCTCACTTTCGCTTTCAAACTCTCCAGTATCTCGAAGAAATCGTCCTGTAAAATATTGAAATTGAATAAAATCAAAATTAAAGTTTTTATTTTGCATTCTACCAATTTGAAAATAATTATAATACGATCTATTAATAATAATATTAATAAGATCTTTATGATTAAAACGAAATCAAGTACGACATAAATCAGATTATTTTTAATTAATATGTAATTAAAATGTTTATTATTAATCTTGTTAAATATTATTCAATTTATATCGTGATTTCGAAAAAGAAAACACATTGTTGTTTGTAAAAAAATATAATTCTGCAATGATCAACAATATATTTTTTTTATTTACATAAGGAATATTTTTTTATACCAATCGATTCTTCTCATTATTCTACGTATAAAAGTATTAAAGTAAGATAATCGAAAAATAAATATTTGATGAGATATTTCGTAATTTATGCAAAATTATGTGAAATCTTTCTTAATAAATATTTCAATAATTATTGCGAAAATTGCAAAATGGTACAGGACTTTTCTGCTCAGTTTGCTACCAGCTCACGAGCGCTGATTAATTCGTTACTTTATATATATATATATATATATATATACAGTATTCTATAAATGTTTAAAATACAAGCTTGAATAGAAAAAAAATAACAAATTATATTAATTGTTCCATCTGTATGATTTTTTATCTATAAATTGTGGATGTAGCATATATCTGGTAGCACGAACATTTCAATGATGATAAAACAGTATAGATGTAGCATAGACATGAATCAACTGGTTCGTGTCTATGCAACATCCATAACTGTTTTATCGTCATCAAAAGTGGATGTGACCGCGTAGTTCCAGGGAGCCGTAAAATGGATGTACGTGACGCTAGCGTACGACGAAGAAAAAGCGTCGTACGAAAAATGGCAGCGTGGACCCTCTCAGGCTTCTCTCTGCTGATAGATAGCGACGTCGTCACTTCTAAAATGATTTATTTGTTAATTTTCGATAGAAAATGCAATATTTATTAATTATAACGATGAAGCAATGCAAAATAATTCAGGAGCAATCGTTTTATATTAGATATAATTGCCGAAATCTATTAAATCATTTAGTTCCGACAAGTGACCGACAGGTGGCGTCGTCGTCATTTGTGAAAATTATTTATTTATTAATTTTCGATAAAATAATGCAATAATCGTTAAACTAATGATGGAGCAATAGGGAGCAATTAGGGAGCAATCGTTTTATATAGAATATAATTGCTGAAAACCATTAGATATATGTTTTTCAGTAAAAATGTTCAATTTTACGTTTTTTATAAATATTAGAAAAACTATTAATTTTAGAAGGGGAGCAAATGTAGATTCGGATGGAGCAATTAAAGAGCAATCATTTGAGCTATAGTTTATTAAAAAATATAAACTTCCAGCGCTAACTTATTTCCGGTGAATTTCTTGTATACTAGGTGTTTAAGTCTGGACACGGTCGAATATCTCGATAAGGAAGAGTTTTACGAGAAAGTGTTTCAGATAAAAGTTGTATAGCTTTTAAAGGGAGCCTGGTCATAAGGTGTCATTGGTTTGACCTTGAAAAGTTGTTTGAAGGTCACGTAAAGGACACCTTCAATATTTTAAATGAAACTATCTATTTTTTATTGCATATTCGTGTAGCTTATCTCGAGAGCTTTCCAAAACACTATAATAAAGTAGTTTTTCATTGAGTACTTTTCGAGACTTTGAAATAATTTCTTAATTTTACATAAACTATAAAATATCTAGTAAAATATTATTTTTCGAATACTTTACTTTAATACTTTTATATACAAAATAATAAGAGGAATCAAAGAGTGTAAAGAAAAAACACAGTTGTTTTTAAGAAAAAATATATAATTTGCAATTAACAATTACATATTATTTTTGTCCAGACTTTTTTAACACCCAGTATATAAACAATAAATATTCTGAGATTTTTTATCTTATAATTTTCTAAGATAATAATATTAAAAAATCTAAATAATAAATTCGATCCCAGCAAACACCAAGTATATAATTGTTAGTTATAATCTCACTTAACAATATAATTATAACATGTAACTGTTATATAACATGTAACAGTTATATTGTTGAGTGAGAAATTATAACTAACAGTTATATAACTGTTATTGATGTTTATTGAGATATAGAATTTTTTCCATAGAAGCCTGAATAAATTTGATATATTTAGAATTTTTTCATAATTTAAATTCATGAAGAATTCTAAAAAAATATTCATTTTTTTAATGTTTTAGTTTAGAAAATTATGGAAGAAATTCTAATCAAATTCATTTATAAACTTCTAATCTCATAACTCAATCAAATTTTTTTTTATATCTTTTTATATGTGAGAGATTATTCTAAACAAACTACAAAGTTAATAATATTAAAACAATTAAATTAAATAATAATAAAAATTAAAATTTCCATGTATTTTTTAAAATATTTAATAATTTATTATATTTGACAGCAATAGAAATTTCATAAAACTGGCGCGAATTGAAGAAAAATGGCGGACCAATCAGAGCTTGCTGTCTTATGTCCAGACTCTGATTAGAGAGTCTCTAGTTCGATGATGGCAGATGGGTTAAGAATCGCTGGCTAGAGCCAAGCAAGTGCGATTAATAAAAAGAAAAAAAAAGAACGAATATGAATATAATTATCAACAATTGTACTCGAACAGTCGCAAGTCTTTTTAGAGATGCTGGTAATTTTTCGAGAAGGTACGCTGTTTTTACAGCCGACTATAAAATCAACTGGACGCGACCTGAACAGCCCTCAGAGTTATCGCCTGAGAGATCTGGCGACCTGGGATTAGATGTCAACGTCAAGCCAACGGATCTTGCTAAGGAATACTCTGAGTCAGATGAGTTGAAAGAGTAAGTAATAATATGATTAAAAAAAAATATATTCTAATCTGACACGTGTTCCATGTGCTATTTATATCTAATGTTTTTATGTCAGTGCCAGCGACATTGTTAAAAAAATGTTCACCTTACAATTTCAACCCTTCAGAAATACAAAATACTTGAAAAAGGTCAAAACTGTGGATTTTGTAAGGAGAAATGAATTGGACAGGTTATCACCGGAAGCTCAAAGTAATGTGCGATTTTAATAAATAATTAATTAAAGAATTAATTAAAGAATTTGGCTCTTTATGTATTTAACAACACGATAAGAAATGAGCAAATAAGAGCCAATGAATTATAAAAATAATTAATATTTAAATTAATTAATATTTATTTATTTATATTTAAATTAATATATAAAAATAATTAATAAAAAATATTTAATAAATAATATCTGTTAAGGCTCATTTACTACAATATGATCTTTGTATCTTGTTTCTTTTTGCCTATTGCCTTCTTGTTTCTCTCTGTATCTGTTTTATGTTTCTTTGTTTTCTTTAGCTCTGGATAAAAGTTGACAGACTCCAGATGAGACAGAAAACACATAAAAGTGAAGAAAAAAGCAATAGGCAGGAAGCAAAAAATAGAAAGAGCATAGAGCATATTGTAGATCGATCTCTACCATGGAATAAAAAATAATATCTACTATTATCTTATGATTTTCAGTCGCCTTTTACACTAGCAAAATACTTAGATTGCAAGAGCATTTGAAAGAACATCCTCGCCATTCGGTTGCGAGAGTTAATTTGAAAGAAGCGATTGACAAGCGAAGAAAACAGTTGAAACATTTACGAACCTGGGATTACAAGCGCTTTGAATGGGTTTTAGAGAAACTCAACCTTATTTATAAACCACTACCCGAGTAAGACAAAGATTTACTAAATAATAATACTTTTCCATTTTGAGAAATTTTATATTAAATAAGTATATTAAATAATTATATATAAATTATATAAGTATATAAATTTATAAATATATAAATATATAAATTTATAAATATATAAATATATAAATTTATTTAATATATATTTATATTGAATAAATATATTAAATAATTTATATTAAATAAATATATTATACAAGTAATTTTTATAAATAAATAATATTAATAATTAATAATTGAACAAATAATTGTCTATATATATATAATACTTTTTATAGGCCACCAAAGCAGATTACTAGAAAAGAATCTATAAGACGATTGACAGAAAAGCATTGTGATAGACTCATGCAGGATAAATTAAATAATTACAAAGGAGAATTGAAAGCGTTACAAAAGCAATTTTATGTAGAGAAGGCAGAGAAGCTCGCGTTTATTAGGGAGGAAGAATTAGCCTGTGGATTAAAGCCAACAGTGAGTGAAAAGGACATTGAAGAAGCTAAGAAAAAAGTAAAGGAATTTCAAACAAAAGAAATGTAAAAAAATAAATATATATTTTTATTATAACTTAGAAATATACAAGATTAAATGATAATTTATAGTCAGTTTATATATTTTTAAATTATTTTACACTAATCCATCTAATAGTTATACCTGTTAGTATGATTTGAGATCTATGTAATCAATTTATTATAATTTATCATATTAAATCTGTGAACGCGAAATCTCCTCTTTGCTTATTTTAAGTAGTTCTCAATTAATACAAATTTAATAAACTTGTTAAAATTTTCTCTCACAAGTGTCTTAGATATTTAATCTTTTATTAATCGTAATTGCTATATTTTCACATTTATGATAGCTTTTTCTTATTTTTATATCACTTTGTAAATCGTACTATTTTCTATTACTCTTTCTTGAGAATTATATAACTGCAATATACAATATAAAAATAATATTTCGCAATATATAATATAGAAAAATGTTTTCTATAATAATTTTATAATAAAAAATATGCTAAGAAACATTGTGTGAATGAATGTATATGTATATAGATATGTTTTATTTTTTATATTATATAAATCTTTTTATATATTATTATTATAAATTATATATTTAATATATTAATATATTATTATATATTATTATTATAAATTATATATTTAAAATATAAATTATAATTATATATTTTATATATTATAAATCTTTTTATTATTAGCTACAAGTACTTTTATTTATATTTCATGATAAAATTTCTATATTTGTCGAATAAAAAACTAAATCCAAAAAAAATTCAAAAATCAAATTTCACTAATCCAAAATCAAATGTATAAAATTGTTTGATGAAGTATTTAAACTTGAACCAAATATAAAAATAAACTATATAATAAATCAATATTACACATTATTGCGCAATTATCGGTATATAAAAAGCAACATAATTCGATTATTAAATTATAAAATTTAATTAAATTTTATAATTAAATCACATATTTTGTAATTTTATAATTAAATCGCTTCTAAAATTTCTCGTCTGTTTATATTAATGTATTTTTATTTATATATTTTCAAAATAATAACTTATTTGACAAAAATTCAAAAATAAATTATTATTTTGAAAATACATTTTTTTGAAGAGAGTAGAAAAATACAATGTAAAAAAAATATAATATTTAGTTCTTTCAAACGAGTACTTTTTAGGGAGCGCCACAAGCATTCTGAGAAAACATTCTATTGTAAATGCTCCCAAATGTTGGATTAACCAATCAAAACAGAGAGATTCTTGTCCTTCCTGTTCTGATTAACCAATCAAACGATTCGAAGCATTTGTAATTTCAAGAGCACGCATATGGCACATGCCATCCTAAAATACAGAGTACACAGAATTTGGATCAAGGATTTTTACTAAAAGAAAAGAACAATAATAATAATTAATTAAGACGAAACATGCCGAAAGTACGACGAAGCAAAAAACCGCCTCCTGATGGCTGGGAGCTGATCGAACCAACCAAATGTATAAAATTGTTTGATGAAGTATTTAAACTTGAACCAAATATAAAAATAAATTATATAATAAATCAATATTATACATTATTGCGCAATTATCGATATTTAAAAAGCAACAAAATTTGATTATTAAATTATAAAATTTAATTAAATTTTATAATTAAATCACATTTTGTAATTTTATAATTAAATCGCTTCTAAAATTTCTCGTCTGTTTATATTAATGTATTTTTATTTATATATTTTCAAAATAATAACTTATTTGACAAAAATTCAAAAATAAATTATTATTTTGAAAATACATTTTTTTGAAGAGAGTAGAAAAATACAATGTAAAAAAAATATAATATTTAGTTCTTTCAAACGAGTACTTTTTAGGGAGCGCCACAAGCATTCTGAGAAAACATTCTATTGTAAATGCTCCCAAATGTTGGATTAACCAATCAAAACAGAGAGATTCTTGTCCTTCCTGTTCTGATTAACCAATCAAACGATTCGAAGCATTTGTAATTTCAAGAGCACGCATATGGCACATGCCATCCTAAAATACAGAGTACACAGAATTTGGATCAAGGATTACTAAAAGAAAAGAACAATAATAATAATTAATTAAGACGAAACATGCCGAAAGTACGACGAAGCAAAAAACCGCCTCCTGATGGTTGGGAGCTGATTGAACCAACTCTGGAAGAGCTGGAGCAAAAGATGCGCGAGGGTAAGTTTACTTCGTAAGGTTAATTATTTCAAAGTTTTAACGAGAAAAATGCTTTTCAAGACATTTTTTTTTAATTTAATTTTCTCTTATTGCGTCAAAAATGGCCAAAAAGGGGCACATTTATATATCTAAAACAATAAATTTAATATGCAAATTAAGGAGTGTGTTAATATTAAATTTAATATTAACACACTCCTTAATTTATTTATAAAATTAATAAACAAAAATTCTGGCTAGTTTTGGTCGATTACATTATTTCCAATGATCCTTTGATTAATTGACTAACGATATTAAGACAATTTATTAATTTTAATTTATTTATCATATAAAACTGTTTATTAATTATGTTGGCTCTTATCGCCTATATTTGTACGATTTGTTTTATAAATTTTCTTTTTATTTCGTTCGCAGCCGAAACGGAGCCTCACGAAGGCAAGAGAAAGCAAGAATCTTTATGGCCGATATTTAAAATCCATCATCAGAAGTCTCGTTACATATACGATTTATTTTACAGGAGGAAAGCGATAAGTCGCGGTGAGTATAATTTTGACAGTTGATCGATTAAAAGATTCCCTTTGATTCTCCTATTTCAATTTCAGAATTGTACGATTACTGCTTGAGCGAAAATATCGCGGACAAGAACCTAATCGCCAAGTGGAAGAAGGTCGGCTACGAGAACCTGTGCTGCCTGCGATGCATTCAGACGAGAGACACTAATTTCGGTACAAACTGCATCTGCAGAGTGCCAAAGGGCAAACTGGAGGAGGGCCGAATAGTAGAATGCATACACTGCGGTTGCAGAGGGTGTTCGGGTTGAATGTTTTCCTGTGCGTAAGGCACTTTTCCCCTTTATTGTTACGTTATATTGCGTCCTGCGTAATAAAAATAATCTCTTGTGTGCTTCACTTGAGCGTCAGACTCCATTTTTTGTACTCGGTAAATCGGGCGGCAAAGTATAGCGGCGTTTGCACGCGCCAATCATACGTCACGCATTTATTTTCAGATTCGATATTCACTCGCAACACGTGAGCGTCTTTCCGGAAGGCTGAGATCGTAATGTTTGCACCGAAACGCATTTTTGGCAGGCGCATCAATTTCTCGTCGCCATCCATGAAGATCTTTCCACGAGATGTGATCATCAACGTTGCTGTCCTCTTCAAAGTGTCGTGGCTGTCTCGTGGATTGTAAACTAACGCGATACCCTCGTCGTCATCTCCTTCTGGCGCAGTCTCTAAGAACTGTATTATAAGTACTATAGGTAAATTACACGTAAAAGAGCTGATACAAACGTAAATAATAAAATTCTATTGCATGTAATCACCTTGAATTCAATTATGTGATTCGCATCAAACTGAGGACCGTGTGAAAACAATGTGCTTGTAATATCTGTGACTTTTACAGCTGTTTTACCATTATTAGTAATCATGTAATGCTTATTATCGAGTTCCCAGCCTGCAATTGTAAATGATTTTTTATATTATTAATAGTATGTATTTCATATTAAATGCAAAACAATTTCCAAAATTATTATCATCTGTTAGTTCAAATATATCAAGAAGTTTACACAATATCAAATTTATTATTTCTATACATCAGAGAAAAATTAGATGCCTTCTGTTTTACCGATAAAATGTCATATTTTATTTTTGTCCGAAATCTTTTTATTAGTTGCACAAAATAATAAATGCTCCTCCACGATTAAAGTACATACAAAAATAAAGTGGGAACCTCCTGATTTTATATTAAAAATTTTTTAAAATTGAAAAATCGTAAAAAGATTATAACAATATTTGCTTAATATAAAAGTTTTGCAGTTTGTGTATAAAATAAGATAGATTCCCGCTAGAAATTGTATGAAGGAATACAGGATGTTTCAGACAAAAACATTTTCTTTATAAATCGGATGTGCTCTATCGAATAATGATATTTTCAACTTCTGGATCTGGCCAGAAATAGGCGATTCAGACCGAAAATGCATTTTTTAAATGGAACTCCCTATTTTTCATCGCATATTCTTGTAGCTTACCTCGAGAGCTTTCCAAAACACTATAATAAATTATTTTTTCATGAAGTACTTTTCGAGTTATGAGGCTTGAAATCATTTCTTAATTTTACATAAACCATAAAAGATCTTGTAAAATATTCATTTTTCGATTATCTTACCTCAATACTTTTATGTACAAAATAATGAGAGGAATAAATTGCTGTAAAGAAAACACATAGTTGTCTCTAAGAAAAAATATGTAATTTGCAATTAACAATTCCATATTTTTTCTTAAAAACAACTGTATGTTTTCTTTACACCAATTGATTCCTCTCATTATTTTGTACATAAAAGTATTAAGGTAAGATAATCGAAAAATGAATATTTTACAAGATATTTTATGATTTATGTAAAATTATAAAATGATTTCAAACCTCATAACTCGGAAATTACTCAATGAAAAAATACTTTATTATAGTGTTTTCAAAAGCTCTCGAGGTAAGCTACAAGAATATGCAATGAAAAATAGGAGATTCCATTTAAAAAAATGCATTTCCGGTCTAAATTGCCTATTTCCGGCCGAAATCAGAAGTTGAAAATATCACCATTCGATAAAGCGCATTCGATTTATAAAGAAGATGTTTTTACTTTTTTGAAATAACCACTTCTTTAGTTTTTAAATGAATAGTACAGGTTGTCTGAAACATCCTGTATAAGTAAACTTAGAAATGAGTTTAAAAGCCTGATAAAAAAGGTTTCGATTTATTTACCTCATATTAAACTCATTTCTACAAGTTCATTTATATTCCTTCATACAATCTCTAGCGGGAACCTATCTTATTTTGTACATACAAAACAAATATTGTTACAATTTGATCTCAGAAGCCGATAAAAAATATAATTTTTAAATTTTTTAAAAATTTTTATCGGTATTATTTATCGATAAAGCAAGACTTCAGGATTCTCTTAATACAGAATTTAAAATCTTTTCTTTGCATACATACTATATGGTGGTATAGATGTCTTCGCAATATGATGTACACTTCTTGCTACATTGTCTGTTTGTATCCTGACTCTAAGCGTGACTGGCTGATTAACAGGTATATTTCTGACGAAGCAGAAAGTGTCGGGTCCTTTATATACCGTTTTGAATTCGCACAATGTCGGATCGAGGATTTTCCCGTTCGCCTTCTCTACAATAAATGTTTGCTCTTCAGCAGTGTATTCCGGATTAGTTATATGCCATTTAACGAATAAACCCGCCGGTCTCTCCTCGATGTTTGTTATTTGAACAGGTACTGTACGAGAAATACAGCCAAGCTTCGATATCTGCTCGATGATCTCTTCCTTACAGGAGTTCAATGGACGATCGAAATTTATATTTGGAAGCTCCTCCGAGTACGGCACTGCTGGGATCCTTGATAATGATTTATAATACAGTCAGGGTTGGCAAAAAAACTTGTTTTTTTTTATTTTAATTTTATTTTTTTTTTGTTTAAAATAATGTTTTTTGTTTTATTTGTGTTTTTAAGTAAAGTGAAAAAAAAACATATTTTAAAGAAAGCATGTTTTAAACAAGGAAAAAAAAACACTTACTAGCTTTGATCTGTGTAAATATTTTAAAATATTTAAATATTTAAATTTTTAAATATTTTAAAATTTTTTAATATTTAAATTTTTCGCTAGCCTTAAACTGTGCATGACGTTGCCAAAATTGACAACACTATTAAAAATATAGATAATAAAATAAAAATGATAAGATGGGTATTATTTTAGAAGAATATTTATTTTTGGATATTAAATAATAATATTCAATACAATAAAAATTACTTGAAAGATATTGACTGACTTTACATTTTATATTTATCATTTTAAATTAATAGTATATAACTCATAGCAGGTCAGTATATAATTCTAAAAAAAGTTCTAGTTAATAATATTTAATATATAATAATTAGGTTCCTTTCCTATTCTTATTAAGTAACCTCATGCTTAACATAAATTACAAATAAAAGAAAAATAAAAAACCTATCTTTTTAAAAAAATTCTTTTTTTTAAAAGAAGAATCTTTTTTTAGAACTACTGATTTGCTAGTTATGTACTATTAATTTAAAATGATAAATGTAAAATGTAAAATCAGCCAATATCTTCTAAGTAATCTTTATTGTATTGATTGTTATTTAATATCCAAAAATAAATATTTTGCTAAAATAATACCCATCTTATCATTTTTATTTTATTATTTATATTTTTATATCTATATGTTATATAAATATAGATAAAAAAACTAAACACACTAAAACAAGAACTTTTTTGCAACATACACATCTATTAGTTTTTGTTTGTTTTTGATTTTTTTTACAATTTCTTTTCCAAACAATCATGTATTTTATTTGTGATATTTTAAACGGTTCTAAACAGTAGTTTAAAACAGTTTAAAACAAAAATGTTTAAAACAGCGTCTACTATTTTAAACAAATTTTAATCAAACAGTTTTAAACACATTGTTTAAAACATGCCAACCCTGGTCGTGATGCACTCACCTGCCTATATCATTACTAGCAGCAATTATTTTGCCGAATCTGTTTGCGCTAAATCGATGTGGCTGCTGCAGCATATTTTCGCTTGTAGATATGATGTTTTGTGCGTTTTGTATCTGTGCCTCCACCTCCCTTCTACAAGCCCTCAGTGGTATTAAACTCTCGAGCTTGTGAATCTGTGTTTCCAATATCAACTCTTCGCGTCTCTTATTGATTTCATAGCACACATCATCTAACAAAGATTGAAATGTCCCGTCTATATCTTTTAACGTTTTCATCATACTATTTTCTATCTGATAAAACAATTTAATCATGTAATTATAGTTATCAATAGAAGCAAATGGTAATTTTTATGAGATAAAAAAATCAAGATATTCCAAAAATATGTTTACCTGCTGATCAGCCTTATCAAGATCTTTCAACTGATAATCCAATTTTGTTATGTATTCTTGTACAGATTGTACAATGCCTTTGATATTCTCTTCTACATTTTGTGACAATACTTCTTTCTGTATGAAAATACCTTCTGCATCAAGTTGTGCTATGTTTGTACCACAATTCTTATCGTTTTGTTCATATTGATTTAATTTTTTTAAAGTGTATGTTAATCTCGTCAGCAGCTCCTCCTTCTTTGTCTTTTCATTGCCATTATTAGATATCACAGAATTTTTGCCAGGATTTGGTATTAATGGCTTTATCATAAATCTCTCTAATAATTCATTATCATTGTCAACTTGTTCTATCTCCGATTTATCTGACAGATTTTGATTGGTCAGTGTTTCCAAAATTTGTTCCATATCTGAAAAAGTATCCAATATGATTTAAATTAATATTAATAATTGTAAAATGTTCTCTGATACAAAATTCATATACAGGGTGTTTCATTTTAATTTCCCCAGGCAAATATTTCGGAAAATAATGAAAAATCGAAAAAATGTTTCAGACAAAAGTTGTATGGTTCCTAGGGGGACATAAGATGATGCCATTGGTTTGATCTTGAAGAGTCATTTGAAGGTCACGTGAAGGTCACCTTCAATTTTTTAAATGAAACTACTTATGTTTTATTGCATATTCGTGTAGCTTATCTCGAGAGCTTTCCAAAATACTATAATTAAGTTAGTTTTCATTAAGTACTTTCCGAGTTATGAGGCTTGAAATTATTTCTTAATTTTACATAAACCGTAAAATATCTTAAATATTCATTTTTCGATTATCTTATCTTAATACTTTTATGTACAAAATAATGAGAGGAATCAATTGGTGTAAAGAAAACACGTAATTGTTTCTAAGAAAAAATATGTAATTTGCAATTAACAATTCCATATTTTTTCTTAAAATCAACTGTATGTTTTCTTTACATCAATTGATTCCTCTCATTATTTTGTACATAAAAGTATTAAGATAATCGAAAAATGAATATTTTACAAGATATTTTATGTAAAATTAAGAAATGATTTCAAGTCTCATAACTCAAGAAGTACTTCATGGAAAAATAATTTATTATAGTGTTTTGGAAAGCTCTCGAGATAAGCTACAAGAATGTGCAAAAATATATAGAGTGTTCCATTTAAGAAATTCAAAATGACCTTCACGTAATCTTCATGTGACTCTTCAAGGTCAAACTAATGACACCATCTTATGCCTCCCTAGAAATCATATAACTTTTGTCTGAAACATTTTTTCGATTTTTCATTATTTTCCGAAATATTTGCCTGGGGAAATTAAAATGAAACACCCTGTATGCATGTATATATATCCCATACAGCACAGAAATATTGTAGAATAATTTCATTGAAACATTGTAATATTGCAAACTGGCTCCAAAATTTTTTACGTCATTGCATCAACATTTCGTAAAAATTACATTAAATTTCCTACATCAATTATAGATATTGCTTTATTAAATTGTGCCAAGAATATTTTGCACAGTAATCACTAGTGTCAGCTTGAACTTCTTTCTCGGCGAAGGTCTGAGTTTGCTGATTGTTTAATATTAAATATCTCTTCCACCTGTTTTCTGAATAATTTACTGAATGATCTTGCAATTTAGTGTAATCTATTTTTTTATTGTCAATTCGAGCATTGTTCTTGTTACAATTCTTATTCGGCGTCAGCAGCATGCCGTTCCAATAATCTTCATCATTATAATTATCCAAAGATGCTTGTGCACCAATTCCTATAATTTGCCAAGAATACTTTATGTTGCACATTTTGTACGCAGACTTATTGCCCTCAACATCGTCCAACAAGTCTTGTAACAAACTGTACGACGTTTGTGTGCCTGTTCCAATAACTTGCCAGGAATATTTTACTTTGCAATCGTAAGGATTTCTGCTGTACCATCCCATATTCCTTATTTCATTGTTATATTGATTTTTCCTCTGAGAGGATGGCATCCAATCAGGTTCCCAGGAATATTTGTCACGTATGATTTTACATGGATTCCATTTATAAGGATTTTCTGTCATACATTGATCTATTATTTTATTGCTTTTCTTATTAGCAAGAATTCCCAAAGTGCCTTGAATATTTTTTTCTAGCAAATTATCATTCTCATAATGTAACACATTTATTTCATATTCGCTACTATTAGGCTGTAAATGGTTTGATGCTGATCTGGGTATCAATTTTTCCCTATTTTCAATGTTTGCAAATGCTTTCTTGTTCTCAAGCTTGCAACTGGACACTGACAGTATCGATACTGTGGAAACAGTATCTGTGAAATCGTGGAAGGATTGACTCTCTAATGATATAACTGATGATTTGTTCATGATATTGCTAATTGGTGTTTCTATCTCTGGCAAACCTACAGACTTATCTTCATACTTTAACTGATTTTTTTTAGTTTGTGATAAATTGCACTTTCTTGATAGTTTTATCGATTTTGAGCTTATCTGGTGCAAATTCTCGTCCCTTTTTGATGGTGGAAGCTCCGTATTAGGAAAGTGTAATGCGTTGCTTTTTTTCTTGCGGGACAATTTCTTCGAAGGGCACGAATTTTCAAAAATATCTTGCAAAATACTCTTCTTCTTGATGCTTGGGGAATTTGTCTTTCCAGAAATAGTATACTTCGTACTCTGATTCCTGAGCTTCCCACAATTGAGTCTTTTCACCTACATGGTTTCAAGTTTAAAATTTAGAATAATTGAGATTTTAAGTGAGATCCTCGATATTTCTCAGGATAATTTGCGAAAATATACTTAATGGAAAAAAATATATACGGGGTGTCCCATTTTAAGTGTCCGCCACAAATATCTCTCTCATTTTTTATTTCAGAGCAAAATGGTTCAGACGTATTTTGTATGGTTTCGAGAGGGCCATAAGATGGTACCATTGGTTTGACCTTGAAGAGTCATTTGAAGGTCACGTGAAGGCCACCTCAATTTTTTAAAATGGCACCCCCTATTTTTTTATTATATATTCTTGTAGCTGACCTCAGAGCTTTCCAAAACACTATAATTAAATGTTTCTTCATTAAGTACTTTTCGAGTTATAAGGCTTGAAATAATATCTTAATTTCGTAAACCATAAAATATCTAGTAACATTTATTTTTCGATTATCTTATCTTAATACTTTTATGTACAAAATAATGAGAAGAATCAATTGGTGTAAAGAAAAAAACATAGTTGTTTCGAGGAAAAATATGTAATTGTTAACTGCAAATTACATATTTCTTCTTGAAAACAACTATGTTTTTCTTACACCAATTGATTCCTCCCATTATTTTGTACATAATTATATTAAGGTAAGATAACCGAAAAATGAATATTTTACTAGATATTTTATGGTTTATGTAAAATTAAGATATTATTTCAAGTCTTATAACTCGAAAAGTACTTAATGGAAAAACATTTAATTACAGTGTTTTGGAAAGCTCTCAAGGTCAGCTACATGAATATGTAATAAACAATAGGGGGTGCTATGTAAAAAAATTGAGGTGGCCTTCACGTGACCTTCAAATGACTCTTCAAAGTCAAACCAATGGTAATATCTTATGGTCCCCTCGAAACCATACAAAACACGTCTGAACCATTTTTCTCTAAAATCAAAAATGAGAGAGATATTTGGGATGGACACTTAAAATGGGTCACCCTGTATATTTTTCAGAAAACAGTGTAGAGCTATTTTGATTCACCTCGATTAAGTTTTCCAAAGGATCATATAATGTATGCGATAGTGTTTCTGAGAACAGCAATGCAGGATTATTTCTATAGTTTCGTGCCCTCAGAATCTGACATTTATTGTCTGACAAAGGAATGTTAAAGCTCTGCTTGAGGGGTACAGCTCTTACAACAGGAATCATTACATCCTTGGTACGCAACATTACATTTGGCGTAATAATTCTTTTTCTCTGTGGATCAGTAACTTTTACATGTCTGCTTGTTATCAGAATTTGATCACCCATGTCGAATATTCTTTTCTATGGTAAAAAATATATTATATCAAAGTACGTTTCAAATATAATATAATAATTGTATCTTTCAAGTATATATTTAATATGCTCTTCTCTCACTATAACATTCTTGTTATAACCTAGATAAAAATTCAAGACATTTAAATAAGAATTAAATGTAGGATGAAAAATATATATATTTTTTTTCTATAAGTTATTTGTATCTTATAATTTTCAAAATATATATCAAAATATATGTCAAAAATTATTGATTAAAAAAAAGCAAAATTTTATAAATTCAAGATTCATACGAGAAAAAAAAATCGAGGAAAATATATGGGATACATATACGTATATATATATAGGTTTGATATACTCACAGAAATTTAGAAATTGGCTTGGAGATAATATAAAAAAAAAACTTGGAGATCTGCGTGGCAAGAATAATAGGCGAGAAAAATTTGGAAAGTGAATAATATTTGGCCCAAAAGAAAGATTATGACATTTGATGTGCACGCATAATTGCGAATCTCCGCAGGCGGTCCATCTTGACTGTACTATTCTAAATATAACCAACTCTGGACATGATATCACGCGATATAAAATAGACAATCACTATCATTTATGATAATTATGTTTTATATTTTTCTTTATATATATATATATATATATAACTTATATAGAAAAAAAAATATATATATATTTTTTTAATAAATATAATTTTAAATAATTTATTACAATTTATTAAAATAATTTATTATAATTATAATATAAATAATATAATTATAAAAAGATATCTAAATATATATTGCAAAGTTATTATACCATTAAATTATATCATTTACAAAATTTTATATATATAAAATGATTTAATTAAGGAATATTAATGTGTCATTAAAAGAT
The DNA here is from genome assembly GCA_030586385.1 of Camponotus fellah. NCBI lineage: Eukaryota > Metazoa > Arthropoda > Insecta > Hymenoptera > Formicidae > Camponotus > Camponotus fellah. Next base: position 29,975 of record JAPIVC010000309.1, read on the forward strand.
TTTAAATTTTGTTTTAAATAAACCTTTTGTTATCACCGATATTATAATATATTTTGAAAATTATAGGACACAAATAACTTATAGAAAAAAAACATATATATTTTTTTTTCTTTTTCTATAAGTTATTTGTATCCTATAATTTTCAAAATATATATAATATCAGCGATAACAATTAAGACTTATAATTTAAAACAAAATTTAAAAATTTTAACATTAATATTCCTTAATTAAATCATTACTTTATATATATATAAAATTTTGTAAACGATATAATTTAATGATATGATAAATTTTTAATATATATTTAGATATTATCTTTTTATAATTATATTATTTATATTCACTTTTTATATTTAGATACATTTTTTATATAATAATATAAAATATATAAAAAAGAATAAAAAACAGACGTACCTATAATATCTATAAATATAAAAAGTGGATATATGTGTGTATGTGTGTGTGTGTGTGTGTATATATATATATATATATATATATTTGGTGAAAAAAATCCTTTTTTTAATAAAATTTCAGGAATTTTTCATAATTTAGATTTATGAAGAGTTCTAAAAAAATTTATCAGATTTATTCAATATTATTTTAGAAAATTATAGAATAAAAAATCTCAAATATTTAACATTTATACATTTTTAACATATATATGAAATAACATATATAAGAAATTCTAACAAAAAATTCATTTAAGATAAAAATGTGAAATACCTTCATTCCTTTTCCGAAGATTTCTAAAAAGTCTGTGCCAATTTATACAAGAAAATCTTAAAATTTTCTGAGAGTTTTAGAATTGTAGAAAATCTGCAATTTTTTCATAAAAAAATTTTGAATATATATATATATTAGATGGTAAAATTATAGAATGTTTCATAAAAAAAATTTGCAATTTTCTATAACAATTCTAAAACTCTCAGAAAATTTTTCTGTATAAATTAGCACAGATATATATGCATATAAATATTAAGAAAGTAGATGTCTGAAAGTAGATGAATAGTCTCCTAATTTAAAACATAGGTTTTTATATAGCATATATTCATATATTTATTGTACTGGAAAAATTATTAACGCTCACATTATTATATTTATATGATAAAGTACATTGTAATCGTATTTATATATACATTGTATTGTTTGAACATTATAATACAATCTGTTATCACACAATCTTCCCTATTAAATTAAAGGGATTAAATCAAAATGTAGAACATAGTAACTATACACAGGAAATAATAATAATAATAACAATAATAATAACAAGGTGAAATAGCAGAAAAATTACAAGCTAATATTATAGTTTTTGATATTTTTTCTTCAGGTAATTTTAGCTCATTTTATCTCGGCTAATTCATGATAAATATATTCATATTAATAATATTATAATTTTGTAGAGGGATTTCATTTAAAACTTTATCAAGATCTAAATTTTTTTATCACAAATGTTTGCAAATATATTCGCATTAGATAATATAAATATATACCCTAGAATGTGTGTATTTTAAAAATCCTTGACTATAAAACTGTTTTATATTCTGATCCTTGCTAGAAGGCAAGGATGAAAAAATTATGTGGTAAAACATGCGTCAGAGTGCATGTATGTAATTAAGATTTCGTAGAGAATTACGACCTGTGCGAAAATCTGCGTCATTCATTACAAGTTTTTGTTAATTTTGTCTCTTTAGAAGTTGATCAATTTGCGTTTTGTACATTTCCTTAATGTCCTCCAGGTCCAGTCGCAGTTCCTGATTCTCTTCAACCTTTTCGCCGTACATTTGTAACAGGGCGTCGTATCTGGTTTGCGTCTCTCTGAGATTTTCGTTAAGTGCCTGCGTTTCCGTGACTTTTATATTCAAATCCTCGACTTTCAAAGTTAATGTTGCCAATTCCGAATTCAACGCATCCCTTTCCGTGTTCCGTCGAGACAAGTCCCATTGAAGCTGCTGTATTTCACCTGTAATATAATGAATAAAATAACAATTGATAACATTGAATATAACAAAGATTACTCTGATGCTATTTAAATATTTCAGACCACCCATTTAAAAACTAGAGAAGTGGTTATTTAAAAAAAGTAAAAACATTTTCTTTATCTTTAAAATATTAATTTTTCATAAAATATCTTGTAAAATATCTTGTAAAATATTCATTTTTGGATTATCTTACCTTATACTTTTATGTACAAAATAATAAGAGGAATCAATTGGTGTAAAGAAAAACACATAGTTGTTTCTACGAAAAAATATGTAATTTGCAATTAACAATTCCATATTTTTTCTTAAAAACAACTGTATGTTTTCTTTACACCAATTGATTCCTCTCATTATTTTCTACATAAAAGTATTAAGGTAAGGTAATCGAAAAATGAATAATTTACAAGATATTTTATGGTTTATGTAAAATTAAGAAATTATTTCAAGCCTCATAACTCGAAAAATATTTCATGGAAAAATAATTTATTATAGTGTTTTGGAAATCTCTCAAGATAAGTTACAAGAATATGCAATAAAAAATAGGGGGTTCCATTTAAAAAAATGCACTTCCGGTCTGAATCGCCTATTTCCAACCGGAACCAGAAGTTGAAAATATCACCATTCGAGAGCGCACCTAATTTATAAAGAAAATGTTTTTACTTCTTTGAAAAAAAATGAATATTTAACAAGATATTTTATGGTTTATGTAAAATTAAGAAATGATTTCAAGTCTCATAACTCGAAAAGTACTCAATGAAAAAATACTTTATTATAGTGTCTTGAAAAGCTCTCGAGGTAAGCTACAAGAATATGCAATGAAAAATAGGGAGTTCCATTTAGAAAAATGCACTTCCGGTTTGAATCACCTATTTCCGGCCGGAACCAGAAGTTGAAAATATCACCATTCGATAGGACGCACCCGATTTATAAAGAAAATGTTTTACTTTTTTGAAATAACCACTTCTCTAGTTTTTAAATGGGTGGTACTGGTGATCTGAAACACCCTGTATGTATACAATATTTACCATCCCTCTGTTTCAATTGTGCCTGCAAATTTTCAAAGATCGATGTACTGCTTGAACCCGCTCTGATGCTTTCGTAGGATATTGGCGGAAATCTTCCAGAGCTATTATCGAATACTGAATCATTAAACTGAAAAAAAGAAAATTTTGGATGACATAGGTATGTGATAGTCATCGACTCCATAGTATCGTAATAACATTTATACGTACACCTGGCCAGGCACTATTCGCACTACTAATGGACTCCTGTCCTATACTGAGAGTAGGACTGTATCGAGATTCCTCATCAGTATTTTGCTGCTGTTCCAATAAGGCGTTATTTCTTCTTCGTTCAGCGTCGGTGGCTGCCTTCTCCACAGCTAATTTGTTCTCCAATGCATTTATCTCTCTCTTTAATTCTTGCACCTTTTCTGAATGAGTCAGCTCGAGAATTTTTATCGTCTCTTGATGCCTGCAATATGTCATGAATATGTCATAAGTTTGATAACATCAATATTCAATGTCTATATATTCCAAATACCTACTGTTTATTTTGCTCGGACAATTTCTCAGACTCCTCTTTTAATTTGTCATAAGCTTCTTGCAACTTTGTCCTTTCTTTCTCTTTCAAGTTGAGCTTTGATTCTAACTGCGATTCTTTGGACTTCAAATTCACATTCTCTTCTCTCAGAAGACGATCCATTTCCATTAAATTTTCGACTTTCGATTGTAATTCAATATTTTTCTCCGACAGCATCTTCTCTTGTTTCATGAAACTGTTAGATTTATGTAGTAGGTTTGCTTGAAGTTGTTCCAGTTGCCTTAACAGAGGTTTTGTTGCTATTGAGACAGATTCGGATAACTCCTCGCTCCTGGCTTCTGCGGCTTCTAATCGCTTTAGCAATTCGCTATTTTCATGTTTGAGAAACTCTTCCCTTCTACATTATAAAAAGATAAATATTGTGTATTTGAAATCGAAAAATTAGCTATATAATTTCTCTAATATAGGGTGTCCTAGACCGGTACACCCCTTTTTTTTCAAAAACTAAGCATTTTAGAGAAAAACGTTTTCGACAAAATTGTATGGTTTTGAGGGAACATAAGTTGGTGTCATTGATTTGACCTTGGATGGCATCGTTAAGGTCAGGTCAAGGACACCTTTAATTTCTTAAATGGAACCACCTATTTTTTATTACATATTCTTATAGCTTATGTCGAGAGCTTTCCAAAACACTATAATAAAGTATTTTTTCATCAAGTATTTTTCGAGTTATGAGGCTTGAAATCATTTCTTAATTTTACATAAACCATAAAATATCTTGTAAAATATTCATTTTTCGATATTTTACCTTAATACTTTTATGTACAAATGAGAGGAATCAATTGGTGTAAAGAAAACATACAATTGTTTTTAAGAAAAAATATGGAATTGTTAATTGCAAATTATATATTTTTTCTTCGAAACAATTATGTGCTTTTTTTACACCAATTGATTTTCCTCATTATTTTGTACACAAAAGTATTAAGGTAAAATAATCGGAAAATGAATATTTTACAAGATATTTTATGGTTTATGTAAAATTAAGAAATGATTTCAAGTCTTATAACTCGAAAAGTACTCAATGAAGAAATACTTTATTATAGTGTTTTGGAAAGCTCTCGACATAAGCTATAAGAATATGCAATAAAAAATAGGTGGTTCCATTTAAGAAATTGAAAGTGTCCTTGACCTGATTTTAACAATGCCATCCAAGGTCAAACCAATGACACCATCTTATATTCCCCTCAAAACCATACAACTTTTGTCGAAAAAGTTTTTCTCTAAAATGCTTAGTTTTTGAAAGAAAAGGGATGTACGGGTGATCTAGGACCCACCCTGTATATGATATTTACTTGACATGAGTTTCCTCAGCTTGACGGTATTTCAATTTTAAATCTTCCACTTGTGCAAACAGCTGACACGATTCTCCCGCATTATTCACGGCTTCCTTCAATTCCTCTTCCACAGCTAGCAACGTTTCCTTTGTTTCTGTCAACTCTCTATTACAGAGAAATTTTTATTACATACACAGCATTTATTGTATTTATTTTGAAAAATTAATTAATATATCTACTCACACTTTTGCAGCATCCAAGCTTCTTTTATAGGCTTCCATCTTATGCACTGTATTGTCCAATTTTTCTTGCAACGTTAATATCTCCTTCTCCTGCTTCTTCGTTTTCGCCGTCAACGTATGAACGGCCTCTATTTGACTGCGCTCCACTTCCTCCTTCGCGTATAACGATCGTTTTAATCTTTCCAATTCTGTATTCTGCTCTTCTATTTGCTCTCTAAAAAAATGATGATGAATAAGAGAAAATTATGATGTATTAATTATCACTTGCTTCTTATACAGGGTGTTAGAAAAGTCTGGAAATGGTCAAATATCTCCGAAAATGGTGGTCCCGTGGAAAAATGTTTCAGACAAAAGTTATAACATTTTAAGTGACGCATTACGTAGTAATATTACTATGACCTTCAAGAGTGTTGTTAAGGTCACGTAAAGATCATTTTAAATTTCTTAAATGGAATCCCCTATTTTTCATTGCATATTCTTGTAGCTTACCTCGAGAGCTTTTCAAAACACTATAATAAAGTATTTTTTCATTGAGTGCTTTTCGAGTTATGAGACTTGAAATCATTTCTTAATTTTACATAAACATTAATTTTAATTAAACATAAAATATCTTGTAAAATATTCATTTTTCGATTATCTTATCTTAATACTTTTACGTACAAAATGATGAGAGGAATCAATGGGTGTAAAGAAAACATACAGTTGTTTTTAAGAAAAAATATGGAATGGTTAATTGCAAATTACATATTTTTTCTTAGAAACAACTATGAGTTTTCTTGACACCAATTGATTCCTCTCATTATTTTCTACATAAAAGTATTAAGGTAAGATAATCGAAAAATGAATATTTTGCAAGATATTTTATGGTTTATATAAAATTAAGAAATAATTTCAAGCCTCATAACTCGAAAAGTACTTCATGGAAAAATAATTTATTATAATGTTTTGGAAAGCTCTCGAGATAAGCTACAAGAATGTGCAATGAAAAATAGGAGGTTCTATTTAAAAAATACACTTCCGATCTGAATCGCCTATTTCCGACCGGGACCAGAAGTTAAAAATAATATCACCGATATCTTCGATAGAGCCACCTGATTTATAAAGAAAATGTTTTTACTTTTTTTAAAATAACCACTTCTCTAGTTTTTAAACGGGTGGTCTGAAACACCTTGTATATTTGTGCATTTTTCTCTAAAATTAAAATCGACAAAATAAAAATTTAATCCAAGTACTTTTGACTCTTTATCGTTGCATCAGTCTCTTTCTCTTTCACTCTCAACTTTTTTATTATATTACTGTGTTGAAGTTGTTGTTTACTGAGTTTCTCGCCCTCTTCGCGAAGCTCTTTTATGATTTCATCCTTCTCAGCGTTTATACTAGACATTTCCTGCGACGACAAACGCGACGCTGCCTCCAACTTCAATTGGTCTAAATTTTTCCTCAATTGATCGCGCTCTCTTATAGCTTGCTGAAATTTTCTCTCCAACGCTGACAAACGTTGCGTATATTCATCTGTGATTTGATTTATGTTTTGATTCTGCTCCGCATGTTTTTCAAAATTCTCGAGTTGCCTGAAAGAAACGTAGTTATTGATAACACACATGTTATTTAAACTTTTCTTCCAAGATTCCGAGACACGATTGCATGATGATCTCACTTCATTAGATTTGCATTTTGCTCGTGTAATTCCATGTTCATTCTGCTCACGTCGATTAACTTTGATTCTCTCGTTTCCAAGATCTCAGTCATCTCCTGCACACGTTTCAATAACTTTTCGATCTCCATATTCGTCTCGTCCGATCCTATGCTGATCTCGCTCAACTCCCGGGAATGGCCTCTAGTCTTCAAGGTTTTTGTTAGCAAATCGCTGCTTTTCGTTAACTGTAACTTTGCGGGACTCTGTCGCGATTGAGTCGAACTTGAATCTCCGTTTGGACTATTGGCACAAAAATCATTATATATTTATTAATATTATGAAAAAATTATAAACACACAGACATTATTATACCTGGATATTATCTCAATGTCACTCGATGTTGTGGTTTCCAATTCATCTCCGCTTGTATGTCCACTGGCCTGATCGGAACCAATTTTTACCAGATCGGAACGACTGTAAAAGAAGTAAATTTTTTTCTGTTTATAAAAGCACTTAATTTTGAATAATACATACATACAGGGTGGACCAAAAGTCTGGATACAGTCGAATTCTCGTATAGAATGCATTTTAGAACAAAATGCTTTAGACAAAAGTTGCAAGAATTAAAAAGATGTATTTAACTGTAATATCCATTTGACATTGAGTGGCGTCGTCAAGGTCAGAGCAAGGTCAACTTGAATTTTTTAAATGGAATCCTCTATTATTCATTGCATATTCTTACAGCTTATCTCGAGAGCTTTCCAAAACACTATAATAAATTATTTTTCCATGAAGTACTTTTCGAGTTATGAGGCTTGAAATCATTTCTTAATTTTACATAAATCATAGAATATCTTGTAAAATATTCATTTTTCGATCATCTTATCTTAATACTTTTATATACAAAATAATGAGAGGAATCAATTGGTGTCAAAAAAATTCATAGTTGTTTCTAAGAAAAAACATGAAATTGTTAATTGCAAATTACATACTTTTTCTTAGAAACAACTGTATGTTTTCTTTACACCAATTGATTTCTCTCATTATTTTGTACATAAAAGTATTAAGGTAAGATAATCGGGAAATGAATATTTTACAAGATATTTTACAGTTTATGTAAAATTAAGAAATGATTTCATGTCTCATAACTCGAAAAGTACTTAATGAAACTAACTTAATTATAGTGTTTTGGAAAGCTCTCGAGGTAGCTACAAGAATATGCGATGAAAATGAGGGTTCCATTTAAAAAATTCAAGTTGACCTTGCCTGACCTTTGCGACACCACTCAATGTCAAATGGATATTACAGTTAAATACATCTTTTTAATCCTTACAACTTTTGTCTAAAGGATTTTCTTCCAAAATGCATTTTATACGAGATATTCGACTTTTGGTATCCAGACTTTTGGTCCACCCTGTATATTTGTGAATCGAAGAATGTACCTTTCTGACGATATAGGTGAATTTTCCCGCGGTACTTCCGTGCAATGAGCCTCCATATCAATTATTTCACCCTTTTCGACCATGGCATCAGCCAGCATAGTTTTCACGTAAGAACTAGCGGTTAAAGGCGTTTCTAGGATTTTGGGGCTATCATTTGTGCAAATCAACGTCGCGTTATCTTCCAAGCTGCTCTCTAGCAAGGTTCCTTCTCCGCTCGAATCGGTAGATACTAAATATTGATCGGTGTTGCTCTCGATCATCTTTGTATCCTCCACGTTTTCATCAGTTTGAGTATAGTTGTCCGGATCTGGCGGCTCTATAGTAGTCCCCATCAATTGGGAATAGGTGGAAACGCTCGGTTTTTCGTTCACTCCTTCCAACTGATGGTCCAACTTGCGAATTGGCTGTGTGGTAATCGGTTCGAGCGCTAGATGCAAATTGTGCTTCTCCTTCAACGAGTCAAGACTCAAGTTCAACTTGTTCTCGATGCAAGCTTTCGTCAACGTTTGCCTATCATCCGGGCACGAATCGTGCATCCTCGTGGATCCTACGTTTACATTCATGTCGGCCAATTCCACTTTATTTTGTTGCAATGGCTCGAGTACCGTCATGATCGTACCCTCGGAAGCTGAAGTGTAAGAGTCCTCGGCCAAGCTCACCTCGTCCAGCTCGTCCGCGTCCGGTATCACCTCGACGCTTTCCGGGGAAGTTTTCGAGCTATCCATCATCATTTGCGACGAGTGCTTGCTCGTGTCCAAGCTGGGAAACACATTGGGCGACGGTGTGCTATCGACGCTGCAAGGATACGAATTGGTATTCAACGTTTTCACCTCTTCCATGGGGGACTCGTAGGGGGAGATGTCGGACGAGGACGCTTCGAATTGATCTCCTGGCGGTTGTAATAGCAAATCCGTGCAATCTACGCACGGAGTGGGACATTCGTCTACATCCAAAACAGGAGAGGACTCGGAATTCTTCGGATCTATCGGAGATAGATAGGGACTGCTGTCGCTCTTCCAATCTCCCAAAACTTCCACGGAACTCGGCGACGTTACCAGACTGTCCGGCAAAATCTCAACCGATTCGGAATTTACCTTGATGCCAATGAGGGAGGGACTTAGGGAATTGGTAACGGAATTGAGGTCTGACTCTGGCGTGGTTGTACAATCGGTGTTGGATTGAGAACCAAGTATCTCCACGCTTTCCAAGCTCTTCTTATCACTCTCGGAGGAGACTGGATTGGCTACCATACGGGACACGTTGGTGAGACTCGATGTTTGATTAGTGTCGCTGCTTCCTAGGGTCTCGTTATGATGCTCTCCTTCTTCAGCGCTGCTTGTTGCAGAATCATTGTCAATATCCGTTACTGGTGCGTGGTACATTTGTTCCAAATCTAAACTGGCACTTTTAATTATATTCTTTTTGATAGGAGCAATATCTAGGGACAATTGTTCCGATGATGTGTAAGATTCCGATGCACTTTTATCATTAAATTCTTGAGATATGTTACGATTTGTATTTACAGATTCACTGGCAACACTAGACTCCTCTTCATTTTCAATATATACAGATTCATCCTTTGTTATAGGCTTTATATCTTTCGTCACCAATTTTTCAGGAACAGAAGTAGAGGACACCATCTCGCATTTTTGTTCATCCTGTCTGGCAGTACTTTGCAAGGACTTGGAATGCTTAACAATTTTCTTTGCATTGTCTACAGTTCTTGGAGGCTCGAAAAACGAACCAGTAAAGCTACCCCAGATACTGCTTGAATTTTGTTGTTTTTGTGAAGTGTCGTCACGTTTGCTGGTTTCTTCATTTTGCAATCCCCAGGCCGCAAAAAATTCCGTAGTTTCGTCCGTGTGCGATTGAAGAACCTTTGGTTCCTCCTCCTTAATATCCAAGGCCTTATCTATGGTTTTCTGAGCTCCCTTTAGGGCAGACTTTGCCAAATTGGCGAATCCCGTAGCATCAAACCAACTCATGTTCTATACCTAAAATAAAGAAAACAATACATAAATTTCTGGCGCCATTCTTCTAGTTGTATACACATATTTTTAATAAAAAAATGATCCTTAGAGCACTTGTAAATATTGCTTACATCAACTTTCTGCAATATTAATAAATTAATTCAACAAAAATTCTTGAGGAAGGATCAAAAAATGATCCGAAACGTTCGCTTTTTGTTATTGTAATGAATTTGTAATAAACTAATATTGAAAAAAGAAAGAAGTGTTGTTGCTTCTCTGCGCTCCAATTATTACGTATTGGTTCTTATGCCATTTTCTTTTTAATTTTTTTTAAAATTCTTATGTTATTTAAATATATATTAATTATTAATTATTAAATATATATTATTATAAATATTATTATTATTTATTATTTAAATATATATTATTATAAATTATTTAAATAGATACTTGACATAGATGACTTGAACGATATAAAATTAATATCACAAGATATGTACATAGCATGTAATATTTTCATAATCATCCACAAGCTCCCAGAAATGTTTAGGGATCTATTAAAAATTCTTGTGTATTATTTAAATATATTAATAATTAAATATATATTATTATAAATATTATTATTATTTATTATTTAAATATATATTATTATAAATTATTTAAATAGATGCTTGACGTAGATGACTTGAACGATATAAAATTAATATCACAAGATATGTACGTAGCATGTAATATTTTCATAATCATTCACAAGCTCCCAGAAACATTTAGGGATCTATTACGAGACGTTCATAATCATCCACAAATTCTCAGAAACATTTAGGGATCTATTAAAAATTCTTGTGTATTATTTAAATATATATTAATTATTAAATATATATTACTATAAATATTATTATTTATTATTTAAATATATATTATTATAAATTATTTAAATAGATGCTTGACGTAGATGACTTGAATGATATAAAATTAATATCACAAGATATGTACGTAGCATGTAATATTTTCATAATCATCCACAAGTTCCCAGAAACATTTAGGGATCTATTAGAGACGTTCATAATCATCCACAAATTCTCAGAAACGTTTAAGGATCTATTAAAAATTCTTGTGTATTATTTAAATATATATCAATAATTAAATATATATTACTATAAATATTATTATTTATTATTTAAATATATATTATTATAAATTATTTAAAGATGCTTGACGTAGATGACTTGAACCATATAAAATTAATATCACAAGATATGTACGTAGCATGTAATATTTTCATAATCATCCACAAGCTCCCAGAAACATTTAGGGATCTATTAGAGACGTTCATAATCATCCAAATTCTCAGAAACGTTTAAGGATCTATTAAAAATTCTTGTGTATTATTTAAATATATATTAATTATTAAATATATATTATTATAAATATTATTATTTATTATTTAAATATATATTATTATAAATTATTTAAATAGATGCTTGACATAGATGACTTGAACGATATAAAATTAATATCACAAGATATGTACGTAGCATGTAATATTTTCATAATCATCCACAAGCTCCCAGAAACGTTTAGGGCTCTATTACGATTGCACTTTATATGACACTCCCTCATACGTTCGTATTTATCGAGATGCACGTACATGACATTCTCCAAAGTAACGATCGTGACAGCGAGACACGCTCGCGTTTTTTTTTTTTCTCCTTCACTGATCGCAGCTGACCTGCGTGCGATTAACTGTCAAAATGCACTTGGTAGCAGCCGACATGTTCGTGACGACGAAGTCGTGCGTGCGTGGTTACTGCAGTGTTGTCAACCTAAGCTCAGTGTTTTTATTCCTGAACTTTCTGCACCGAAAATGAGATAGATCTATTCTTGGAGATCGGAGAGAAAGAGAGGAGAAACAAAAAGTGCAATTCGAGAAAATAACAAACAAACGTCTAATTACATATTTGTGGCTTTCGCACGCAGCGTGGCAATGGTAGCCAATCAATTGACGCTTTTCCACAAGAGCGAAGAATCGATTGGCTGCTGCGTTATCTTTTTTCGTACGTTGTTTATTTTGGTTGCAAATTTCTCGATTGAGAGCTCCCTGCAGAATTTTGATTCCGCGAAAAATTTATTCCACGCTGTAATAATATAAATATAAATTAATGTTATTAATATTATTAATGTTATTAATACTATAAATATTATTAATTATTAATAAAATTAATATAATTATTAATATTAATAAAATTAATATAAATTTCTCGAATGTCAAAATTGCATTTAGATCAGCTGTTTGCTTTCCTCGCCCGTCTTTTTGCTCCTAATATTTAATTTACAGATATTTTTTGATCTCATTCATTTAATATTGCATCATTTATACTTTGTATTTTGTTTTTTTTTAAGTAGAATTTATATTTAATTCAATTTTAACAAGGAAAGTATTCAGCATAAATTACAAACAAACATCTAATTACGTATTTATGGCTTTCGCACGCAGCGTGGCAATGGTAGCCAATCAATTGACGCTTTTCCACAAGAGCGAAGAATCGATTGGCTGCTGCGTTATCTTTTTTCGTACGTTGTTTATTTTGGTTGCAAATTTCTCGATTGAGAGCTCCCTGCAGAATTTTGATTCCGCGAAAAATTTATTCCACGCTGTAATAATATAAATATAAATTAATGTTATTAATGTTATTAATACTATAAATATTATTAATTATTAATAAAATTAATATAATTATTAATATTAATAAAATTAATATAAATTTCTCGAATGTCAAAATTGCATTTAGATCAGTTGTTTGCTTTCCTCGCCCGTCTTTTTGCTCCTAATATTTAATTTACAGATATTTTTTTATCTCATTCATTTAATATTGCATCATTTATACTTTGTATTTTGTTTTTTTTTAAGTAGAATTTATATTTAATTCAATTTTAACAAGGAAAGTATTCAGCATAAATTACAAACAAACATCTAATTACGTATTTATGGCTTTCGCACGCAGCGTGGCAATGGTAGCCAATCAATTGACGCTTTTCCACAAGAGCGAAGGATCGATTGGCTGCTGCGTTATCTTTTTTTCGTACGTTGTTTATTTTGGTTGCAAATTTCTCGATTGAGGACTCCCTGCAGAATTTTGACGATCCAACGCTTCCGCGAAAATTTATTGCACGCTGTAATAATATAAATATAAATTAATGTTATTAATATTATTATAATATTATATTATATTATATTAATGTTATTAATATTATTAATATTATATTAATAATTAATAAAATTACTAATTAATATTATTAATATTATTAATTATTAATATTAATATAAATTAATATAAAATTCTCGAATGTCAAAATTGCATTCAGATCAGCTGTTTGCTTTCCTCGCTCGTCTTTTTTGCTCATAATATTTAATTTATAGATATTTTTTTATCTCATTTAATATTGCATCATTTATAATTTGTATTTTGTTTTTTTTAGGTAGAATTTATATTTAATTCAATTTTAACAAGGAAAGTATTCAGCATAAATTACAAACAAATCTCTAATTACATATTTGTGGCTTTCGCACGCAGCGTGACAACGGTAGCCAATCAATTGACGCTTTTTCACAAGAGCGAAGGATCGATTGACTGCGTTATCTTTTTTCGTACGTTGTTTATTTTGGTTGCAATTTTACAAATTTCTCGATTGAGAGCTCCCTGCAGAATTTTGACAATCCAACGATTCCGCGAAAAATTTATTCCACGTTGTAATAATATAAATATAAATTAATGTTATTAATATTATTAATATTATTAATATTATCAATTATTAATATTAATAAAATTAATATAAATTTCTCGAATGTCAAAATTGCATTCAGATCAGCTGTTTGCTCTCCTCGCCCGTCTTTTTGCTCCTAATATTTAATTTACAAATTTCTTGATTGAGAATTCCCTGCAGAATTTTTACGATTCAACAATTTCGCGAAAAATTTATTCCACGCTATAAATATAAATTAATGTTATTAATATTATTCATATTATTAATATTATAAATATTATTAATTATTAATATTAATAAAATTAATATAAATTTCTCGAATGTCAAAATTGCATTCAGATCAGCTGTTTCTTCGCCCGTCTTTTTGCTCCTGATATTTAATTTACAGATATTTTTTGATCTCATTTATTTAATATTGCATCATTTATACTCTGTATTTCTTTTTTTTCTTTAGATAGAATTTATATTTGATTCAATTTTAACAAAGAAAGTATCAGGCATAAATTATTTTAAAAATGCAGCTTATTTATTTTTTTACAGCTAATTGCAAATTGATAAATCGTTTGTTTATGCACCGAAAATATTGAAATAGATAAATAAATGAGTATCGAAATACGTTGGATGTATACTGGAAATAAAATGTGTAGATCTTGTCTCTTTTTCTCAGCTTGACTTTAACAAAAATTATACTCGGGTCAACTTGTATCGTGCCTAGATCGGCCATTTGCAAGTCAGAAAAGCGAGATGCTTTTGATATTATCGATACCACGACTGAAGAGGCCCGTTTTAGTGGCCTTATTCACAACAGCTCCAGTGGCGCAATTGGTTAGCGCACGGTACTTATAAGACAGTGTTCGTGAGCAATGCCGGGGTTGTGAGTTCGAGCCTCACCTGGAGCATTTTTTTTTATCATTTCTACCGATGTCCCGACGCATAATAATATGCGAATCGATTGTTTTGTAATTTCTCGCATTTTTTAACGTGTGTGATCTCAATTATTATTATTAAATTATTAAACATACCGATCACAAACTTGCAACATTAGGGATATCATATATTATGTATAATAAATAAATTATGTATAATAAAATATGCCCAGCAAACACCAAATAACAGTTATATAATTTCCTACTCAACAATATAACTGTTATATAACAGTTACATAACATGTAACAGTTATATTATTAAGTGGGAAATTACAACTAACAATTATATAAATTTATTTCTTTATTATTCTTTATCAATTTGCAATTAGCTGTAAAAAAATAAATAAGAAATAAATTTCTTTATTTTAATTATATAAATGTTATTTGGTATTTATGAGGTGTTATATTAAAAAAATAATGCTTACATTTTATTAATTTTTAATTTATATATTTTATTAATTTATATATTTTATTAATTTATATATATTAATTTATATATTTTATTAATTTATTAATTTATATAAAATATTTTTTTAATAGAGGAAAAAATTAACGGCGCGAAAAGAAATATATAACGCCAGTGATGTCAGACTAAAATCTGAAAATGGATGAACCGTGTGATCGTATGCAAGTCACAGAAGGAGAAAGAGAGAGAAAGAGAAAGAGACGCTTTGACCCAAATTGACCGAGATATGTATAATGGGGAAAGGGAGGACGACATATCTCGCCGTTATCGTTATTAATGGCAGCCGCGTTAAAATCGAGGATGCGAACGATGTTTTATGCTAAGTACTCGATCGTCAAGCAAATCACGAAACCTATTAAATGGACCGACCACCGATGTTCGCGTTGATGCTTGTTCATCGGTCGGTGAGGAACAATGACCACATTGGGGTCCGGTTTCGTAAAGGTGTGTTAAGCTTTAAAAGCCCACCCGCAATTTCATCAGTGATCAGTTGCATTCCGCTATTCAAATTGAAAATGTCTCGATCGTGTTATGATTCGCGGTACAAAATGTATTCGACGCAGGTGATTATCTTGAAATTTCCTTCAACTATAATTTTTACAATTTATAATATTTTTATATTCTTTTATCATTTTTTTATATTAAATGTTTTATAATTTTTTTATAATATATTTTTTATAATATTTATATCTAATTTTTACTCCTAGTATATTGAAAAAAAAATTGTTTTGTCTAGCATTAAGTTGAAAAATTTAAATTGTATCAATTGCAAGAATTAAAATTTTGTTTTATATTCATATATTCGCGTTGTAATGTATAATTTTTACAATTCATATTTTTATATTATTTTATCATTTTTTTATATTACATTTTTTATAATATTTATATCTAACTTTCACTTCTAGTATATTGAAAAAAAATTGTTTTTTCTAGCATTAAATTGAAAATTTAAATTGTATCAATTGCAAGAAATAAAATTTTGTTTTATATTCATATATTCACGTTATAATGTTTAATTTTTACAATTTATAATATTTTTATATATTTTTATTATTTTTTTATATTACATTTTTTATAATTTTTTTATAATATATTTTTTATAATATTTATATCTAATTTTTACTTCTAGTATATTAAAAAAAAAATTGTTTTGTCTAGCATTAAATTGAAAATTTAAATTGTATCAATTGCAAGAAATAAAATTTTATTTTATACTCATGTATTCGTGTTGTGATGTATAATGAACAAATTAAATAATTTATTAAATTAAACGCGATTATATCATATTTTGATTTGAGATGATGCTTGTAGATATATCGATGGTTCTTCTTCGTCAGCGCGATGTCCTCGGGGAATTTTGCGAAGGGATTAGAATCTCGGGACGCGGTCTTTGTAAATTTCCATCGTAGATACAACATGTCTAAGGTAGCGTTACTCCAGAACGACGGTTATTTACCTCCAGCTCCGATTCCGGATTTCACTTTGCCGGAAGTGATCGATAATAGAAATGTGGTAGGAACGAACGAGATTAGAAACTATTCCAATGCACTGTATCATCTCCCTGACCGGGATTCCTTGGGAGCCCTCACGCGCAAGGGTTTGCAAGACACGAGGTATCTAGGGAGCGCCGGGTTACAGGCACCCCAACATCATCGTCGACCCACTTTTCCGCAAGGCAAACACTCTCGACAGACTACAACCCAGTCTCCTCATCCTCTACCTTCTCATCCTGCTCTCGAAACACCGGCATCCTTCGCAAATCACATCAACGTGGAAGAGATGTCTTGTCAGAACGCGGGAGAATTGTTCTTCAGGTAATCTGGGACACTTTATTACGACCCGACTCTCAGCATTGGGTTCCTTTTTTCACACATTTTTTACATATAATTTTACAATGGAACAAAACTAGAGAGATTAAACATAACTAATAGATTAGAATAATTGATTATTAAACTTGAACAAGCTTATCATACTTATTCGAGTTAGATTTGGGTTATTTTTTGCATGTGTATCACACGGTTGGGACTATCACAGAGCATCCATCAAAGCACCGAGAAACTTGGCTCCGCCGGTGATAGATAACGTGATGCGTGAAACCTGTCAAGTGGCAGCAGCCAGGGATTCTTATCGCATTAATTTCGAGAGGGATCAGGTCTGGAATTGCGGGGTCGTTGATTGTTCCGTGGACGGCAACCGATCGTACTGTCTCGAACTGAGATTCCCAGTGATTTCCGGTCTGCGTTTGAGGGACGACTACAGGGTGACTTTGCGATGTAAAACGCAGGACAGAATCGCGTATCATACGAAGCGGATCAGCGTGAAACCTTTGGAAATGTAAGAAAGATACGTCGTTTATCTTCCGGTGGAAGGTGGCAAAAATGAGAGCTTTCATCTGATGGGAAATGCTGAGTTATATTCAGATATACATCCCAACAAACACCATAGTTATATAACTGTTAGTTATAATTTCCAACTCAACAATTTAATTGTTACATGTTATGTAACAGTTATATAACATGTAACAGTTATATTGTTGAGTGGGAAATTACAACAATTATATAAATGTTACTTAGTGTTTGCTGGGATATATACAAAATTTAAAAGTCTGGAAATGATCAATTATTTCCGAAAATAGTGATCCTGTGGAAAAGTGTTTCAGACAAAAGTTGTAGGGTTTTAAGTGACGCATTACACAGTAATATTACTTGAAGAGTTGTTAAGGTCACGTCAAGATCACTTTCAATTTCTTAAACCAAACCCCCTATTTTTTATTACATATTCTTGTAGCTTATCTCGAAAGCTTTCCAAAACACTATAATTAAGTTAGTTTTCATTAAGTACTTTCCGAATTATGAGGCTTGAAATCATTTTTAATTTTACATAAACCGTAAATTATCTTGTAAAATATTCATTTTTCGATTATCTTATCTTAATATTTTTATGTACAAAATAATGAGAGGAATCAATTGGTGTAAAGAAAACATACAGTTGTTTCGAAGAAAAAAAGATGTAATTTATTGTACAATTACCAATTACATATTTTTTCTTAAAAATAACTGTGTGTTTTCTTTACATCAATTGATTCCTCTCACTATTTTATAATAAATTTTACATAAAAGTATTAAGGTAAGATAATCGAAAAATGAATATTTTATGGTTTATGTAAAATTAAGAAATTATTTCAAGTCTTATAACTCGGAAAGTACTCAATGAAAAAATACTTTATTATAGTGTGAAAAGCTCTCGAGGTAAGTTACAAAAATATGTAATTAAAAATAGGGGGTTTCATTTAAGAAATTTAAGATGACCTTTACGTAACGTTAACAACACTCTTCAAGATCATAGTAATATTATTGTATAATGCGTCATTTAAAATTTTACAACTTTTGTCTGAAACATTCTCCCACAGGACCATTATTTTCGGAAATAATTGACCGTTTCCAGACTTTTGAACCATCCTGTATATGTTGCTTTCAGGAAAGCGAGAAACGTTCCGAGCATGTTAAACGGCGGTTCCAAGAACGATCTGGATGTGGATGTGGGACTGTTTAGGAAGACTTACAACTCGGAAAACATTTTCGACACAAGGATACAATCAGGCGGTACTGTCGTCCTCGGCGAAGAGATTTTGTTGCGCGTGTTAGTCAACGGTGACGACGGTAAGCGCATTAGAGCGTTGAGTAGCACAGTGATAGGATCGTACACATTTTTATTCCCTTAGTAAGACGAATGGTGTTTCTGAAACTCCGACAGGGATATTTGTATAATTTGCAGTCTCCTAAATCGATAAGTTTAACCGAAGAAAAACACGTAACAAAAAAGATATTAGTTAATTCAGTATAATTTTATTAAATTATATATATATAATATATATAGGGTGTTTTTCGTTTTAATGGCCTCAAGCAAATATCTCGAAAATATGAAAAATGTGGAAAAACAATACGTTTCAGACAAAAGTTGTTTGGTTCGAAGGGGAATATAAAATGATGTCATTGGTTTGATCTTGAGTGAATGTGTGAAGGTCATATGGAATTCAACTTGTTTTTTTAAATGGAATCTCCTATTTTTTATCGCATATTCTTGTAGCTTATCTCAAGAGCTTCTCAAAACACTTTAATAAAGTATTTTTTTATTAAGTACTTTTTGAGTTATGAGAAAGAATTAAAATAATATTTCTTAATTTTATATAAACTGCAAAATATCTCTGCAAAATATTCATTTTTCGATGATCTTAGCTCAATATTTCTATGCACAAAATAATGAGAGGAAGCAATTGATGTAAAAGCATATTGCTGTTTAGAAAAAAATGTAATTTGCAATTAACAGTTGCATATTTTTTTTTTAAACAACTATGTGTTTTATTCTTGATATCAATCAATTCCTTTCATTATTTTGTGCATAAAAGTATTGAGGTAAGATAAATGAATATCGAAAAATGAATATTTTAATGTTTCTATAAAATTAAGAAATTAATTTTCACAACTCGAAAAATACTTCATGAAAAAATACTTTGTTATAGTGTTTCGAAAAGCTCTCGAAATAAGCTACAAAAGTATGCAATGAAAATAGGGGATTCTATTAAAAAAAAATAAAGTTGAACTCCATATGATCTTGACACGTCACTCAAGATCGGACCAATGACACCATCTTATGTCTTTCTTTGAACCAAACAACTTTTGTCTGAAACATTTTTCCGTATTTTTCATGTTTTTCGAGATATTTGCCTGGGGTGATTAAAATGAAGCACCCTGTATAATTAATATAAAATACCTTAATTTCAATTTTTACTTTTATCCTTCCAAGGCTGGCGATACTCCAAGATTGGTCAAGTGACAATGCACTATGTGGAAGAGAGACAGCAACAGAAGGTTGTCAACAGTCTGTGGATCCTGAACGAGGAGGGTTGTTTAAATTCAGATGTACGCGAAATCTGTCCTCGGGAACAGTATATGGCCTCGTCATTGGAGAGCTACCTAATCTTCCAGGCATTTATGTTCGAGGGTATGAAGGAGACCGACGAAATTTCTCTCACCGTGAAGGCGATGGCATGTTTGGAGCCTGTGGATTGCGTCCTGGATTGTCCTGCCGGCCACGTTAGACGCGCCAGGAATGTTCCAGATAGAAACAATACCTCCGAATGGCAGGATGACATAATCCTGCGAGTGCTTTTTCCAAAATACGAGTCACGCGTTTCACAAAATTATTATTTAGCGATCCTGTTGTTGGCGGTGACGTTACTCGCGCTAATCGCATTATTGCGGATCATTAAGACTTCGCTTCGCCAAAGGATAATAAAATCCTGAATAATGTTTAATAAACATAAAACGAAAAAATGTCATGTATATTGATGATTGCTAATATATCATATAATAATTTTTCATTTTAATATTTATGACTATCGCCAATTTCATAGGAGGTTTTAATAATAATTATACAACGCTGGTCTTGATATTTGATCTCATGAGACGCGATTTGGCATTTCCCACGCATCCAGCTCGGAACACAGCTTTAATCCAACCGCAAACAATGCGAGAGACGCGAATACGCTTCTCATGAACGGATCCCTGCTCAGAGTGTACACCATGCAAGCCAGAGAGCATGTGCATACGTCTTCGAAATAGTTGAAGCCCTTTGTCAGATAATAATAATCTACGATCCGCTGCCGTTCCTTCAATTTGCGCATGAAGCGTTCTGTAATACGAAGGAATTTCTATTTATAAAATGCAAAATGATAAACGTATAAATGATACGTATAGATTTCTTTAAGAAGAAGAAAAAGAAAAAAAAGAAAAAAAAAGAATTAATATTTCTAAAAAACCAGAAGTTGAAAATATCATCATTCGATAGAACGTATATCGCTCTATCGAATGATGACATTTTCAACTTCTGGTTCCAGCCGGAAATAGACGATTCAGACCGGAAGTGCATTTTTTTAAATGGAACTCCCTATTTTTCATTGCATATTCTTGTAGCTTACCTCGAGAGCTTTCCAAAACACTATAATAAATTATTTTTCCATGAAGTACATTTCGAGTTATGAGGCTTGAAATCATTTCTTAATTTTACATAAACCATAAAATCTTGTGAAATATTTATTTTTCGATTATCTTACCTTAATACTTTTATGTACAAAATAATGAAAGGAATCAATTGGTGTAAAGAAAACATACAGTTGTTTTTAAGAAAAAATATGGAATTGTTAATTGCAAATTACATATTTTTTCTTAACACCCTGTATAAAGTTTTTTTTTGCTGAAAATAAGCTAACTCGCCTTTCTGCTTCTTTACCAAAGGGCACGTCTCATCACAAACATCTGCAGTTACAGGTTTGCGCGAGACGATTCGCTTCACTTTGGTAGGTACTTCTTCTTCTTCAGCTCGTCGTTCTTCAGGCTCTATATCGCGATCGATTTTCTCATACACCGCATTCCTGGGAATTTCTGGACGCATCTCTCTCGGCTCCTTCGGAATTTCCTTCGCTATTATGGCGGGCAGAAACTCCTGCAATTCCTCGTCGATAAATTTTTCATAGTCAGTAAGGCCTTCTTCGTCTTCGTCATATTCTACAGGCTTTTCCGGTTCAACTGGAATTATTATTTGAAATTAGCGTCAATCGAATTTCTTTAAGAAGATTTATTTACTCTTAATTACAATACTCTTCTAATTCTCGCGGCAATTCCAGCTCGATCTTTGCCACCCGCTCGATTTCATCTTCATCGAGGATTTCAGCTTTTTCAACCGGTATCTTTTCCGCTACAGTTGGTTCAATCACTAATTCTTCTTCTTTAATTAAATCGATTTTTTCTTCATCACGATCTTCATAATCCCTCTCGACGGGGATGGGGACAGCTCGTTCCTGAAGGATCGCAGCTTCCTGGACAATCTCTTCTTCTTTAATCAAATCGAGTTTTTCATCATCAAGTTTTTCATCATCCGCTATCCTTTCTGTCGGGATAATTACTGGTTCCTGAACAATCGGTTCTTCTTCTTCAACTAAATCGATCTTTTCGTCACGATCTGTTATCCTTTCGATTGGAATAGCTGGTTCCTGGACAATCGGGAATTCTTCTTCAATTAAATCGATTTCCTCTTCATCACGATCTGCTATCCTTTCTGTCGGAATGATAGCTGGTTCCGGAACAATTTTTATTTCCTCGACTTCTTCTTGGACAGGTTTTACTTCGACGATATCTTCTATCGCTTGAAATGGTACCTCTTCAATTTTTTCATCATAATCGATTGGTCTTTCATAAACTACGTCGATCACATCTTCTTGCACTTCTTGGGTAACATCCGGTCGTGGATATACAGGCGGAAAAATTTCATCCAACAGCCATGGGGCTTTCTCGACTATTTTGTAAAGATAAGAATTAAAATTCTTTTTTTAAATTGTTAATAACGCGTTTTAAACAACCAAGGGGCTTTCTCGATTATCTTATTTTGTAAAAATAAGAATTGAAATTTTTTTTCCAAAAAAAATTTGGTAATAACGCGTTTTAAAATATTTTATAAAATGATATACTTGCTGCACGAATGTATTTCTTCACTGTAGGACAAGTTGGAGGACACTCATTTCTTACAGATTCACTGGACATTTAGAAATTATATATAATGCCCTGTTTCTGTATCATATTACATATTTATATATGAAATAAATTTTATGATGCGATGAAATTAAAGAAATGTGATGTACATATTTTCAATTTTCTATTCTTCAACATCATCTATTCGCTTCTCTTATCTATTATAAAGTTGACAAACAATTTTGACATTCAAGATAATTGATTTATAATTGACTTGTCCCTATATTCATTTCATAGATTCATAAAGTTTTCGACAAGCAAACGAAACGATGACTTCATCCTTGGAAAGCGTTCCAGATTACTTAAAAAAATATATATTCCCCATTTTATTAAGTGCAATGGAAGAGATGTTAGTTGAAGCAGATCGTCGAAATGCTTTAGATGTATGAAATTATTTTTAGATAATTATACTATGGATACTTTTTCAATATGCAAAATATACCATGCTTTACAGACACATAAATGCTCTTTCAATGGATTGGATTATCTCGCAGAAATCCTTTGGAATCGAAATTCGCGTCATCCAAGTAGATTGTGTACATGGCTAAAAGTGTTTGACATACCGCAATTTAAACTATGGCTAAAATTACAGTAAGAAAATAAAATATCTTGCCCTTTCTTAATATAAATTTTCTTATGAAATTATTTTTTAATTATTTTTTAGTCCTAGGCCAATTTATCCAAAATCATGGCTGTGGAGTAAAGAAGAAGCTGCTTTATATATACAGAGATACGTTCGTGGTTGGCTCGTTAGAAAAAGAGCAGATGTTGAGGAGATGCGTCAATTTTGGAAGGTATCCGTATGATTGAAAGGAGAGACATAAAATATATATAATGACTTTCATGTAAATTGTAGGTCATGCATACAGAGAAAATGGACAATTCTCCTTCTAAACTTGATTATACGTGTACTTTCAATAAAGCAGAGCTTTAACAATGTTGAATTTTTCATTATATATATATATATATATATTTTTTTTTTATCGCTTCAAATAATTTATTATATAACTTTTCAGAATTTATTCGTCAGATACTTATTCTTTTAATTCTAAAAAATATATACTCTCACTTAGATGTAGTCTCTTCTAACTTTGGGAAAAAAACACTAGACTCGTCTATGCTAAAATTCAGTTTCACCGTAGGACTTTCACCCTCCTTGGCTAATCTGTAACTCTTAACGCTTCCCGCCTCAAAGTTATATTTAAGAGTCAATTTTGGCTCCTCGGACACTTTGTCTCCTCTCGCCTTCATCTGACGCACTATGATTTGCGAAAATAACGGTGGCAGATCTGTCGTTCTGGGTAAGATTTTCTGCTCTGGCAACTTGTTGTTCTCGAGATACACATGTTCCTGATCCTTGGGTACCAACATATAATCAGCCTTGTAAGTCGTAGAGTCCAGCTGAATAGGTTTTGGGCTTTTCAAACCGCGGAAAACTCTTTCGACAAGTACCATGACTTTACGGTCAGTCTAAAATAAATCAAGTCAGAATGTTGCGACATAAGCAGTATCATTGGCATTGTTATTTTTTATTAATACTCACGTGAGGCTTGTCGGGCGGGGGCATCGCTGCGACCTTCAGTATTTTCATGTAACAGGGCTCGGGATATCTTTGAAAGCGATTCCTTATCACGAGCCTCCCGACGCCGAAGTCCTTCAAATTTCCCAGAATCTCCCATAAGGGTTTCCCCTTAAAGTCTGTCGTGCGACCGATGAATTTGATGGGCATCGTAACCGGTGAAATTAATTTGCAACAAATACAATCGTCGATCGGATTTTTCTCTGCTCGATTGACTTGACATATGAAGTCACTTCGTCTTGTCAACGATAGCTTCTATTATTCGTGAGACACGATATCAGGAGTAAAGTCTATTTTACGAAAATCACGTCTGTTGAAAATAATAATAAATAATACGACGAGAGAGGTTGGATTAATGTATCTTTTCTTAATTCGAAGAGTGACCACAAGATGGCGCTAATAATCGCAAATGTATCTTCGGACATCCCCGGATAGACTCGGCCATGTTCGACAATTCAAACTTGTAAGGAAAGATATGCAAGTCTCTTTTTTTTTTTTTAGGTCAAAATAATTCCGAAGAAAGTTATTTGCAGAATTTCTCGTAAAAATTTCCAGATTTTCTATAAATAATTCTAAAACTTTCTCGGAAATTAATTTTAAGATTTTCTATACGAATTAACATACTTACAAAAATCTTCAGAGGAAGAATGAAGATTTTTGAAAAGTGTGTCAATTTGTATAGAAAATTTTAAAATTTCCGAGAAAGTTTTAGAATTATTTATAGAAAATTTGAAAACTTACGAGAAATTCTGCAAATAATTTTCTTCAGGATTATTTTGACTTAAAAGAAGAGACACTTGCATACCTTCTCTTATTTCATATTTTTATTTTCGTAAATTAATTTTGTTAGAATTTCTTATATATATAAATGTTAAATATTTTGAGATTTTTTTTATAATTTTTTTAAATAATATTAAAAAATTTGAATAAAATTCATATATTTTTTTAAAGGATGTTTTGTACCTATTTTCAAAATATTGAGAATTTAATGAAAATTATATAGAATGTTCTTACATATGTCTAGAATCTTCAGTACAATTTTTAAATCAATTCACTAAAGCGTTTACAAGTTATAAAGGTTTTAATTTGCACCGAATTAACATGTATTCTTATGGGAAACGTATAACCACGTCGATTCAAACGACAAAAACACATGGAAATAATATTCAGAATTTGTTTAAAATTTGCAAAAGTTTAGATACAGAGGAAATATTTGGTCAAATAATATTATACAAGTACTAACTGGTTAAAAAAATATTAAATATAATTCAATGAAGTTAGCCATGTATCTGTCACAAGACGAAATTCTCTGCCAAAAGTTGATCATTTTGATTAACAAAATTCGAAATATTTCAGTAAAAACGGAATAAATATTAAAAAATACATCTCTGCACTGTAGCCAAGATCAAATTGTAATATTCCATATAATTTCTCATATTTAAAATACACCTAAAGTGGATAGTATTCGTCAATATTGATTTTCAGCTACTTTTTGCTGGGATTGTACATACAAAACATCCTTAAATTTTCTTCATAAATTTTTTTTAAATTATAAAAAATTCCTAAATTTTTTGTTTAATTATAAGATTTTTGTAGAAAGAGAATAAGGAACAGGGAAGAGATATGTATTTTTTTATATGACCGTTAAGGGGATGAAACGCCCCTTAATGGCTATATAAAAAATACGTATCTCTTCCTTGAAAAAAATCAGTTTTTATTTTTATTTTTGAATGAACATTATCGAATCAAAAAAAGAGACGAAAAAAAGTTTCAAATAAAAGTTCTATTATTCTGATTTTTAATGTATTTTTTAATAATACAATCAGATTTTTCGAAAGTGTCACATTTTTCGAAATTATCTTGCCCATCCCCAATTTTCTTGAAAAATTTGATTGCACTTGTTGCACGGCGAAGTAGCGAAAATTGAATGTTTCACGGAGAAAAATGATTATTTATCTTAATTAACTTCTCTTAAAATTCTCTTATGTTTATTTATTTTTGCGACAATTATTAATTGCAGAAAAATTCTATAGATACTCCTCGACAGAGATCAAAGTTACACACCGAGACAAAAGAGAGGAAGAATATACAGTGTAGGTATGAGAATTATTTATATTATAATTTATTTATATTATATTATAAATTGAGATAAATATATAAGCTTGCAAAGAAAATGCATTACTCAACGATCCGAACACTCGAATCATATTTCGCGAATTAGTGTTAATGGGCGCAGAAACATAACTTGACACACGCGATCTAGATCTCTCTTATTTATTATGTACAATAAGTTAGATATTTAAATAAAAGAAAATGCTTCATCTAAACGAATAGAGACATAAGTTACTTAAATTATATATATATATATATATATATATATATATATATATATATCTTTTAAGATGGCGATTCTTCTCAAAATTTGCTCGCACAAAAATAAAATTCTCAGCAAACACCAAATAACAGTTATATAACTATTAGCTATAATTTATTAATTTATTAATTACATAACATGTAACAATTATATGGTTAAATGGGAAATTATAACTAACAATTATATAAATGTTACTTGGTGTTTGCTGGGTTCACATTTCAAAATATAAATATAATAAGTATATAAATATATCTCTCTCTGTCTTTCTCTACGATCGTAATTGAAATGTCCCGAGTTATCGAAATCATTGACAGAATTTTACGCATTGGGATGACAAAAGACTGCTCGATCTCGCGAAACTTGATGAGAGAATCCGTTAAATTTTTTTTTTTACGCGATCGAAATTTTTTTTTTACTCATCGATCAATTTTTCTCCCCTAGTAGTCGACGATCTGACGGATCCAGTCGAGATAATGGGAGACGCGCGTGTAAACTCCGGGGACGCCGGCCTCACCGCAGCCGATGCCCCAGGAAACCACCCCGGTCAGTTGCCAGCGACCATAATGCTCGCAGACCATCGGGCCACCACCGTCGCCCTTGCAAGCGTCCTTGCCTTCCTCGCCACCGGCGCAGATGAAGCCCGGATGGAGGTTGAAGCTGGGCCCGAGCCGCGTCCGTTTCATCTGCTGCTCGCAGACGCGATTGCTCACCACAGGTACATCCACTTCCTTCAGTATGTTCTGATACTTGCCGTAGTCCCCGAAGACGTCTTTGCCCCAACCGGTGGTCCAACACCTGTCACGCATCGTAATTTGTTGTTAGATTTCAATGGAGACGTGTTGCGTCTTTTTATAAACATATTTGGCCTGGATTCATAGTTATTTTTAACGGAGGATTTTTTAGATTAATTGTGCATAATCTTTCTGTCACTTTTTTTTAGTGATTTTATTGATGTGTGTTACTAATAATAATATTTTAATAGTAATTAAATGAATCATATGACTTATTATAAGTTAAAAAAATTAATGAGAAAATTATTACGAAAATTAATATATGATTAGTTTAATAATATTTATCACACGCTTTAATATTTTAAAATTTGTCGAATTTAATTTATAAGAATTCTTCATAGTATGTGTAATACTATTAATATTGAATTATAAAATACTGAAAAATGACTATAAAGTATACTGAATTTTAAAATATTTATATTTTAAAATTCAGTATACTTTATAGTCATTTTTCAGTATATTTTATAATTCAATATTAATAGTATTACACATACTATTAAGAATTCTTATAAATTAAATACGATAAATTTTTAAAGTATTTTAAATTTATCAATGAAAGTACTTTGAGGATATAAATTTTGCGATTATTTTTTAATCTTTAAATGCTAGTCTCTTACAACATTTTTTTTCATATCGTGATAAATTATTTTTCTAACAAATTTAAATTAAAAAAATTTGAATTTATCAATTCTGAATTTTTAATTCGCTCACTGAGAAAAAATTTGGTTGCATTAATTAGAACTTTAGTAGATTGAATCAGTATATCTGTTGGAAAATGGACGAACCGAAATTCTTGTAAGAATTACCAGATGAATCTGATTCATTTCTTTCTGTTAAATTTAAATTTTCTGATTAATAATTAATATATGATTAATTAATATATGATTAGTTTAATAATATTTATCACACGCTTTAATATTTTAAAATTTATCAAATTTAATTTACAATAATTCTTAATAGTATATTTAATAATATATTTAATTTTAAAATATAAAATATTTTAAATTTATTAATGAAAGTACTTTGAGGATATAAATTTTGCGATTATTTTTTAATCTCTTTCTTATATCGTGATAAGTTATTTTTCTAACAAATATAATAAATAATTTAAATTAAAAATATTTGAATTTATCAATTCTGAATTTTTAATTCACGCACTGAGAAAAAATCTGATTGCATTAATTAAAATTCTGGATTGAACCGTAGATTGAACCTGTATGTCTGTTGAAAAATGATCGAATCAGAATTCTTGCAGGAATTATCAGATGAATCTGAATAATTTCTTCCTGTTAAATTTATCAAATTTTCTGGTTAATAATACTAAACTCGCCAGCACCAAGTCGTCTAAAATTTTTTCCATCAAATCTCAAAAGTCTGTTTAATATTCTGAATTCCAACAAGATTATTGGATGAATTCAATCCAGATTATTGAATAAATTATTTTAAATTATTATAAATTCAGTTTGTTAGAAATTAAGCTGATAACAGTGATGCAAGAAGAGGATGTAGCTCAAATACACACAATCAGAGAGCTAGCGTCCTCTTTCTGGCACTACTACTCGTAAGAGAAAAAAAAAATATACTTTGGATTTAATATTAATACTATTTCTTTATATATATTTTACAGCAAATATTGAATACGAGTTAAGTTAAGAGTGGCAAGCAAAGAAATTAATGCAACAAGAAATTTTATAGATCCAACCAGAAAATATTAACTAAATCCTTATAGTAAATATATCAAACGTTCTAGTTATAAAAAATCGAGTCTTATCAACTAGAAATTCTTGTTTGATTTAACCAAAATGCCTTCAATCATATACGTCTTGTTGGTTGCAATCAAACGATTTTTCTCAGTGCGATAATAATAATTCCTTTATAATTCGCGACTCGTGTTTTGTAGATTGGGAAGGAACTTACCTTGCTCCTGAGAAGTCGTTGTGTTTGTCCGGCAGACAGGCTGCGCTAATGTGAGGATTCTTTCCGAAATCGACGTCGTGATCCAGTTTGAGAATGGCGATGTCGTTTGCGAGAGTACCGGCATAAAATTCGGGATGCACGTAAACGCTGACGATGTCGCGTTCTATGTAGGGGTAGAATTCGACGTCGTGATTCACGTCCCATTCGCCCAATCGAGCGCGAAGATCACGACCGGCGTGAGTCTTCACGCAATGTGCGGCGGTGATGATGTGACGCGATGAAATCAATGTCCCTCCGCAGACGTAGACACTTTCCGTAGGATCCTTCTTCAGGATAGCAACTTGCCACGGGTATTCACCTGAGGAATCGCGCGATTTATATAATAGAATATTTTTATTATATTTTTATTATAATAATAGAATATTTTTATTTTATAATTAAATATTTTTATTTTATAATTAAATATTTTTTATAATTAAATATTATTTTGAATTTTATAACAATATTAAAACAATTTAATATATTTTCAATATTGTATGTATAAAATAATATAATACACGTACAAATTAATATTTCATCTAGAAAATTTATAAAATGTGTCGGATAAAAGCTTTTAAAATTCAATTAACAAATTAATTAATATTTTTGAAATTTAATATGATATAATATTTAATATATTTTTAAATTTATAATAATAACAGCTGTTTTTTTGGAGTAGGCACGGAAGTGTCTCCCTCCGATTTTGATGAGCTTTTAATATGTTGTTTGCTAGACAAAAATGAGGGACACGTATTTTGCCGTATACGCGTGTCTAGGGGGTAAAATACCCCTTTGAAAAAAATCAGTTTTTTTCTTTTGAGATGATTATCGATATTTCAGAAATTTTAAGAGATAGAAAAAAAATTTTTTAATTAAAAATTAAACGGCTTCAAAAGTATTTTACGACAATAACAAAAAAAATTTTTTATTTTTCTAATTTTTCAAAATAATTTTTCAAAATTTTTTCGCTCATTTTTTTACACACACATATCATTAAGGATGTTTTGTATGTACAATCCCAGCAAAACGTAGCTGAAAATCAATATTGACGAATATCCACTTTTGATGTATTTTGAGTATGAGAAATTGTGTGGAATATTACAATTTGATTTTAGCTACAATGCAGAGATGTATTTTTTAATATTTATTGCGTTTTTACTGAAATATTGTTAATCAAAATGATCAACTTTTGGCAGAGAATTTCGTCTTGTGACAGATACATGGCTAACTTTATTGAATTATATTTAATATCTTTATAACTTATAACTATATAAGTTAGTACTTGCATAATATTATTTGACCAAATATTTCCTCTGTATCTAAACTTTTGCAAATTTTAAACAAATTCTGAATATTATTTTCATGTGTTTTTGCCATTTGACTCGACGTGATTATACGTTTCCCATAAGAATACATGTTAATTCGGTGCAAATTAAAATCCTTATAACTTGTGAACGCCTTAATGAATCGATTTAAAAATTGTACTGAAGATTCTAAACATATGTAAGGACATTTTGTACAATTTTCATTAAATTTTCAATATTTTGAAAATAGGTACGAAACATCCTTTAAAAAAATATTTGAATTTTATTCAAATTTTTTAATATTATTTAAAAAAATTATAAAATAAAAATCTTAGAATATTTAACAGTTATATACATAAGAAATTCTAACTAAAAATTTATTTACAAAAATAAAAATACGAAATATGTGAAGGTATGCAAGTACAACTCTTTTTTTAAGTCAAAATAATCCTAAAGAAAATTTTTTGTAGAATTTCTCGTAAAAGTTTTCAGATGTTCTATAAATAATTCTAAAACTTAAATCGATTTAAAAATTGTACTGAAGATTCTAAACATATGTAAAGACATTCTGTACAATTTTCATTAAGTTCTCAATATTTTGAAAATACAAAACATCCTTAAAGTTTACAATCGAGAAATGATAATATCTAATTAAACGTTTGCTATTCTTGAGAAGAAAAAAAATAGTAACTTTCCATCTCAATGAAATATCTTCCTAAAATATATTTTGCAAAATTAACTCGACAGATGGTCTCTTTCCTACTTAAATGCCATTCATTCGATGAATTGCATTAGGAATCACGTACCGAATTCAGAATCTCCATCGACGTAGACCGGGGTCTTGATGCGGCCATTGATGCCTTGTGTGTTCCTAACTCCGCATTGACCGGGTCGCGGGCGTGCTCCTATTATGTGCGATTTCTGGCAGCAGACGTGATGAGAACCGCAAACCGACGGGCGTCCGTCGTATCGTCTCTGCAAATAGAAACAGGTCGATTAATCGACGCTCTTCGAGTCGGAATCCCAACTACCCACTACGAGTTTTACTTATCGCATGTGTTCTCGACTTTTATCTGTACTATATGCAATGCCGGTTGGCGCTCAGTTTGACAGTCTCGTAAGTTCGCAGAGTCGGTATCACCACGTGGTCGTCCTCTGTCATCCGCCGACAGCCTAATTACTTACGCAGCGGCTCTATCACCTATCACCAACCGATTAAAGCTGCTCGGCAAAGCGAGCGGACGGTCCTTACCTCTGACCTCGTTTCGTTAAACGTATCGCGTTTCCTTCTATCTGAGAAGGTAATCTTCCCGCTCGTCCGTCGTTCATCACTTGAAGAATCCTTCGAGGACTGTCTATCTTTCGCGCGAGCGTTCCTATAGTAATCATCCGCGTAATCGTCCGAATAATCGTAATCGTCGTCGTCATTATCGTCTTTATCGTAGGAAGGATAATATCCGCCATGGTGTGGAGGTTTGTGATACGTCGGATAGTGCTCGCCCTGGTGATGATGAACGCCGTAGGACGGATAGAACGGAGGTCTCGACGGATAATGATAGATCGGTTTCTCGTGATGCGTGTGATAATGGGGAGCGTAAACCGCGTCGTGTCCGCCGTAATGCCCGCCGTACAGGCCGTACTTCTTGTAAGCCAGCAGATGGCCTAGTTTGTGAATAAGTCCTGGATTGGGTGTCACGTGGAGATTTACGTATGGCTTAACGACCTTCTCGCCGTACTCGTCTTTGGTAACTTGCACGGCTACGAGCGGATTCACGGAAACCGGACCTAGATTTATACCCTGTCCACCAATTGGCCCATAGCCTGGCGTGTACCCCGGGATCCCCAGGGGATTACCAGGGTGGGGCGCGATCGGACCACCAGTCTGCGGTAGGCCGAAGCTGACGCCCCAGGTCGGCTTGACGTTCAGTTTCGAGGTGTCCAGATTGTCCACCGTCAGTCTCTGCAACGAGAGAGAGTCGAACAAATTCACGTGGAGAACCGTAGAGCAGTCTCTATGTGTCTCCGTCTCTCGTTTTTTTTTTTTTTTTTTTCGGGAGGATTAGTCACGTCGAGATTATAGGCCAACTAGACTTTCTCGCTCGTTTTTCGCTCCCCTCGCTCGCGCTTTGTTAGAAGTGTTTGTTTGACCCAGATCACACGAGTTTCGATGTCCCTTGTTACGGCGACTTCTAATTTATTGATTCTAATTCGTCTAATTGCATGGTTGCATCTAGGACGAATCGACCAACTGAGCGTGTCAAACTGAGTGACGTGTTAGAACGGTAACGCTTACATATAATAGCATGCATTTTCCACATAATCCGATAATTCAATCGATGAGTCGAGCTTTCGATGTGGTTCGATTAGTTAATTCGATTTAAATTTAATTTTAATTTCTCGATAGATTCAATTTAAATTTAGATATTATCTTAATTTGAATATAGCACATATTAGTAGCACGGTGAATACAGAGTGTCACTTAATAGGCGCTCATATTTATATAGCGATATTCCTCGTGGAAAACTGAGTCGAAAAGTCCTGAAACCATTTTTTTCTATAATGCTTAATAAAGTGGTAATTATTGAGTAAAGTTGCGTCAATAAGCACCGACCTTTAGCCTCCTTGACGAAATTTTCTTTAAGGAACCGCTTTTAAGAGAATCCCTCATTGAACTCTTACACGATTACAGCACCCATCTAATCCTCATCCCGTATCTCTCTCTATCACATTATTTATAAAGAAGATGTACTTTGCTTTTTTCACTCTACTTTACCGATATTTTAGGTACATATGGATTGAAATTTTCGGAAGAATGCCATGTATTAATTAGGCAATTAAATTCAGTTTTTATAATTCGACAATGTTCTATGATGTAGTACACAATCGTGGAAACTTCTGTTTTATACATAAAAGCTATAAAAATTTTATGAGAAGCTAATATTTGTACAAGTTGACAGCTATGACGCCATGTTGATTTAAGAAGTCGGTAAATAAAAATGTAATTTTATATTTATTTTTTTTTCTCAATATAAAATCTTGTATAGAGTTTTCACGTGTCCGTTTGCGTGTATACTTCAATTCTGAAGAAGGATTTTTAATTCTATATAGGCAATAAAAAATGGCATACTTCCGAAAATTACAGTGTTTTCGTCGATAAAAATGTACGCTTGGGGGATCCCCTTAACGGAGAAATATGATTAATGCAAAATAAAGTTTTTCGCATTATAAAAGAAAAGAATAGTTTCAAAAAAATGGTTTCAAATTTTTTTCATTATAGAAAAAAATGGTTCAGAATTTTTCGACAGTTTTCCACGAGGAGAATATCACTATATAAATAGTGGACGCCCACTATTTATATAGTGATATTCTCCTCATCCGCCCGAATTAAGTGACACCCTGTATAAGTCGAGAGGCTTAATAATTTACGCTTCTTCAAAACATCGATTGCCACATCGTCCTCTCGAAACTTATAAAAAAAGCGAGAGAGAGTCCGAATCGACTTACTTCTTCTATCTGCTTGTCGTCCTTCTTGAGAGCGTGCTTGACATCCCTGCGATTCCGCTTTGTAACTTTCGCCTCGGTTTCCTTCGTCTGCTCGTTTTTCGCCTGTTCGATCTGCTCAGTCTCGTTTGCTCCCTTGGGCACTCGCACGACGCTCATAGTGCCGTTTCCATCGGTGATCACTACCTCGACGGTTTCGGCCTCGATGTCCTTGTCAAGATTGCGCGGATCAATTGCCAGGTAGAGATCGTCCTTGCGGCCCACGTGATTATTCGTGGCGCATTGATCGTACGGTACGCACACGCAATCCTCATAGGACGCGGCACCATAGTTGCTATCACCGTTATTGAACTGATAATCGTTATTTAGGAAATTACCGTTACCCGCGAACTGATTATTGGAACCATATTGTCCGCTGAACTGCTTGCCATTCGGCTTTTCGTAAACGGGATAACGATTAGCGTAGCCCTTGTCGGAGGAGACAGACGGACCGCTGTTGCTCGCGGGCGTTTTGATCTTGAACGCTTTCTTGTAATCCTCGAAATCGTTGAACGAGCTGCCATAAGTACCGCCATTTCCGTAGCCATAGTTGCCCAGTCCTCCGCCACCACCGAGCACAGGAGACGATGGGATTACAACGGGATTGGGTGCGATGCCAGAGTTTACGCTAGTTTCTCCGTGATGATAATGATGGTGAACGTGTTGCTGAACTCCCGAGGAGCTCGGTTGATGCAGAACTACCTGTTTCTTGTCGATGAACTTGTCTTCGAAGTCAGATTCAATATCGCTAGATTCGTATGTCGGTTTGGACGCGAATGAAGGAGAGAAACCGGGTTTCTTGTATCCAGGATAAGGTCCGACGAAGCCAATTGGGGGCCTACCAAACGTCGGTCCTGGTCCAGGATACACGTTGGGTCCCAGTGGAGAGCCGAAACTTGGGGGCAATGGCACTGGCTTCGCGGGGCCGTAAGGTCTTTTGACGGGTATAGCTGGAAGTGGACGGCCCACCGGCTTAATAGTCACCGGTTGAGCATAAATGACGTCGTGTGGGTAAATGTCGCGATGTGGGGAATAGTAAGGACGCCGTCCTTCCGTGTCCTCGCACTATAAAGAAATGGATACGTTGTTAGAAACGGACTTAAGTCACATGGAAACCAGGATTTAATAGATAGATAGTTTGCAAGAACGTTTAAGGGTCACTTCGACCAAACTCTGACTCAATCGTTGATTACAGGGCTTTCTCTCTGTATATCGTCAGAAATACAATTGGTCATACTGATTTATTTTGTCATGTTGGCAACCCTTTAATCAACGATTGAGTTAATCAGAGTTTGGTCAAAGGGACTCTTAGAATCTGTATCGACATGTAATTTTCAACTATAAAGAAAGAGAGAAAAGACACACTTTGGATATTAATATTTTTATTATTTATGAAAAGCGCTATTTTTTTATACAACTTACGTTGATCAAACCGAAAGAGCAGAGTTTGTCCTTGATGTAGGTGCGCGCGATAGTATCGTTGCCAAGTTGAAGGGCATTTTTTACATCAGGATCAGAGTAGATTTCTTCGTAACCCTCGAGATTGCGACCCTGTCGATTGGATACGAGAATGTTGTCGATTACAGATTCAATCTGTAATTAAGCAACATCTTAGGAATATCCTAAACGCAAAACTTGATATTTGCAAAATTTCATTTTAATTTTAATTACACATTTTGTTTAATATTGAAAGTATCGCGCAATCCTTACCGATTGTTCACTGAGTACTTGGGCGACTCCGCTGGCGCCTGATTGAATATTCGCGTTATATACCAATTGTTGCGATTCCTTCTGTTGCGTATCAGGGGCGTCGAACGTGACAGGATGATATTTCTCTTGTTCCTCGGTTGAGACTTGAATTGAGTCTTGGTTCTTCCACGGTTGCCATTGTTGTTGCGAGGAGTCACTCGGCGTTTCATACACTTGAGTACAAAGTGCCTCGTTCGCTATTGCCAAGCAAGCTATCAGGATGAAATGCGTCCTCATCCTGTAATGAATAACGAGAAAGACCTACTTTTACGTGTATTTTTTAATCTTGCGATCATGAATATCATGATGAAGCTTTCTTTTCAATTTTATCTTTTTACAATCTTACCATAATCTATCATCTTATCAAACTTATAACAGATTATATTTTATCATATCATTTCCTTATCCTTTTTTTATAATTTATGTTGATAAAGTTTTATTAAATAAATAAATTATAAATATTATATAAATATTATATAAATATTTTAAAAATATTACATAAATATTATATAAATATTTTTCGAGATTTTATATCTCACAATCTATTGTTTTAATTTAATTTGACGCCTTAATCCTTTTATTACGTTCTTTTATCAGTTTTTCGTCACTGTTTTGTCTTGATGCAAAGCCCTTTGAGATTTTCTATTCCTCAATTACCGTGAGAATCTCTCGACAGTTTCTCCGTGAGTGCCAGCTGCGATTCCACGTGAAAGTGTATCTCACCTTTCTCCATTCGGTTTTATTGTATGTACACTGCGACCGCTATATAACTCGATATATCTCGGGTCGATATCGGATTTCATGTGAACGAGACACATTTTTGGCATAAATTATCCATCTAAAATTTCAATCCATCACCTTAAGATCCTTCGATATCTTTCATTGTTCGTAAAGATAAGTTTTATTGTTTGCTAGAGGAACAGTCTCATCCACGCGTAGATAGCAATTTTCGGTAATGACCTAGAAACCGGATCGGTTAAAGTCATCTTGCATGAAGACGCGTGTAATTTGTAAGACACAGATGGGACCAACGAAAGCGAGAGGAAGTTGGGTGAAAGTCGTTTAACCGGTTCGTACAATCATGACATTTCTTGTTCATCTCTCCCTTAGATATATCTCATTCGTTCCGAAATCACTTTGCGGCCATGGGGAAAGCAATTGCGTAACAAATGCAGCGTGACGTTTGTGGGATGATTTGAATTTTAAATGAAATAAAAAAACAATCTAATCGTTCGTATACGATTTAAATCATTCAAAATTTGACTCATTTTAAATTATTAATATTTTTTTATTAGTTTTTATAAATAGAAAAGAATTTTATTATGAATTTTATTATGAATAGAAAAGAATTTTATTATGAAAAGAAATATGTATTAATATTTTTTTATTATGAATAAAGAAATATGTATTAAAAACGTTAAATTAATTTTTTCAAATTCTCATCATTTTTATTCGAATTAAACTATGTTTTTTATTTTGATTGTGTGTAAGACTTTTTTCCAAAATTAAATTTAAACAAGACTTATAAAATACAAGAAATATTTAAATTTATAAATAAAATAATATTTATAAAAAATTTGTATATTGTTTCTTTCTTTATAATTGATTGATACGCTAATCTTAAAGCGGAACCGTCACATTTGGCGAAGATACATAACTTAGTGGAAGCATTCTTTCATTTATCGCCTACGACAGTGAAAGTGGTTACGTGTTGTGTACGCGCGGACACTTGTAATTTTTTACTTTTCACTTGCCTTGACATCTGATTAAAGTGTCGATCCGTGTATATCGATATTTTTTTATATTCATGAATGAAACTTCCTTCGATCGCGAATGACGCAGTTGGTTTTATTTATACCATCTCTCGATGCTTGTTATAATAATTATTTTAAAGTAGGTCGAGATAGGAAAACCATTATATCGTCATAAATCAATCGACTCACTCACAATTTAACTTGTTTGAAATTTTTAGTATTTTTTAATTATGAATAAAGAAATATGTATTAAAAACTTCAAATTAATTTCTTTTAAATTGTCATTATTTTTATTCAAATTAAACTGTTTATTATTTTGATTGTGTGTAAGACTTTTTTCAAAAATAAAATTTAAACAAAACTTATAAAGTGCAAGATAAATATTTAAATTACAAATAAAATAATATTTATAAAAAATATGTAGATTGTTTTTTTTTTAATCTGTGGTTGAATGAAACAATAATTGATCGTAAATAGCGATATCTTTAAATATTTATGTAAAACTAAATGTAAAGATGATTTGGGTCAGATATATGTCTGACAAATCTGAATACGGACAAAGCAAAGGCGGTATATTTAAATAGGAGAAAGTTTTCTATAAAGATGGAGCGTGCGTAGGCGATGCCTTCTCATTCCCATTTTTAACAAAACACGCATATCTTATATTTTATGATCTATATATATGCGCATTTTTAAGAAAAAAACATCGGAGAAATTGTTGTTTAATATAAATCATCTGTTAAACAAACAGTAATGAAGATATAAATATTATATTGCTAATCCGTAAAAATATTGCTTGTTTATCAAGTTCGAAAAATTATTGTTTTCTCTAAAGTAAATAATATTTTCATCAAGTTAAACAACAAATTGCTCTATAATCCAACATGAGATTCCACATTTACTTTTTACAATCTACATTTCGTAATTAAAAATATTATAATTTCGAAAATTTGACTGTCATAATTGAAACAATTACTTGTATATATATATATTGTTTATATGCTGTTACATTACAACTTATACATACTTGTTACATTACAATCATATTTATTGTCATATCCGGTTATTGTTGCAGAATCAATTTTACATTTAATGGAACAATTCATAAATATTAATCCAAATGTACATACAATGAAAAATTTATCATTTGTTAATATTTTTTTCTCAAAAGCTATGTGCATAGAGATACTTTCAAAATTTTTATGAATTTTTAAAATATTAAATTTTATTTTTTTTCTCTAGAGAAAAAAAAAGAGAAAAGCAAAAGAAATAATTCCTTATTTATGCTATTTATGTAAAATATCAAAACGATTTATTGCAAAATATCAGGACGATTTATTGTTAAATGTTTGAAAATACATACCTGACTGTTGTCTGCGGATGCACTCGCGATAAACTGATTTTCTTGAGCGGTTCGCGACCACGTCTTGGACTCTCGCTCTCTAACCGAACACTTTCTCCGTGCACGACGTCGCCGTCTGTGCTTTTACCCAAGTCGCCTCGAACCTTATATACACGTCCCTTTCGGGGATGCTGGGCCACCATTCAAACTATCGGTGGGGTAAATTCGTGAGTCATTTCATAGACGAACATCCGTGTTGTGATGCTTCTTTTGGAGGACAAAACAAAGGAGAGTGGGAAAAGGTACAAACTTGAGCAATGGAATGCGTGTCCAAAATGTTATCCTTACCTTTTTGTTGCATAGACGTTAAAAGTTTATTGTGCTTTATGCACGCAGCACATTTTTTTCTTTAGAATATATAATATCTCATTTTCCGAGTCATGTAAAGCAGCAAACAATATGCCAATGTACATGAAACTGTGGTTCACGTTATAATTGATATTCTCTTCGATAATATTTAGAATATTTATCGGAAAAATATACGGAGAGAAAAAACACAATAAACTCTCCTATGGGGCATAGTTTACATCGGGGCTTAAAAAGATATTTATATAACCGGATAACCTATTAATCCTGTATTGTTATAAAGTAAAATGGTAGTACATTTTGCATGCTTTCCATTAAACATATTTTAATATTTACAATTCTGATTGAAATATATTTTCGTCAATTCTTAATGCAATTGAAAAATATTTAAATAATTTAGAGAGATTAATTTTCATAATTATTTCGAGATTTGCGCCGATTAATAATATGAAAAATGATTTTATACCTGTAATATAACGATCGTGAGCGAAAACAATTATGATAATTATTTCTGATCGCAATAATTATTTTTCGTCCCCAGAGACATTTCCTAAAAACAATTAAAGAGATTCGAATGCAAATTTTTCCGTTCGAATCGATTTGATCTTTATCAAGTTGCTTTCTTTTGAAATCATGGAACAAACAATGAA
This sequence comes from Camponotus fellah, assembly GCA_030586385.1. NCBI lineage: Eukaryota > Metazoa > Arthropoda > Insecta > Hymenoptera > Formicidae > Camponotus > Camponotus fellah. The sequence continues at coordinate 70,265 of JAPIVC010000309.1, forward strand.
AAATTCCCCTCGGATACGAAAAGGTAGATTTGCATCCGTCCAAATTGATTTACTATACAATTTTTGTGAAAAACACGCGAGTTTGATTTTCTTTGTGGCTTCAACGTAAGCGACAGGAAACAATTTAATACTGCCTTTGTCGGATGTATAAAGCTCGATGAATTCAATGTACGAGCGAAATGATCTTACGTCATTTTGGGTTTTTCGTCAAAATAAAGTTATGCAAAGTTATCTCGCTTTCATCTCGCCTAGGATTGACGAGATACCAAGATTAGTCTTGATATTAGTCTTGTCTTGTCTTGAATTTCAAGATAAGATCAAGACAAGATTTTTAATTAGTCATCAAGACAATACCAAGACTAAGACTGTCAAAATTATTAGTCTTGTCAAGATTATTGATTTTCAAAAAAACTAAAATATTTATATTTGTAAAATATAATGAAAAGAAATCACTATATACGAATTTAAAAAAAATTTATTCAATAAAAACATTTATATTGATAAATTTAAAAACATTTAATATTAATATAATATAACATTTTTATAAATTAGAAATCAAACTCGCAAATTTTAGAGCATTTCACCCAGGAATTGACGCACATTAGTGCTTTTAAAGATTTACTTTGTAATCTGGTTCTATTTTTTGTGATAGTCAGAGTTCCTATTGAGAAAAGTCTTTCTACTGGCACGGACGAAGTAATTGAACTTAAAATGTCTCGAGCCATTTTTGACAATGTTGGATAAATATGAACCTGATTTTTTTACCACTCCAAAATATTTATTATTTTTCTGCATATTCTCTTGGAGCTTGTAGTTATTAATTTCTGTTTTCTATGAAACAGTAAATGTTTTTTCAAGTAAATAGACGGTATTTATATCGATTACATAGTAATAATTATAATTAAAATATAATATAATAGTAATAATTACTTCAAATTATATTACAAAAATTATGTTAAACATTATTTAAATAATTTTTTAATATTAGATAAAAAATTATTTAAATAATATTTAATATTATATTATATTATATTAAATTATTTAATATTATATTTTTTAATATTAGATAAAAAATTATTTAAATAATTTAATTTAATTTAATTTAATAATTACTATTGTATTATATTTTAATTATAATTATTACTACATTAATAAAATCGAGACAAGACAATACAAGACGAGATTTTTGCTACCAATATTCACTATCAAGAGCAAGACAAGATTTAAATTTTTGAAAATTTTCAATACCAATACAATATTTTTACGAATATTGTCTTGTCTTGGGTCTTGTGCAACCCTAATCTCGCCGAAGCCACTTTAAAGACAAATAATAATAGATGTTTAGAGGAAATTTTGATACTAATGTCGCAAGAAGCAGACACTACGAAACTACGAAGACACTTTGTATTTCGTAAATTCGTGGTTATAAGCCTAAATTGTTTTCATGATAATTTATAGGGACATTAATATTAATTTTTCCACCGCAACTGGTTTTTTTTTTTTTTTTGTCATTCGCGCGTTCACAGAATCTTCTTGCAATCGCTCCTCCGAAATAAATTGAGTGTCTCGCGTACTTTCTTCTCGTCAAGCGCATCGACCTTGACTCCTTAGATCATCACGCTTGACGTAGGAGAGTAATTTTCACTCTCAGTCAACCATGCGGTAGAAAGTGAAGAGGCGCACTTTCAAAGGGACGACGCCTCCGTCTCGCGTTGGGAGGAAATATCACGTTAATCAGAACGCGATTGCGACGTTAAGCATAAAAAAAGGACCGTTATTTCGAGGTTTAAACGATGCATCGTAGTCAAGATGTCTACATCCCATAGATCGTTAGACTCAAGATCCGGGAGAAAGTGCCTTCGGACGCGTATATTCCGAGGGTCGATTGCATTAGTGAACTTTTCCTTCTGCTTCTCGCCGTTTCGAATCTCCCGGGAATTTTTCCAGCCCCGGTGAATCCCGTAGTTTCTCACCGCGAGACGAAATTTGCAATTTCGCGATTTCGGAGGAATTTTCAATTTTCCCTACTTTGACTCCCGCGGGGAAATTATTTAGGGCGGAAAGACTGAACGATAAAATAAACTGAATAAAAATCCTAAGGGAATCTTTTCTTTCTCCATCACGTATCGATGATCAACGACACCTCTTGCCGCCAATTTCCTTTCACGTGCCACGCACTTGGCGCGTTACCTAACAGGGTTTTTCCGCGGCCTTTCGTAACACTGGGAATTTTGCGTCGCGGATCACACGTCGCGTTAAACCGCGCGTGAATTGTCTTGACCCAATTCGGGTATCCTTAAGCGTTTTCTTTTGTGCCGGAATGCAAATGGACTCGATATAGCGTGAACGATGAAAATAATAAACGTCACGTAACGTCCCAGCAATTTACGCGTTGCAATATTCCACACTGAGAAAAATCGTTTGATTATACCAACAAGACGTATATGATTGAAGGCATTTTGGTTAAATCAAACAAGAATTTCTAGTTATCATGATACTCGATTTTTTATAACTAGAATGTTTAATAGATTTTATTATAAAGATTTGGTTAGTATTTTTTGGATCTATAAAATTTCTTGTTACATAATTTCTTTGCTTGCCACTCTTAACTTAACTTGTATTCAATATTTGCCATGAAATGTATATAAAGAAGTAGTATTACATCAAATCCAAAGTATATTTTTTTCTCTTACGAGCAGTAATACTAGAAAGAGAACGCTAGCACTCTGTGTGTGTTTGAGCTGTATCCTCTTCTTGTATTACTGTTTATCAATTTAAGTTTTAACAAACTAAATTTAAAATAATTTATTCAATAATCTGGATTAAATTTATCCAATCTTGTTAGAATTCAGAATATTAAACAGACTTTTGAGATTAGATGGAAAAAATTTTAGACGACTTGCTGGCGAGTTTAATATTATTAACCAGAAAATTTGGTAAATTTAACAGAAAGAAATTACTCAGATTTATCTGATAATTCTTACAAGAATTTTGGTTCCATTTTTCAACAGATATACTGATTGAATCTACCAGAATTCTAATTAATGCAATCAGATTTTTTTCTTAGTGCGCGAATTAAAAATTCAAAATTAATAAATACAAATTTTTTAAATTTAAATTTGTTAAAAAAATTTATCGCGATATGAAAAAAAATTTTGTAAGAAACTAACATTTAGAGATTAAAAATTAATCGCAAAATTTATATCCTCAAAGTATTTTCATTGATAAATTTAAAATACTTTATATTTTAAAATTAAGTATATTATTACACATACTACTAAGAATTCCTATAAATTAAATTCAATAAATTTTAAAATATTAAAGCGCGTGATAAATATTATTAAACTAATCATATATTAATTAATCATATATTAATTATTAACCATAAAATTTGGTAAATTTAACAGGAAGAAATGAATCAGATTCATCTGGTAATTCCTACAAGAATTCTGGTTCATCCATTTTTCAACAGATATACTGATTGAATCTAATTAATGCAACCAGATTTTTTTCTTAATTAAAAATTCAAAATTGATAAATTCAAATTTTTTAAATTTAAATTTGTTAGAAAAATAATTTATCACGATATGAAAAAAATTTTGAAAGAAACTAGCATTTAGAGATTAAAAAATAATCACAAAATTTATATCCTCAAAGTATTTTCATTGATAAATTTACAATACTTTATATTTTAAAATTAAGTATATTATTAAGTATATTACACATACTATTTAGAATTCCTATAAATTAAATTCAATAAATTTTAAAATATTAAAGCGTGTCATAAATATTATTAAATTAATCGTATATTAATTATTAACCAGAAAATTTGGTAAATTTAACAGGAAGATATTAATCAGATTCATCTGGTAATTCCTACAAGAATTTTGATTCGTCCATTTTCCAACAGATATACTGGTTCAATTTACCAGAATTCTAATTAATGTAACCAGATTTTTTTCTTAGTGCACACAATATTTCCAGAGAAGAGTTTATTAATGTCCTTAAATCACACCCCAGCAAACACCAAGTAACATTTATATAATTGTTATAATTGTAACTTCTCACTCAATAATATAACTATTCCATAACTGTACCTATTTCCATACTTAAATTACTGTTATTAACATGTTATATAACTATTACATGTTAAGTAATACTTATATTATTGAGTGGGAAATTATAATCAACAGTTACATAACTGTTATTTGGTGTTTGCTGTGATTTAAAGACATTAATAGACTCTTCTCTAGAAATACTGTGTGGAATATTGCGACGCGTAAATTTCCCAGAATGTACATGAATTTTTTATAAGGCCGCATCGATTGAGAAAAGAATTCCTAGTAATCCCTTCTCTTAGATGGACGACGTCCAGTGAAGATGACTAAGCTGAAGACTGTTAAAATCTTATTCGAGATTATTGAAGTAGAGAGGAGGGAAGAGAAGGGGAGACTATACAAAATGAACACGGCAACTTTCATCAAGTTCTTTTTTTTTTGAGTGGATGAGGTTACACGATAGACGATGATTATCGATGAGGAGACAAGCTGCGAGCTGCTACACAAACTTTCACACGGGCTTCACTGAGGTCGACGGCTACCGATCCGATGATTTTTTCAGTCAGTAGGTAATATGGTATCCATGCTGCTCGATCGAGTAACTCGACGGGATCTCGGCGATCGGTGCGGAATAAGTGTAAGCATACGGTGATACCTAAAGTAATAAACAAAAGACGAAAAAAAAAATATATAGGCCCGATTTCATCAACGCGAATCTAATCTAACCTAACCAACGCGAGTTAATCTAATCGCTTGATTAAATTTGTCACCAGAATTGCCAATAGCAAGACTTCAAAAACAAACGTTATTAAGTCGTTCTTGTAATAGGCAGTGTTTGCTGTAGATAATTTCAAAATTATCTAGATAAAGATAAAGATAAAAGTTTGTAAATTTATCTTAGATGAGATAAAGATGATTTTGCTTTTACTTAATCTAGATGAAAGATGAGATAATTGTTGCGATAATCTAGATAATCATCTAGAAGACCATAAATATTTGTAAAAAATGTGACGCAGATTATAAATGGGATATTAAAATCATAAACACATATTCTTTCTCTTTTTCCTAAAGAATATTTAATATTATAAAGAAATAATAGCAAAAAGATATATAAATGATATGATAAATATTTATTTATTAATTTATATTTATAATATATTTATAATACACTTATAATATATTAATAATAATAATATAAAAAATATATTTTAGATAGATTTTTAGAAGCTTACTTGGAAAACTTTTTTGCATAATGAAAACGTCATCTTAGATAATTTTTAGATAAGATGACATATATTTTTCATCTAAGATAAAGATAAAGATACTTTGTATTTCTTCATCTAGTTAAAGATAAAGATAATCCATTTCTTTATCTAAATAATTTTATCTAGATACCAGCAAACACTGGTAATAAGTTAATAAAGATCAATTTTATGTTCGGCAGTTGGCAACTTTGAAATTTAACCGACCGATTAGATTAACTCGCGTTGGTGAAATCGGGCCGTAAAATGAGGAATAGTCGATTTCGATTTTTCGAGAGATCGATTTTATCGCAATGATGAGACAGAAGCTCGACAACAAACATTTACCAAAAAAAAAGGGGCGCGGAATTAAAATATTTCGAATGTGAATAAATTATCTGGAATTTTAAGCGCAGGTATAATTTTTGAATGCAAATTTCCCGAGCGTTCGATTTTTTAAATCGAAGAGCTACCTATAAAACCACCTCTCTCACGATGAGTTGGTTTTGTGTCGCTATGAAAAATTAAACATTTTTTACCCCCCGTAAATTGATTTTTAAATATTTAACGGGATGCAATGCGGAGGGAATTTGCACTCCAACTTTCCGCGCGATACCCACCTGCGATAAAACGGGCGCGGCATACGCGATCCGGGAGATCGGTGCAATGACAGGTGCGGCAATCGGCGCAACGGCGAGTGGCGCGAGTTTGGTGGTCGATGCCGGGGTTTTCAGCTCGGAAACAAGGGTGAGCGGTTTCGGGGCTGGTGCCGGCGCGGACCAGGCCAGGCCGAGAATACCGACGACGAGGATCTGCAAATGATAGCGCAAGTATAATGCTTCGTGCAAGGGAGAATTCTCTTCTATTTAAATTGGAAAACTTTGGCACGTCGACAAATTTAAGTAAACTGTTGAGTCGCGCGAGGCAAATGAGTCCATGTGACGCGAACGTCGTCCCCGAAAGCTTAACCTTTTGCGTCATGGTGTCTACCTAACCTAACCTTTAACTTAATGTTTTTCTTTACAGTTTTTCATTCTTTCAACTGTTTTTTTTTTCATAATAAATATCGGGGTTTTTGTTTCTACTCTCTAAAAAGTCCTTAGAACATCAATAAGTGTAAAAAAAATATGAAAACATTAATTGTTAATTGTAAAAATACGATATATAAAAACAAAATTAGTACTTTTCACAGAGAAATGTATTTTCCACTGACTTATTAAGAGATTCAAAAGGCAATTTTTTTTATGAACTTGGTACACTTTAAAGTATTTTTCAGAATTTCCCGCCATGTTATTATTACGTTTTTATTTTGTTATTAATTCTGTATAAAAAGTACAATATTTTCTAAATCCAAACTAACAATTGTATTTTCTTAAAACTTTCTCTATGAGAATTTTTGAATCATAGAACCTAAACTAGAGAAAAAAATTATAATTTTTAAAATTTATAATTTTCTGCCATATTGGATCTGCCAGCTTGAATTTTTTGAAATCGAAAATTCATCAGGTTCGAATTCGGACCTGAGACCAAAGATCCTTACAAATTTGCAAAAATTCTGGATGTAAGAAAAAATATATGACTAAAGGTCAACAGAGAGCAAACCAGCGCATGCGCGCGCGTGATGACCACACTTCCGGCAAACGAATTCATATTCAAGCAGAGTTAAATATGTAAAGTTTTAATACATAAAGTTTCTCACTATAATTTTTTAAATTAAAAATTGCGAAATCGATCATAGACGCGACCGGATCTACTTACGAATCGCAGCATGATGAACTTTGAACGAGGATTCTGCGTGGATGTACTCGGGAGCGTGATACTCTGCGTCAGTGCACTCCGGCCTCCGTCTCCTCGTACTTATAGAGGTCTCGGGAGATACTGTAAAAAGTAGACTCGTCCGGTACTACAAAAGTTTCTAACTGCCGTACCGCCGCATTCCTCCCTGGTCTCAGGGACGGACAAGACAGGGATTGCAGCGGCGCATCCTGACGTTGCAATATATATTGACTCTGTCTATATTATACATAGTCCTGAATTTGGTACATTTTGCGATCACATGTATAGTTAGATAAACAAAATTGAGACTTTAGAATTAATTGCTACCGATTGGAATCATAAAAATATCTCTTTCTCTCTCTCCCAACATTTTTATAAATCCAAATTATTGTTTTGTAATAATTGCAATAGAAAAATATATATTATTGATAAATTTGTCTATTGATAATACACGAGTACCTTTAAACATCTCATAAAAATAGAAAAAGGACATTGAAGATCTATATTATACATACTCTTGAATTTAGTACATTTCACGATTACATGTATAGTTAGATAAAAAAATTGAGAATCTAGAATTAATTGCTACTGATTGGAATCATAAAAATATCCCTTTCTCTCTCTCTCTCTCCCAACATTTTTATAAATTCAAATTATTGTTTCGTAATAATTGCCAATAGAAAAATATATATTATTGATAAATTTGTCTATTGATAATACACGAGTACTTTTAAATATCTCATAAATATAGAAAAAGGACATTAAAGATCTATATTATACGTACTCCTGAATTTGATACATTTCGCGATTACACATATAATTAGATAAAAAAAATTGAGAATCTAGAATTAATTGCTACTGATTGAAATCATAAAAATATCCCTTTCTCTTTCTTCCAACATTTTTATAAATCCAAATTATTGTTTTGTAATAATTGCCAATAGAAAAAATATATTATTGATAAATTTGTAAAAAATATATATTATTGATAAATTTGTCTATTGATAATACGAGTACCTTTAAACATCTCATAATAAATGTAGAAAGAGGACATTGAAAATCTATATTATACTCCTGAATTTGGTACATTTCGCGATCACACGTATAGTTAGATAAACAAAATTGAAAATCTAGAATTAATTGCTACCGATTGGAATCATAAAAATATCTCTCTCTCTCTCCCAACATTTTTATAAATCCAAATTATTGTTTCGTAATAATTGCCAATAGAGAAAATATATATTGTTGATAAATTTGTCTATTGATAATACACGAGTACTTTTAAATATCTCATAAATATAGAAAAAGGACATTAAAGATCTATATTATACGTACTCCTGAATTTGGTACATTTCGCGATTACACATATAATTAGATAAAAAAAATTGAGAATCTAGAATTAATTGCTACTGATTGAAATCATAAAAATATCCCTTTCTCTTTCTTCCAACATTTTTATAAATCCAAATTATTGTTTTGTAATAATTGCCAATAGAAAAAATATATTATTGATAAATTTGTAAAAAATATATATTATTGATAAATTTGTCTATTGATAATACGAGTACCTTTAAACATCTCATAATAAATGTAGAAAGAGGACATTGAAAATCTATATTATACTCCTGAATTTGGTACATTTCGCGATCACACGTATAGTTAGATAAACAAAATTGAAAATCTAGAATTAATTGCTACCGATTGGAATCATAAAAATATCTCTCTTTTCTCCCAACATTTTTATAAATCCAAATTATTGTTTTGTAATAATTGCCAATAGAGAAAATATATATTGTTGATAAATTTGTCTATTGATAATACACGAGTACTTTTAAATATCTCATAAATATAGAAAAAGGACATTAAAGATCTATATTATACGTACTCCTGAATTTGGTACATTTCGCGATTACACGTATAGTTAGATAAAAAAAATTGAGAATCTAGAATTAATTGCTACTGATTGAAATCATAAAAATATCCCTTTTCTCTCTCCCAACATTTTTATAAATCCAAATTATTGTTTTGTAATAATTGCCAATAGAGAAAATATATTATTGATAAATTTGTAAAAAATATATATTATTGATAAATTTGTCTATTGATAATACGAGTACCTTTAAACATCTCATAATAAATATAGAAAGAGGACATTGAAAATCTATATTATACTCCTGAATTTGGTACATTTCGCGATCACACGTATAGTTAGATAAACAAAATTGAAAATCTAGAATTAATTGCTACCGATTGGAATCATAAAAATATCTCTCTCTCTCTCTCCCAACATTTTTATAAATCCAAATTATTGTTTTGTAATAATTGCCAATAGAGAAAATATATATTTTGATAAATTTATCTATCGATAATGCAGAAGTACCTTTAAAGCCATCTCATAAATATAGAAAAAGGACATTGAAGATCTGCAGTTAACTCTCCTCTTAACGAAAATTAAAGTGCAGATTTTCTTGGCATTACGTTCCCCTGAAGATATATGGCGGATAAAACGTACAACGGCGATACAGTACATCGATAAGAATAATGCTTCGTCCCAAGAAACGTTTCTTCCATTACCTCTTCCATTTCTATTTCTCTCTACTTCGGGAAACAATCCCGGCGCGAGAGAGAGAGAGAGCCCTTCGACTTCGCATTTTTCAATTATCGATCCCTCGGACGCGGCACGTACGTCCTCGCTATAATTCTCCCGCGTTGGTATTTCCTTTGGCGGGATATACGTACGTACCACGTTCACTCGGCGGTTTGTGTAGACCGGGTGTGATTTAAAGAAAGGGAGAACGCGAGAAGAGGTTCCGTAGCGGGATCCGGCTACGTAGACCAGGGATACCGAGGTCATTAGCAATACTCGCGGTTCATTCACCCGGGACCTTGAGGATCCAAGCGTCGTGCATACACGTCGTGCTTCGAGGCAATCGCGCACCGTAATTTATATCGAGGCACGAAGATCAATATTGCGCCGCCGAAACGTGACACAAACACGTTGGCCGGACGATACCGTGCACGTTTGTGTGCAATTATGCGCTAACGATTTCAAAAATATCGAGGAAATATCAGGCGCATAATAAAATGCAGCTACAATAATACCAAATAAATAAAATAAAATAAAAGTACGAAAATAAATAATAAAAGTACGAAAATAAATAATAAAAGTATGAAAATAAATAATAAAAGTACGAAAATAAATAATAAAAGTACGAAGTAAATAATTGAAAGCGATTCAAAGTGATTCGGATGGTTGGGCAGGGAGTATTTTTATTAAATGACTTGGATGTGGTATCTCCTCATTTCTCGGCTTGTATCAAATGTACACAGTCTAGACGTAAAATTGCACGGTAATTTATTAAAATATTCGCATCGAGTCGTATATATATTCAGTGGGGTATCTTTTACATAAATTTTAACAAACGTGCCTACCAGCCTCTTCCCCAGGTCAAAGACTGCCGGTTTCGACCCGTTTGTCTAATCACATGGTACATATTTCGCGAATATATCTGTACTCGAGACAATTTTTGAAAATAATTTGCGAGAATAATCTCATCAGAAAAATGATTTTTTTGAATATCAAAGCTGATGCTAAAGCTACGATCCTTTAATTCTAAAGAGTGCGACAAAAGAACTGACAAATCATACTTTAAATTTATAGAGCTTACTATTTTCTATTTCCCCATTAATATAAATAATAAAAAATATAATTTAATGTACCTTTTTTCTCTACTCCCCATCCTTAAATTATGCCCTTCCCATTAATATAATAAAAAATATAATTTAATATACACTTTTAATAAAATCTTCTCAAATAAAATCGTAAATATTTGTTTCGATAAATGTCTATAATAATAAATATATTTAAAAAACTGAGAAAAAAGTGCTATATATAAATTTAATCGCGCGCTCTTTAGAATTACCGATCTTTGACGCTTTGCTTGGGTGGATTATGCGACGTGTTGAATGCCTTCAAGACAATTTTTGAAAATAATTTGCGAGAATAATCTCACCAGGAAAAATGATTTTCCAGACACTGATTTTTTTGAATATCAAAGGCTGATGCTAAAGCTACGATCCTTTAATTCTAAAGAGCGCGACAAATCATACTTTAAATTTATAGAGCTTACTATTTTCTATTTCCCCATTAATATAAATAATAAAAAATATAATTTAATATACACTTTTTAATAAAATCTTTTCAAATAAAATCGTAAATATTTGTTTCGATAAATGTCTATAATAATAATAAATATATTTAAAAAACTGAGAAAAAAGTGCTATATATAAATTTAATCGCGCGCTCTTTAGAATTACCGATCTTTGACGCTTTGCTTGGGTGGATTATGCGACGTGTTGAATGCCTTCAAGACAATTTTTGAAAATAATTTGCGAGAATAATCTCACCAGGAAAATGATTTTCCAGACACTGATTTTTTTGAATATCAAAGGCTGATGCTAAAGCTACGATCCTTTAATTCTAAAGAGCGCGACAAATCATACTTTAAATTTATAGAGCTTACTATTTTCTATTTCCCCATTAATATAAATAATAAAAAATATAATTTAATATACACTTTTTAATAAAATCTTCTCAAATAAAATCGTAAATATTTGTTTCAATAAATGTCTGTAATAATAAATAAATTCAAAAACTCTAAGAAAAAAGTGCTATATATAAATTTAATCGCGCGCTCTTTAGAATTACCGATCTTTGACGCTTTGCTTGGGTGGATTATGCGTGTTGAATGCTATGTCCATAACTGGATACCGTCTTCTCGGCGATCAGCTGATGAGGAAACGTCGAGTAATAGAGAGTAGGCCCTAATCCGCGAGCAGCGATCGCAGGTATCGCGATGTGCGATTCGAGGGCTGCCAGGGGTTTCGCTGCGACTGCGACCAGCGGATGCGCGTTGTGGATTATGTGATGTCCGTGGGCCTCGACCGTCTTCTCGGCGACCAGGGACGCCTTCGCCAAGGGCTGCGCGATCTCGGCGACCGGTTCTTGCACGACTGCCACGTCTGTTGCGTATCTCAGCAGGATGGGCGATGCCGATGCGTGCACCACGTTGTTGCCATGGGACTCGACGACCTTTTCGGAAACGAGCTTGCCCACGACGGGCGCGACGATGGTTCCGCATTGCACCGTGGCGATGCCCGCCAGCATGGAAATAACCATCTGCGAAAGAGAATGTTTACCGGGGATACAGAAGAGGGAATATTAAAATATCTCGTCGCAACGTCGATTTTTTCCAATTATTTTTATATTGTTAGCGAGTCGAGAAATGATTTAAAGGATGCTCAGAATAATACTTGCTAGTTCGAAAATGGAGAGTGAAAATTGAGTTTAATTGATGAGTGATTCTATCTTTATAAGAAACACATCAATTTTTTATTGCGTCTTGTGAATTTTTAATCATCTCTTCGTCTCTTTCTCTCTGACAATTGTGGATCGTTTCATAATTCAAGCTTAAGAAACACTAGTCTTACCAGCCTGAACATGACGACGGATTTTCACTACTTTTGGATCAGAACCTGGGACTGATCTGCACGCACGCGGATCTACGCGTGCTTATATAGGAGAGAACTTCCGTGATCTTCGAGAGATCTTCAAGGTCTGCTCTTGCGAGTCTATAGTTTCACGCGTTGAGGAATATTCAATGCAACACAGGCATCCACGTTCTTGTCTGAAAATATGTAAAATGTGTTTTTATAAAACATATTTCTTATTCGAGTAAAATATTAAAGAATCCGAAGAAAAATCTCTGAAATATATCTCTTTGAATTCTGAAAACTGCATTTTACAAGAATCTTTTAATTTAATCTTTTAATTTCTCTCGTCCTGAAAATGAAAATGAAAATCATAATTGAAACATAATTAATTGTGATTAACAATTAAAAATAACAATTAAATTGAAAATAACTCAATATTTAAAAAAATAATATTAAAAGAAATAATAATATTCAGAAATATTCTATTAATATAATTCTAATATATTTTCTGCAAATAATATTAAAAATTCAATATTAAAATATAATTCTATTAATATAATTCTAAAAATAATAATATTAAAAATTCAATATTATAAAATAATTCTATTAATATAATTCTAAAAATAATATTAAAAACTCAATATTAAAAAAAATAATTCTATTAATATAAAAAATAATTCTATTAATATAATTCTAAAAATGATAATATTAAAAATTCAATATTAAAAAATAATTCTATTAATATAATTCTAAAAATAATATTAAAAACTCAATATTAAAAAATAATTCTATTAACATAATTCTGAAAATAATATTCAAAATTCAATATTAAAAAATAATTCTATTAATATAATTTTAAAAATAATATTAAAAACTCAATATTAAAAAATAATTCTATTATCATAATTCTAAAAATAATAATATTAAAAATTCAATATTAAAAAATAATTTTATTATAATATAATTCTAAAAATAATTTTAAAAACTCAATATTAAAAAATAATTCTATTAATATAATTCTAAAAGTAGTAATATTAATTTTAAAAACTCAATATTAAAAAATAATTTTATTAACATAATTCTAAAAATGATAATAAAAATTCAATATTAAAAAATAATTCTATTAATATAATTCTAAAAGTAATAATATTAAAATTTAATATTAAAAAGAAGATATAAATATATATATATATATATATATATATATATATATATATAATATACATACATTGAAACTATGAAACAGATTAGCAATGTATTACGAAAATCGAGATAAGACTGAAAGTTATACCGATTACACTCTTGCCGCTTGTTGGTTCTGAAAGCGTTAAGCTTTTTGTCATTGCTATGAGTTTGCAGGGTAGTACGCTTGACAGTCGAACAAAGGAGCTACCTTTACGCGATCTCGAGACTTTACTTTTACTCTTCACTCCTCGGTAACAATAAGCACTTACGCCATAGAAGCAAAAAAGAGTGGTACTTCTCAGAGGGACGCATAAAAAGCGCTCGAGCGTAAAATTAAGGCCGAAAACGGGTTTAATCTTGACAATCTCATTTATCCGTTTCTACTGTATGGCATTAACAATGGTAAATCTGACAAAGAATAATATTGTAACTAAAATGAAAATAATATCACGCGCAACGAAAATAATAACAATAATTTCAAAAATAATAACAATAAAATTAATTGAGTTATTTTTCAAAAATTATCAAAAATAATTTTAAAAAATAGCTATAGATTTTTATTAATTCTAGGAGAATAAAATAAAAGATTTGTAAGTTTTGGGAGAAATTTTTTTAAATATCTATTTTATCTCTTTACTTAGACGATATTTACTAAGATATTTAATATTTTTCAATATGCAAGATTCTATATATTTATTAAAAAATATAAGCATATTTCTTAATATAAAGCATGTATATGCATTTTAAATGTACGAAAGGTGTTTTCAGAGCATGTTAATATAACATATGTATAGATGTATCTAACTTTTCTTTTCAAACGTAGATGCGATATTGAATAAATCGCCTCTGTTCTCTCTCTCTCTCTCTCTCCCTCTCTTTCTACCTTTTTCTCTCTTCTTCTCTTTTTTTGGAAGGGAAACTTTTTTAAACATCTCTTAAAGAATTTAGCAAGTTACTTTCGTGAAAAGTGCACAGGCGGGTTTATATGTTTCCTGCAAATATATTCAATACGTGACCCGATGGCGCGCGGCAAAGTTTCGCTCGCGATTGTCGAGTGAGAAGGGGATGCAACGGAGCTAAAGCCGAAACTCAAACAAGCGTTGATCGCCAAGTCGGTAAACACTTTTCATCGAGTCGTTCCAAATCCTATTTTGAGAAAAGCCTCACGTAAACGAATAGGTAGGTAGATGGACGTACTACGCGAACGTGGCCCGGCGGATAGTGTGTATCCAAATAGAAAAATAAAAAAAGAACTATAAGAACGAGATCACCCTGTGATCACGACGCTCCGGGATTTGCCCATCGCTCGTGCGAGTAAAAAGTTCGAACTCTTCGGTCAAGCGAAGAAGAAAGAATCCGCGATTCTCGATAAGGTCGAATGGTACGTGATGGGAGGAATTAATCCCTTAGGCACTGCGCGCATGCGAACACTGAGAAAAATCGTTTGATTGTACCAACAAGACGTATGATTGAAGCATTTTGGTTAAATCAAATAAGAATTTCTAGTTATCGTGATAAGATTCGATTTTTTTATAACTAGAATGTTTAATAGATTTTACTATAAGGATTTGGTTAGTATTTTCTGGTTGGATCTATAAAATTTCTTGTTACATTAATTTCTTTGCTTGCCACTCTTAACTTAACTTGTACACTTAACTCGTATTCAATATTTGCCATAAAATGTATATAAAGAACTAGTATTAATATTAAATCCAAAGTATGTTTTTTTCTCTTACGAGTAGTAGTGCCAGAAAGAGGACGCTAGCTCCCTGATTGTGTGTATTTGAGCTGCATCCTCTTCTTGCATCACTGTCTATCAGTTTAATTTCTAACAAACCGATTTTAAAATAATTTATTTAATCTGGATTGAATTTATCCAATAATTTTGTTGGAATTCAGAATATTCAACAGACTTTGAGATTAGATGAAACAATTTTTAGATGACTTGCTGTTGGTGAGTTTAGTATTATTAACCAGAAAATTTGGTAAATTTAACAGGAAGAAATTAATCAGATTCATCTGATAATTCCTACAAGAATTCTGGTTCGTCCATTTTCCAACAGACATACTAGTTGAATCTACCAGAATTTTAATTAATGCAACCAGATTTTTTTCTCAGTGCGCAAATTAAAAATTCAGAATTGATAAATTCAAATTTTTTAATTTAAATTTGTTAGAAAAATAATTTATCACGATATGAAAAAGAATTTTGTAAAAGACTAGCATTTAGAGATTAAAAAATGATCGCAAAATTTATATCCTCAAAGTATTTTCATAGATAAATACTTTATATTATTTAAAATACTTTATATTATTTAAAATATTTTATATTTTAAAATTAAGTATATTATTACACATACTATTAAGAATTCCTATAAATTAAATTCAATAAATTTTAAAATATTAAAGCGTGTGATAAATATTATTAAACTAATCATATATTAATTAATTAATATATTAATTATTAATCAGAAAATTTGGTAAATTTAACAGGAAGAAATGAATCAGATTCATCTGGTAATTCCTACAAGAATTCTGTTTCCATTTTCCAACAGACATACTGGTTGCATCTACCAGAATTCTAATTAATGCAAGACTTTTTTCAGCGAACGAAATAGATAGAATGTCATAATCGCCAGAAGAAATTGTTCCACAAATACACATATTCTTATTTTATTAATGACTACTTGAAAATTTGTTAATATTTATCAATTATAAGAATAAACACTGATAAAAAATTATAGTTGAAATTACTATAATTTATAGTATCTTAAGGCGCCAAGCATATATAATAGTGCATTTTACTATAAAAAATATAGATGGTATAACATGAAAATATAGTTTGTAAAATCATAATATCTATTTCATGTAACCATATGGTTATGGTATACGTAGTGTTCCGAAATTCACTATCACTACTGAAAATCTGTAATATATGTTACGTATATTACAGATTTTTAATATACGCAGCACCAAGTTGTTTAAAAGTTCTTTTCCATCTATAATTTTCCATTTAAAATAAATTATTTTAAATTCAGTTTGTCTGAAATTAAACTGATAAACAGTGATATGTCAGAAAGAGAATGCTCACATGCATACAATCCGAGAACCTGCGTGTGAGTAGCATCCTTTTTCTCGCACTGCTAAGAGGAAAATATATACTTTAGATCTTACGTATTCAATTCTAGTCCTTTATATACATTTCCTGTTAAATATTAAATACGGGAAGAATTAAGAGTGGTGCACCGCGTACCGGCAAGTGAAGAAACATGTGCCACATACAATTATTCCAAATAATAAGTTTTATGTTGTTAAATGTGCTATTCATCAGATTCCACGTACTATTTAGATATAGTTGTTATTATAATTTTTTTATTACTATATTAATATTTTTTTACTTTTTATTACTATATTAATATTTTTTTTTTATTATTATATTACTATATTAATATTTAAACGAAAGATAATAATATAGTAATATTTACCATTATTATTATGTTACAATGACTATATGAATAGTAAAATTATATATATAATATCATTCCTTTCTTTCATTTTTTACTTATATGATATTTAAAATTATTATAAATTATAGTAAAAAGTTTTATTGTTTCTCGGTAGCATGCGTATATAGTTTATATTATCAGTATTATAGTAAAATTTACTATAAAAATGAGTATCCTAACTATAATTTTTTTACCATGCAATTATAGTCAATTTTATCATCGATTTTTTTAATCAGTGAAGCAAGTCTCTTGGAGATTGCAAGCTAAAAAAATCTGAAAAAGAGTGTCTATTTCACTATATCAATATATTCCAAATTTTGATTTTATATATCTTCCAGTTGAAGGAATTGTGAGGAATAAATAAACAGAGAGCACATTTACATAAAGGCAAAAATGGCAAATTTTATTGATTGATCGTAGCGATCGGTCGTTTGATCGTGCGGACTGGCTGGTACAAGATTAATCTGCTGGATCTGATCAATGATGAATCAATGTTGGAGATGTTGAGTCAGCTGTCCATTTCGACGAATCATCATCGTCACGCTGCAGGTGGACGACGAGGGTGCTGTTTCGCTGGTCATCGTGAGAGGGACGAGCGGAGAAACTTTCTAGAGATGAGATCCCTCAGTGAAGAGCGACGACGGGAGCGTGGGCGGCGTAGGCGACTGGCGCAGCGTGAGCGAAGACTGGCGCGGCGGCAACGACCGGAGCGGCCTTGAGGATCGGCGCGGCAGCAACGACGGGGGCTGCCACGAGCGGACTCTTGACGGACACCTTGTAGGTGTTGGCGTAGCTGGTGGCGACCGGGACGGTGTGGGCGACCGCTACCGCTGGTGCCGCGGCGACGACCGGCGCCGCGTGAAGAGCGGGCGCAGCCAGGTAGCCAGGTTCAGGTGCGGCCGCGGCGCAGGCCAGCAGAGCGAGGAGAGCGACGAACTTGTACATGGTCGTTGCGGATTCGAGTGCTTCGTACTTCGGAGCGGAGTGCTGAAGAGCGAATGATGCCTGGACACGGGTCTAGGACCCCTTATATCCGCCGGGACTGACCTCTCCCACTTTGGCGGCACCCGGTCCCGGCGGTGGTTCCTGTTACCCGCTCGCATCGTGGTTCCTGATGCTCGTTTTTTGCCGAGGAGCACTGCCAAGGACTGCCAATCGTTCGCGGCCCTTCACCGTACGACGTAGCCTCGCCGATCATCGTTTTGTCTCTTGGAGAAGGACGCGAACGAGGTGCTCGAGAGGGTGGCCGTGATCATCGATGACCTTATCTTTAGGCTTTTTTGGCTTGCATAGTCGAGGCATACATCGATGCTTGAACGAAGGTTCAATGACATAGCCTCGACTATCGATCAGCAGATTCTCCGTCATACATGCGGTACATGCGGAATAATCGTACATAATTATGAAGCGATTTATTACATGTACATATTAGCTTTCGAGTCGATTGACGGGCCCAAAATACGAACTCGAATTGCCTCGAGCGACCACCACGGTTAGCTTGTCACTTCCTCCATTAATTCTTCATGTATAGAAATGTGACATTGATAGTCGTCCAATCGATAGTATCAATTAGAGGAAACTTTGAGTAGTCAATTTTGTCATGGAATTTTGTTTTGAATTATTGCTAATAATTTATCATCTTCAGAATTTATGTGTGTGTGCGTGTGTGTGTGTGTTGGTTAATGATATCGGAGCGATTAAAATATATATGTCAGCCGTTAGACTGGAAATCTCGAATAAAAATTAATACGTTCGCGCAAAGTCTGCTTTCAGGTTTACCCTGACTTTGATCATGTAGCAGGCAACGCTTCTCTTCCTCTTCGTATTTTACCCCATTTTAATACTTGTGAATTACAACGATTTACGAGCTGGGTCGCCTTGCTCGAGGATTTTTCTCTCGATATTGAACAGTTTTATTCTACGCGACGTATGTTATTTTAATAAACATGTATATTTATACGATGTAACAACTTCTTTCTCAAAGTTTTTTTACTCGAAGCTTTTTTAACTGAACAATTTCTTCGAATTTCTATGATATATTCGTTATATATATTCGTTTATTCTACTCTACAAGAATAATCCATAAAGATGCAAAAGAAATTAAATTTTCTCGATTAGAAAATTATTTTTTCTTTTCTTCTCTCTTTTTTAAAAAATATTTATATGAAATTTGTATTTTTATATTTAATTTATTTTATATTTAAGTATATATTTATATGAATGGATTATTATCTCTCTCTCTTTTCTTGAAATTTTCTACAAGATTCCTCTTTTATAAATAACTTTAAAAATTTGTCTTTGTTTCTTTCTTGATACATACTTCCTTGTATTTTTATATTTAAATTATTTTATATTTAAGTATATAATTATATGAATGGATTGTTATTTCTCTTTCTTTTCTTGAAATTTTCTACAAGATTCCTCTTTTATAAATAACTTTAAAAATTTGTCTTTGTTTCTTTCTTGATACGTATTTCCTTGTATTTTTATGTTTAATTTATTTTATATTTAAGTATATATTTATAATATATAAATGGATTGTTATTTCTCTTTCTTTCCTTGAAATTTTCTCTAAAATTCGTCCTTTATAAATAACTTTAAAAATTTGTCTTTGTTTCTTTCTTGATATGTACTTCCTTGTATTTTTATATTTATTTTATTTTATATTTAAGTATATATTTATATAAATGGACTATTATTTCTCTTTCTTTCCTTGAAATTTTCTCTAAAATTCGTCCTTTATAAATAACTTTAAAAATTTGTCTTTGTTTCTCTCTTGATACGTACTTTCTTGTATTTTTATATTTAATTTATTTTATATTTAAGTATATAATTATATGAATGGATTGTTATTTCTCTTTCTTTTCTTGAAATTTTCTACAAAACTCCTCCTTTATAAATAACTTTCAAAATTTGTCCTTGTTTCTCTCTTGATACGTACTTTCTTAAAAATTAATTGTTATATTAATTAATGTTTATATTTAATTTATTTTATATTTAAGTATCTATTTATATTTAATTTATTTTATATTTAAGTATATAATTATATGAATGGATTGTTATTTCTCTTTCTTTTCTTGAAATTTTCTACAAAATTTCTCCTTTATAAATAACTTTAAAAATTTGTCTTTGTTTCTCTTTTGATATGTACTTCCTTGTATTTTTATATTTAATTTTTTTATATTTATAAGTATATATTTATATGAATGAATTGTTATTTCTCTTTCCTTTCTTGAAATTTTCTACAAAATTTCTCCTTTATAAATAACTTTAAAAATTTGTTTTTGTTTCTTTCTTGATACGTACTTCCTTGTATTTTTATATTTAATTTATTTTATATTTAAGTATATATTTATATGATTTATATGGATTATTATCTCTCTTTCTTTTCTTGAAATTTTCTCTAAAATTTCTCCTTTATAAATAACTTTAAAAATTTGTCTTTGTTTCTCTCTTGATACGTACTTCCTCTGATAAATGATCCAATAACGCAGATCGAACGGCTGTTACGCCTACGTACATTACGACGATGGAACAGGTCGCGAACCAGAATCGCGGGGGAAACAGATCGGGGGGGAGGCATTGTGACACAAGTCGCGAAAGTAGATGCTCGACTTGCACAATTTCGTGCAACGCACTTCGCATACGACACGACAGCGTGTAATATTGCGAGCGTGTGCGTGTGTGTCCTTCCCTCCGCTTGTGCGTTACGCAGATTGTCGTCGTCTTTGCGCAATCACGCACGGCAATGACAATGCGTGACAGCTTGCACCGACGAAAATCGCAGCAACTCCCGCTGTGACAGCCGCCTAGACGTACGGTAACATCAACTATCGACCGCTTCTCTACGCAATCGCGTGTGTGCGTGGCATAAAATATTATGTGTCATTACACAAGATGCATTCTATCTCGCTATCTCTTTCTCTTTCTATTCTTTTATCGGTATACATTGATAAATTACGACATATGTCAGTCTGATGTATTAAAATTTCACAACGTTGTGTCCCGTAATACGTCCGAAATCCATAATGTACAGTTCTATATATATATATATATATATATATATATATATATATATATATATATATATATATATATTCATATATATTTAATTAAATTAATGAATTAGTAATTTAATTCCTCGATCGAGCATTATGTAATTATTTACATCTGGCGAAGCATTGTTGCAGACATCAATTCTACATAGTAGATTATTTTCCCATTAGAGAGTAGATACATATAATATATATTGGTTCGAGCGCAATATTGTTGAAAGGGATTTCGATTTGATAATCGAAAATTATCCGATTATCCAATCTATCCATCATCAGAATCGTGACATCGAACCATGCCCTCCTCCCTCCCCACCCTCCACTATTGTCCGTCTTTCGAGGCGGTCTAAGTCTCACGAAATTGGGCGAAATTTCGCCGAATCCGGAAGACCTTGGCCCCCGAACGCAGCCACTCTTGAAACGATAGGGAACCTGTTCTTTTCTCGCGTAAGGGGGATTCGATGGTATAAAAAAGTGTCCGAGAAGCGGACCCCGGTATCAGAAGTCGAGTAGTTCGTGCGAGGCCCGTACCTTTCTTGAGAAAAAAAAAATCCTCTTTGAAGCCATGTTCAAGCACGTCGTAATCTTCGTCGTCGCCGCCGTCTGCGCCATCTCGGCGGCACCGGCCCCCGGCCTCCTGGCGTCCGCACCGGTGATCGCCGCCGCCCCCGCCCTCGCATACTCGGCGCATCCCGCACCCATCGTGCACGCGGCCCCGGTCGCCTACGCCGCTCACGCAGCATCCCCGATCGCTTACGCCGCCCACGCAGCATCCCCGATCGCCTACGCCGCCCACGCAGCAGCCCCGATTGCCTACGCCACGCATGCAGCAGCCCCGTTCGCTTACGCCGCACCTGCTGTCAGCTACATTCACTGAGAATGGGATACTTCCTCCGAAACAATTTCTCGGGGCCAATTTTCCACCCACGTGACCCAATGACGTTTTGCGAGCAGCGTCATCTCTGGAGGCTTTTTAGAGAATTATAATTTTTATAATGTACAATCGATAATATATAATGTGTACAATCGATAATATATAGTCTCACACACACACACACACACACACACACACACGCACACGCACACGCATATCTCTATATATGTACAGAGAAATAATAATAAATGAATATTTCAAATTGCACACGGTTTTCTATTTATTGTACGTGTCTACGTTTGCGTTACCGAATTATTATTATCGATGATAACGGGCATTGACGCGTTGGAAACGAGATACGCGTTTCATGTAAACGGAAAGTAATCCTCTTACAGTACTTAGGCCTCAAAGGGAATTTTAATGCCAGCCTACGCCGAAATACTGCTCGAATTACGTGCAAAGCCAAATGCGCTCGTACATAAGTCAGAAGGCCTGTCGTTACAGCCGTTTTACGTAATTTAATTTTCATTTTTGAAATTCGCAATTTCACCAGGCCGTGCAGCCTGATTCAACGTGCAGATCCAAACAAAGATTTTTCAAATATTCTCGTGAAATATCGCGATAAATCTCGATATGTTTTATCCAGTTTTAATAGAGATTTATTATCCCCAATTTTTCAACGCTAAAAAATATTTGCTCGTTGCACCTCTCTTGAGGTAATTCTAAAAAAATCGTTACAAAGTTCAATATACTACATAACGTAAATATAAAAACAACATATATTCTATGTACAAAGAAATTATAACAATATATTTTACATAAATAGAAATTATTCGCACAAAAATGCATACGAGGGTGGTTTGAAAAGTCCGTGCAAAAATAAAAACTACTTAACCTTAACTTAATCTTAACTCTAACCATTTTTCGAAATAAACCTTTTTCAACATAACTCCTTGTACACTTCGTCCAACGCTGCTCTAGTTTGTTGAATCCCTTCCGAATAAAATTGGTTCAACTCTGCAAAAGACATTCATTTCCTTAATCATCTCCGTTTGA
This sequence comes from Camponotus fellah, assembly GCA_030586385.1. Taxonomy (NCBI): domain Eukaryota; kingdom Metazoa; phylum Arthropoda; class Insecta; order Hymenoptera; family Formicidae; genus Camponotus; species Camponotus fellah. The sequence goes on from JAPIVC010000309.1 coordinate 93,506, forward strand.
ATAAAAAATCTCTTTTCCGCCAGCCATTTCTTCATTTTAAGGAACAAGTAGTTCGAGCGAGCCAAATCTGGAGGGATGCGAAATGGAGTTGGAACCTTAACTCTATCAATTTTGCGGCTAAATTCTCTTTCATCCATTTTTTGGAAATCACCCGACGTCCTCGACTAAACACAGAGAAATAAACCCATCTGGCTGAAACTTGGTGTGTGTTTTTCCAAGAGAAGTTGCTAACTGAAAATAACCTCGATACACACGAGTGTTGCCATCTCTCTGACTTTGCACGGACTTTTCAAACCACCCTCGTATATACTTTTATTTCGTTTAGAGATTTCCAATTTTAAGCTGGATTTTTCAACGATCATTTTTTTAGCATCAAAAGATACCACGTGATGAAAAAAATGACGAATTGTCTATCTTTATTTTCAGTCCTTTGAAATAAGCTGGAAAATGAGCGATAATCCTGTTACACGTAACAAAAGCATGCGTATTTAATGAAGCTTACTTGTATGATTATTAATAGACGTGTAATTTATCGGCAAGTATAAATAGCACGTGTTTGCGAGACCTCGCGATGAACTCGCGACACTTCTCGCTGTAGAAAGTTGCGCGACCTTCTTCGAATAAATCGCACAACTCTTTCATATAACGCAGCAACGCCCATCGCTCATCGTAGGGACGTCACTCAAAATCTCTTACTTCGCGATTCTGAAATAAACACGGCCGTGGCAGTTTGTTATTACGCAACGCCAGCGCGAGGGCTCTTATTACAAGCTGTACGCAAGCTCCGAGCGGCGCGTTAATTGACAGTACGTCCATATCACATGCACGCAATAGAATTGATACGTGACGTTACCGTGCATTTGCATTTGCTTTACAATGGAAAGTATGTATGATGCGTTCATTACAATGCATTACAATGCGATACTGATGGAACGATTACGTTTGATGTTACGTTGTTGAATGGACTTTAACGCTTTTCCATAAAAATTCGCGCGTTGATATAAATCTTAAAATGCATCTATAATTAAAGTAGAGAATTATATGTTGCAATGAAAAGACTTTGCTTCTTCTTACGTCATCTTTCGTATTGTGGCAATGCAATTAAAAAATATTTAGGTTAGATTACGATAACCTTGGCAACAGAATGTAAAAATACATTCCAATAGTATTTTTAGCGAGAATATGGGAAAAATAGTTGAAAAGTTCTGCGATCAGTAGATATTTTTAATAAACAATATTAACGTCAATATAATAAATATATAATTTTATGACACCTTATATATAGACTACATTTTCATTTGATATTTTTACTATTCTTATATTGAAATCAGTTACTGGAACGATGATTGACTTTTATATTATTGATATTTTTTACGATTTTGAAAATACTTGAGGAAAGATGTTGTCCAGGCACGTATTTTTGTTCCTGAACTAAATTTCACTTGTAAATCAGAATAGGTTTAAATTAGATTGTATCTTCCAAAAGTGGAGCTCTCTCATAGAGAGCGCAACTCACTGTAGAATTTTTTTAAATATTTTTTCTCCATATTCTCCATTAAAAATACTATCGGAATTTACTTTTATATTATATTGGCAGCAAAGTGTGTTATGGGAACTATGCCAATATTGAAACTCAATATCAATATTCGAAAGTTTTTCTTTAATTATGCTGTTCTTTTGTATTCTTCATGATAATATTTGAAGATGTTTTGTACCTATTTTAAAATATTGAGAATTTAATGAAAATTGTACAAAATGTTCTTACATATGTTTAGAATCTTCAGTACAATTTTTAAATCGATTCACTAAAGCGTTCACAAGTTGTAAGGATTTTAATTTGCACCAAATTAAGGATTTATTGGACGGATCGTTTATCTCAAAAGTTAATCCGAAGTATCAAAAAATTAAAGTTGAGCAGAATATGAATTCTAATTGATCAAAAATTTTTTTAAAATCACGAAATCATACTTCAAAGTATTCTTTAATATAAATAGATCTTAATTTCCAAAAATATGTTGCCACGTTTTATCATCAATATTGCGTCAAATCGATAATCACAGTTATTTTTTAATAATAATTTCAAAATGAGCAAGTAGATCGTTTTAAAACTTTATGGGAACATTTTTACATGAAGAATATAATATTACAAAATGAAATTTTTATCATTGTTTTTTTATAGTTTGTGAATAATTTATTACTTGTCTCTTGAACGTTTACATAAGATCCTATGTTAAAATCGCAAAATTCAAAAATTAATAACTTTTAAAGGAGCAAGTAAGAAAATTTGAAATAATTTATGTCGATTTAGAATGTTAAATTAAAAATTCACGGTGATCTCATTGATTGCAATATATCTCAAATACATCCTTAACATGTGTTTTATAGGGAAACGTATAATCACGTCGATTCAAATGACAAAAACACATGGAAATAATATTCAGAATTTGTTTAAAATTTGCAAAAGTTTAGATACGGAGGAAATATTTGGTCAAATAATATTATACAAGTACTAATTGGTTAAAAAGATATTAAATATAATTCAATGAAGTTAGCCATGTATCTGTCACAAGACGAAATTCTCTGCCAGAAATTGATCATTTTGATTAACAAAATTCGGAATATTTCAGTAAAAACGCAATAAATATTAAAAAATACATCTCTGCACTCTAACTAAGATCAAATTAATTTCAACACAATTTCTTATTCAAAATACACCAAAAGAAGATATTCGTCAATATTGATTTCCAGCTACTTTTTGCTGCGATTGTACATACAAAACATCCTTAACTCACAATCTCCTACATATTTAATTAAGATTGATTAGAGTATTGTGACAAGTAGAAATTCTCGGGAAAAAAATTTCTAGCCGACTTTATTTCGAGCACCAATTTCGGAAAATGGAGCGCGGCCGCGATCACGTTCCACACTTTTCCACGGTCGCTATGAGGAAATCCATTTTCGTTTTTCCGGTGCGTTATATCTGAAGGACGGACGTCGCTCGTATAAACTCGCATTTCTCGAGCTCTCTCAGCTCCTTGTCGATTCACGAAAACGAGTCGTCGGTATGGGCGGAGTCGACAACGAGTGAGACGACGGCCCTGCTCCGATAAATCTGGAGCACGATCACGTGCAACGATAAGTGAGAAAGTAAATAAATGAATAAGCGAGACTGTCCGCGGCCAGGACCCTTGACGTTGTAATATTTCACAAATTTCGCCACCGTGCTCGGCGATGACGAGGAATGAAAGAGAAGCGCGGGTATATAATACATGAAAATTGCACGCGACTATCGAATGCCCTTTTTACGATGAATTTTAATGGTCAATTTAAAGTCCATTTTTCTCGAAAGATTTCGAGAGGCTGACAATTTTTAAATAATTAGCGAAAATTAGGCTCTTTTCAAACTAATTGTAAGCTTCGGGAGAGCTAATAATATATAACCAAATTATGCTTCTTGATTAATTGCAGGTGGATTCTACTTTAATAGATTTTTTTTTAATTTTAAATAATAAAAATTTAAATAAAGTTTCTAATTAAGAGGAATTTTAATCTTAATTTTTTAATTTTAATCTTAAAAACATTTGACATTTTTTAAAACAAAAACATTTCGCTTCTAATTAAATTAACTGTGGCTGAAAAAAATGTGTTGGTTTTGAAGCATCCTGTATTCGTCAGGACACTGCCGGCGCAAATTAAATTTGTGTGAAACGAGAACGCATAATTCGCCGAGTGTCTCCTTTATCGATCTACCTTGGACAGAGATGTTGACTTTAAAGAAGTCGAATCGTTTTGCAAACAGTTTGTGCGCGTGTCTTGTCACGTACATCAAGTTAATCGCCCGGCCTTGCCTTTATTAAGACTAAAAATGTTATCTTTGGAGATCTTTGTGTCTAAATATATTCGCACATAATTAAATATTATTTTAATCAATTTTAATATTCGATTAAATGCGTTTATGATCAATTACCGATTCAAATATTTATATTTATATTTTAGCTCTCTATAACTATTATTTAATATTTATTGTTAATTATTTATTTTATTATTTTATTATTAATATTTTTTTATAAATAATATCATTGGCAATAAGAGTCTAATGTGGTTAATGTTACATAAATAATCTAATATCTTCGAATATCTTTTATTATCGAATATCTTTTTTTGAATTTTTAATAAATTATTTATGTAACGTTAACCACATTAGACTCTTATTGCCAATGATATTATTTATATTTAATTTTATATTTGTTGAGTCTGACATCTTTAACTAATTTAATATTTTTTTATTATTATATTATTAGTTATTTTATTATTATTTTTAATAATATTATTTTTAATAATGTAATAATAAAATAAGTTATTTTATTATTATTATATTATTTTATTATTTAATATTGTTATATTATTTTCTTATTTAATATTATTATATTATTAGTTATTTTATTATTATATTATTTTTAATAATATAATAATAAAATAAGTTATTTTATTATTATTATATTATTTTATTATTTAATATTGTTCATTATTATATATCAAGCTATTGATGATTATTAAATATTTAGGAATAAAGAGTTTAATAAAAATTCAAGAGAGACTGTTTAAGAACTCCTTAGCCCATAAAATGTCCAAATATTAATACACGGGGGTCAAATATCGCAAGAATAAGACGCAATGAGGCGAATGCGTGTTACATAAAACGTGCGTTATTACATAAAATTGAGAAATTAAAGTTACGCCAAAGTAAAAGGACCAAAACGATCGTCGATCGGGATAAACAAAATTCGCGGTTGCCTCGCCTTAGCCTTGATCTACTCTTAAGTCTCGCTTCTTCTTTGCACATGCTGCTCTACACGCTCCTCCTTCTCATCTTGCGCAATCTCGTGTGTTCCGCTGGATGAACGAATGAATAGTCTAAGACGGAATGTATAAAAGCCTCTAACAAGCGCGTCTTCGGTCAGACGTGACGAGTCTTTGCGGGTGTAAAACCACGATATCGATCAGTACTGGCTTGCAACCTGGGTTGCTGAAATCGCAGCAACCGCGGAACTTATAGGCTCGAGAGAGATGTAATAAAAAATAATACGCAATATCAAATAACATTGCAAAATATCAAGGCTAAATCGGATAATTAACTGGATGACATACGCGTTTGCAAGATTATTTTCTCAATCTTTCGGACAATCTAAAGGATTAGATGGCAAAACGCGTTGCGCCATTTTTAGATCCCATAGCGATTCTAATCACTGTCGAACGTGTCTTAAGAAATCAAGACAATGTAAAATATGAAAACATATATTGTAAACGTCATATACATAGCCGATGATAAAGTTTACGGCGATTTGTCGACTGTGATGTCAGCCATCACTCGACGATAAAAGTGTTGCTCTCGAAGACAAGTTGCTTTGGTAGGTCATCAATGATAATATCCACCGTATCCACCGTATCCGTAACCATGGCCGTATCCGTAACTGGGTCCATAACCATAACCAAGACCATATCCAAGACCGTGACCGTATCCGTATCCACTATTTATATAGGTGACCGATGGTGGAATCGTGTACCCATAATGACCATAGCTCACTGCTGGCGCCGAATAAGTTGGAGCATAAGCCACCTTTGTGATGGCAGGTGCGGCGTACGCCACTTTGGTAATGGCAGGTGCAACGGCAAGCTTAGTGACAGTTGGGGCAAGCGCGACCTGAAAGAAAAATCATTTTATCAATTATCGTGCTTTATATAATTTTAGAATTTATATTTCTCATATAAATTTCTGCAAATTTCAAATATTTTAAAATACTTTATATTTTATATCATCATATTTAGGCCCGGTACAACAATGACCAGTTAGTTTAACTAGTAAAGTAGTGATGCCAATCACTGAAACAAAATTCGGTAAGCTAGGTTAGATTTTGACAAGTTGCATTTTCGCAAAATCTAACCTAGCTTACCGAATTTTGTTTCGAAATGTACATAAGTGAAATATTGAAAATTTATAACTTTTGTAAATAATTGTATATATATTTTCAATATTTCACTTATGTACATTTTGCGAAAATGCAACTTGTCATAATCTAACCTAGCTTACCGAATTTTGTTTCAGTGATTAAGCTAACTGGCCACTGTTGGATCGGGTCTTAGACGTAAAGATAAGAAAAGTCAGTCTTATAAAAATTTACATTTTAAGGGGATCCCTCATTGAACAGTGAACTCTTACACGATTACAGCGCCTTCATCTAATCCTCATCCCGTATCTCACTCTATCACATTATTTATAATATAAAGAAAATGTACTGCTTTTTCCACTCTACTTTACCGATATTTTAGGTACATATGGATTGAAATTTTTGGAAGAATGTCATTTATTAATTAGGCAATTAAATTCAGTTTTTATAGTTCGACAATGTTCTATGGTGTAGTACACAATCGTGGAAACTTCTGTTTTATGCATAAAAGTTATAAAAATTTTATAAGAAGCTAATATTTGTAGAAGTTGACAGCTATGACGCCATGTTGATTTAAGAAATCGGTAAATAAAAATGTAATTTTATACTTATTTTTTTTCTCAATACAAAATGTTTTACTGTATAGAATTTTCACGTGTCCGTTTGCGTGTATACTTCAATTCTGGAGAAGGATTTTTAATTTTATATAGGCAATAAAAAATGGCACACTTCCGAAATTACGGTGTCGATAAATATATACCCTTAAGTTAAACTTTAATCGCCCATCATTTTATTACATCGGTTTCAAATTAGGTTTAACCGATGAAATAATACATTAGCAGGGAAAGCGCTGATACGCGTGAAAATTTTATTTGGACCGTATTTAATTTTACGCGAGAGCTCGTTCGTGAATTACGAGCGAATAAGACACGAATCTTCTTCTGGCTCCTGGCCACATCGCCGACGCTTTACAGCCACGCTTATAATTCTCGACTCGTGTCGTAACGTCCGGTTACGCGGTTCAATGTTTGGGAGCTTACCTTGTACGTATTGGCGTAACTGGTCGCAACTGGAGCATGTGCGTATGTGACCGCAGGTGCGATCGCCGCTCCATGACCTAAGCCATAGCCGCCGTAGCCGTAACCGCCGTAACCGTAGAGTCCTCCATAACCGGAGTAGAGACTACCGGCGGATGCGTAGGCGACGGTGGCGAGAAGAAGGATCTGCGGTAAAGCGTAGATACATGGGTGAAAAATGCTCCGGATTCGTTTTAAGGCGGCCCACAAATCGCGACTTTGGGAACTCGGGGCGAGATTTCATGTACAAGTTAATACCGTCGTGCAAGAGAAAACGTTTTTATGCCAATCGCAAAATTATATGTACAAAGCTGAAGAGTAAAATGATTTGTGTAGACTGAGAAAAACAAATTGTAAACTTGACTAAATATTTTCTATTATTATTTTTTTAATTAAAATATTTAAGGATGTTTTGTATGTACAATCCCAGCAAAAAGTAATTGAAATTCAATAGTCTTCAAATCATTCTTTCATATATTTCGAAAATTAAAGACATTGCTTTCAAAGAAGCCTTACATTTAATTAAATTGAATTAATTATTTTATTAATTATAATATTAATTATTTTATTAAAAAATAGGAGTAATATTTAAAGATGGTTTGTATGTACAATCCCAGCAAAAAGTAGCTGAAAATATTGATGACGAATATATCCACTTTTGGTGTATTTTGAATATGAGAAATTGTGTGGAATATTACTATTTGATCTTAGTTAGAGTGCAGAGATGTATTTTTTAATATTTATTGCGTTTTTACTGAAATATTTCGAACTTTGTTAATTGAAATGATTAACTTTTGGCAGAGAATTTCGCCTTATGACAGATACATGGCTAACTTCATTGAATTATATTTAATATCTTTTTAACCAGTTAGTACTTGTAAAATATTATTTGACCAAAATATATATATATTTCCTCTGTATCTAAACTTTTGCAAATTTTAAACAAATTCTGAATATTATTTCCATGTGTTTTTGTCATTTAAATCGACGTGGTTATACGTTTCCCATAAGAACACATGTTAATTCAGTGCAAATTAAAATCCTTATAACTTGTGAACGCTTTAGTGAATCGATTTAAAAATTGTACTGAAGATTCTAAATATATGTAAAGACATTCTATATAATTTTCACTTAATTCTCAATATTTTGAAAATAGGTACAAAACATCCTTAAATTTAAATATTTAAAAAGTATTTAAATTAAACAAATGTCATGTTAGTTTACATGTCGTATTTAATTTTGAATTAGAAAATAACAATTAATTGAAAACGTTTAGTCAAGTTTACAATTTTTTTTCTTAGCGTAGTAAACTTCTCTCTGAGGCTGATAACTGACTGACAAAGAAAAATAAAAAGAAGGCTACAATTTATATAACATATATATATAACATTTTTATAACATATAACAAATGGAAACAAGTATAATTAGGAAATTATATTTGAAATTCTAGTTGAAACTATGAATCTTCCTATGCGTAAAGAATATAAATGTATAAAATCCCATATGTAAATAGATTATAACGAAGGAAACATTTCGTACACACACGTCATTAAATTCTTTTCAGACATTTCTATGCAAGATTATTATAAATGACAAGATGCAAAGTTTCTAAGCGAACAATTCACGTCGTTGCGCATAGCCTTCGGCTTTATTTACGCACATCCAGGGTGATTTCAACCGCGTATCTATTCATACGATATGAATGAAACGAGCGTATTCCACCGTGATAAAATCGCGCCCGCGGCGGCAGGTAAAGTTCATAGCAAATGTTACCGTGGATCGCCCGAGCATTTCTCACGATATTGCGAGTCGAATCTCTCTCTTTCTCTCCGCAGGCTTCAGAAACAAATCTAATCTTTAGATAAAAGCAATATTATAAAGAGTCCATTGTTATTTTCGAAAATAAATAAATGTTGGTAGATCCTGCCAAATATATATATATATTTTTCAACAAATTTTCTTCTCCCACGATGATGTTTTCTTTTAATATAAACGCGAGCGGAGGAAAATTGAAGAGATTTGTGAAAAGAGAAACCAAGAAAAATATCTAAAATATCCCCTAGACATTCGTCGTGCGTTCCCTGGGAAAAATATCGCGTCCCGATATGATATCTATACATTTTCCCGAAGAAAAGAGTCTCCGCGCTTTTCCGCCTCGAGTACCACTTTACTCACCAGTTTCAACATGTTGCTCTAAGCACTTCTGTCTCGATCTCTTGTCGGTACTGTGGACTGACTACATCTCGTGTACCCCGCTGGATCATTTATATATCCCCGGCGGATTGTTTTTACCCGTGCAAGGGGAGCCAAGGGGGAGAGATGCGGAAAAAGCATTTTCCCTACCAATGATGGCAAGGCGAATTTCTAGGTAGCCAGGTAGGCAGCCAGGTAAACGACGAGGTGGGCTGGGTCGAGACCCCCGTTACGCGCTCACCTAGATCCTAGATCCTTTGCGGATGACTCGGTCATTCGCGCGAAGGACGAAGTTATTATCGAGCGGGGGAAAAAAAATGAAAAGTATCGGTTGTTCGATTCGCATCGTGAGAAAAAGCGCGTCTACGCCACCTTGAAGGTATACGCGATGAGGGAGGAAAAGAGGTGTCTCTCTCTCTCTCTCTCTCTTTTATTCTCCTCTCTTCCCTCTCAATCGCTTTCTGTAATTATTCGCGCGTCTATGATCTTGTCTGTGCTCCGCGAAGCGTGAACAGAGCAACATGGGAACCTCGACCGATCGAATGTGGCACGCGGTGATATCGAAGGGAATCCATCTCCTTCTTTTACATTGTCATCATTATTTTTATTAGCTCCGCGATGCAATTTTTTATTGCCTATTTATTATGCATTAGCACATTGTTATATAAATTTATCGTATTTTATATAGTCTTTGTGTATTTTTATACCCTTCCTTTTATGGGTTAAGAGAACGTAACTTGCATTTTTTATTACGTATATACGTTGCGATATTATTATCGCGTATTTTATATTTTTATTTCCACGTGATACGTGTATAGCACGGCCCTTGTATCTTTGCTCTCCTTGATGAATGCATCGCTTCGCCTCGGTCTCGATACTTCCTCGATCGAGAATGAGTGGGTGTGTCAACGCGAGCGTTGCTTCCGCGACGAGAAATGAATCATCGCATGTAGCACGCTACATTCTTCATTTAAACTATATAATATATACATACGATTTAATTATTCATAGAATCCACGCGCTCGGAGAGATAATAGGGGTCGCGCGCGTAAAAAAAAAAAAAAATAAAGATTGAGTACTTCATTAATCGCTGAATAAACATTTTCAGTGTACTCTTTCCTTACTCGCTTCATTCAATGTCGTACATCTATAGCCTTGCTGGATTATCTTCGTCCTCATTACGGCTCACACGTCACCTTGTATACACCACCTCGTAAACAAAGCAAACGTGGAACAATTCCGCGTAATCAACTTTTTATTATTTTTATATCGATATCCTATAATAAAATATGCTAAATCATATACTTTTTGCTCTGTAAGAAATATCCATCGAATTGCTTATTTCCGCTTTCGTAAGTTATTACTTTGAAAATTAAAATAGCAACGTTATTCTTGGAAATTTTATATATATATATAAATATAATAATAATAATTATTATATTAGTATATATTATTATTATATTATTATATATTATACAATAATATTATATTATATAATATAATATATATATATATATATATTATATAATAATATATTATATAATATATTATATATATAATAATATAACATTATATTATATAATATATTATATATATAATATAATAATAATAATAATAATAATAATAATAATAATATTAATAATATTAAATAATTAATAATAATAATAATAATATATATAAAAATAATATATAATAATATAATTATATATATTATATAATATATATAATATATTATATTATATATATATATATATATAATATATATTTTATTATTATATATATTTTTATTATATATTATATATATTATTATATATATGTATAATATACAGGATGTCCCAAAACTAGCGGATGATATTTTAAAGGTAGATTCTCTGGCAAATTTAAAAACGATTTTTCCTCAGCAAAAATGTCGAGGCACTAATAGTTAATTCGAGTTATAAATGATTGAAAATAAAGGGTTTTTCGCAAACTAAGCCTTATGGGAATAAAATATTAATAAAGTCACATTCTTTAGTTAATTTTAGGTAGAGTTTACTTTAATAAAATTTTAATTTAAGGCTTAAAGATACATCATGATAAAAATTGGGAATATGCAAAAAATAATGATCTTTCACATTTTCGATGCGGAAAAATTGTTTTTAAATGTCACCCTGTATATTATATTATTATATATATTATATATATTATTAATATATTATTATTAATATAATAATATATAAATATATATAAAGATTTCTCTGCCTCTTTCACAAGCAGCTCGCGTCTTCATCGATAAATCCTTTGACCCGTTTGTGGAGTCGGTCTTAATGAAATTTTCTTTACATGGATTATGAATAATATGCAGAAATTTCTTCCAAACTGAAAAGTTGTTAAAAAATTACACCAACTAGAAGAAGTTTTATAAAGACAAAAATAATGCGCAGAAATCACATACGTTGGAATTGAACGCGCAATTCGTATTATACTATATATCTTCCACCGATTAGGTTCTCGCTCACTTTTTTTCCACGTTACACGACCATTTGTATTCAACCCTAATGGCTTACGATGCGATTAGCTCGGCTATGGGCCTCGATATCTGCCCCTACGTGTACTACCTGCGAGGCATGCCTTGCTCGATCGCGAATTGGGGCTAACGAAGATAAATATCGGCGCGATATATAGCGCAAGTAAACTAAAACATTACAACGTTAGTGTATATGTATATAAATACACGTATGTACGCGAATTCCTTTTACGTGAAACGCAAAATGTCGCTGCAAGACGAACGGTTTGCTGTCTTGCACCTCGGAGGCCGCGGGCGATCGATTTTTAAAAGACGGCCGGCCGAAGTGGAGAGCGATGCACAGTCGAGCGACGATGTACAATGCAACGGACGGAGATGTGTGTACACGAGCCTCGAAAAGAATCGAATCCGTTAACCCGTGGATCCTGTACGTTTGCTTTTGTGTGATGCATGGCGCACATTTTTTATTTATCTCGCCTATCGGAAAACGTATCTCAACTCCTAGCGTTGTCGAATAACTTCTTTCTTGCTTATTCCGTCGACGATAAGTGGACGCTTGTTGTAAACGCCATTTTGTCGGTCGAATGGTAGGAGCAACGATATGACGAGAAGAATTTTTTCTTCTTTTTTCCCTCTCTTATATAAATATATATATATATATATAAAATTATATATATATATATAATTTATATATAATATATATTATATTATAAATATAATATATTATAATTATATATAATATAATTATATATAATTATAATATTATATTATAATTATATATAATATAATATTATATTATATAATATTATATTATATATAATTTATATATAATATAATATTATATAATATATATTTTTTATAAATTATATATATTATATATATTATATATATATTATATATATTATATATTATATTATATATATATATATATATATATTATATATATCATATATATATTATATTATATATATATATTTTTATATATTATATATATTATATTATATATATATTTTTTTATATATTATATATATTATATATATATATATATAAAATTCCGTATGGTCGTTTGCGAGCGGGGTCATTAAGATCGAGCGGAGACGCAAAATTGCAGGAGCCATAACGAGGGTAATACGGTGACGGAAACTGGAACGCCGTGATCTAAATCCCGAGTTTATTAATGCGCCTGCATTATTATTATTATTATTACTCATTCCATTGTGGACCAGTCGGTTGCCCAGCAAAGTGTCCGACTTTCCCGCCCACCCCCGCCTCCACCTCTTCAGTTACGTAAACGCCCTCGCGATAAGTAGGCAGGTGTGGACGAGCGACTCTCCTTTGGAAGCTTATTTCTAAATCTCGCCTCAAAATCTGCGTTTGCAAAAAATCAGATATTACAAAGCCATGGAAAGTTCTTTTAAGGATGTTTTTTTGTAGCTATTTTCAAAATATTGAGAATTTAATGAAAATTGTACAGAATGTCCTTACATATGTTTAGAATCTTCAGTACAATTTTTAAATCGATTCATTAAAGCGTTCACAAGTTGTAAGGATTTTAATTTGCACCGAATTAACATGTATTTTTATGGGAAACGTACCACGTCGATTCAAATGACAAAAAACACATAGAAATAATATTCAGAATTTGTTTAAAATTTGCAAAAGTTTAGATATAGAGGAAATATTTGGTCAAATAATATTTTACAAGTACTAACTGGTAAAAAAAATATTAAATATAATTCAATGAAGTTAGCCATGTATCTGTCACAAAGCGAAATTCTCTGCCAAAAGTCATTTCAATTAACAAAATTCGAAATATTTCAGTAAAAACGCAATAAATATTAAAAAATACATATCTGCACTCTAACTAAGATCAAATTGTAATATTTCATACAATTTCTCATACTCAAAATACACCAAAAGTGGATATTCGTCAATATTTCAGCTACTTTTTGCTGGGATTGTACATACAAAACATCTTTAAATAATATCCCTATTTTTTAATAAAATAATTAATTCAATTTAATTAAATGTAAGGCTTCTTTGAAAGTAAAGTCTTTAATTTTCGAAATATATGGAAGAATGATTTGAGGACTATTGAGTTTCAGCTACTTTTTGCTGAGATTGTACATACAAAACATCCTTAAATATTACCTCTATTTTTTAATAAAATAATTAATATTAAAATTAATAAAATAATTAATTGAGTTTAATTAAATTTAAGACTCCTTTGAAAGTCTTTAATTTTCGAAATATATGGAAGAATGATTTGAGGACTATTGAGTTTCAGCTACTTTTTGCTGAGATTGTACATACAAAACATCCTTAAATATTACCTCTATTTTTTAATAAAATAATTAATATTAAAATTAATAAAATAATTAATTGAGTTTAATTAAATTTAAGGCTCCTTTGAACGTCTTTAATTTTCGAAATATATGGAAGAATGATTCGAGGATTATTGAGTTTCAGCTACTTTTTGCTGGGATTGTACATACAAAACATCTTTAAATATTACCTCTATTTTTTAATAAAATAATTAATATTAAAATTAATAAAATAATTAATTGAGTTTAATTAAATTTAAGGCTCCTTTGAACGTCTTTAATTTTCGAAATATATGGAAGAATGATTTGAGAACTAAGCGTCTAAGCACGAGCCTCGCGCTTTGTTCTTTCGCGGGACGCTCAGGGATGCGTGACATCATGCGTGGCTTTAACGCAGAGTCCAAGCGTGCGCTTACGCATGATTGTGCAATTATTGTTGCCAGTAACATTCTCGAGCGAGCCTCGAGAATACGGTCGGATGTAGATACGACATCGACATTGGCAACGGTGATGTACGGGCCTCTGGTACACGCGCCTCGCGATTTATTATGGCGCGTTATCGCGGCGTCGGGATCGTAAAAGAATCGCTCTCGGGCGTGGAATGGAGTTTCCCGAAATAAATCGCTCGATTTTTAGCGTCGGCTAAACGGACCGTATCGCGCGGACCAAGTAAATCGCATTTCATAAAGTTAATCGCGAGGCGCACACATTTAACATAAATTATTCCGCCATAAATTTGAAAATTAAAATGCAATAGGAGTAGAACGGGCGATCAAATTAATTTAATTGTGAAATATAACGAATGCGCCGTTGAATAACAAGCAATGATTACAAATATCGCACAGTTTTATAAATGTAGAAAACATAAATGGAAAGGATTGTTTCAATTTTTTAATTAAATCAAGGCTAAAATGCGAAACCCAATCCCTCTCCCTCTGGAATCAGGCGTCGTGATGCGGATGGTTTTGCGGACGCGGTTAAGAGGATGCGAGAGAAATGAGCTTCTTACGCGAGGAAAATGGAAGAGAACCTTTTCGCGATTTTTTTCTTTCTTTTATTTTATGTACCTTCGACGAGATGGGATACGCGCGCGAAAGACATGGAACAACAAGGGTGTCGGCCGACGTTGGCTCGGCTACATATTATTTTACACTCTAACGGGACACCCGGGACGACGATATAACTATATAAAGAGGAGCGGAAAGAGGAAGCAGCAGGTGTACGCGAGCACTCGATAAACATCTACCGAAGATGGGACAAGATCTTCACTTGTCTTCGCCCTCGCCTTCCTCCTCCTCGTCGAACTCGCCCTCTTCCTCGGCGGTCGCCTCCTGATACTGCTGATACTCGGACACAAGATCGTTCATGTTGCTCTCAGCCTCCGTAAACTCCATGTCGTCCATACCCTCGCCGGTGTACCAGTGCAGAAACGCTTTACGCCGGAACATTGCGGTAAATTGCTCCGATACTCTCTTGAATAATTCCTGCGAGAAGGAAATTTTCGGTGTATTGTTGATGATATCACTGTTTGAGTGATTTTATTTCTCAAATAAAATCACTCAAAGAGTGATATCCTCAACAAAATACAAATTAAGCATCTCAAATTCATTCTTCTAAATATTAAAAATTCCGCCATTTTTAAAAGGCGCTTTGAGTGATTTTATTTCTCAAATAATACAAATAATTTGACAAAATACAAATCAATCACCTCAAATTCATTCTTCTAAATATTAAAAATTCCGCCATTTTAAAAAGGCGCTTTGAGTGATTTTATTTCTCAAATAACACGTTGACAAAATACAAATCAATCATCTCAAATTCATTCTTCTAAATATTAAAAATTCCGCCATTTTAAAAAGGCGCTTTGAATGAATTTATTTCTCAAATAACACGTTGACAAAATACAAATTAATCATCTCAAATTTATTCTTTTAAATATTAAAAATTTCGCCATTTTAAAAACGCGCCTTGAGTGATTTTATTTCTCAAATAACACGTTGACAAAATACAAATTAATCATCTCAAATTCATTCTTCTAAATATTAAAAATTCTGCCATTTTAAGAAGGCGCCTTGACTGATTTTATTTCTCAAATAACACGTTGACAAAATACAAATTAATCATCTCAAATTCATTCTTCTGAATATTAAAAATTCTGCCATTTTAAGAAGGCGCCTTGACTGATTTTATTTCTCAAATAACACATTGACAAAATACAAATTAATCATCTCAAATTTATTCTTCTAAATATTAAAAATTCTGCCATTTTAAAAAGGCGCCTTGAGTGATTTTATTTCTCAAATAACACGTTGACAAAATACAAATTAATCATCTTAAATTTATTCTTCTGAATATTAAAAATTCCGCCATTTTAAAAAAGCGCCTTAAGTGATTTTATTTTTCAAATAACACGTTGACAAAAAACAAATCAAACATCTCAAATTCATTCTTCTAAATATTAAAAATTCCGCCATTTTAAAAAAGCGCTTTGAGTGATTTTGTTTCTCAAATAACACGTTGACAAAAAACAAATCAAACATCTCAAATTCATTCTTCTAAATATTAAAAATTCCGCCATTTTAAAAGGCGTTTTGAGTGATTTTGTTTCTTAAATAACACGTTGACAAAATACAAATCAAGCATCTCAAATTCATTCTTCTAAATATTAAAAATTCCGCCATTTTAAAAGGCGCTTTGAATGATTTTATTTCTCAAATAACACGTTGACAAAATATAAATTAATCATCTCAAATTCATTCTTCTAAATATTAAAAATTCCGCCATTTTAAAAAGGCGCCTTGAGTGATTTTATTTCTCAAATAACACGTTGACAAAATACAAATTAATCATCTCAAATTCATTCTTCTAAATATTAAAAATTCTGCCATTTTAAGAAGGCGCCTTGACTGATTTTATTTCTCAAATAACACGTTGACAAAATACAAATTAATCATCTCAAATTCATTCTTCTGAATATTAAAAAATTCTGCCATTTTAAGAAGGCGCCTTGACTGATTTTATTTCTCAAATAACACATTGACAAAATACAAATTAATCATCTCAAATTTATTCTTCTAAATATTAAAAATTCTGCCATTTTAAAAAGGCGCCTTGAGTGATTTTATTTCTCAAATAACACGTTGACAAAATACAAATTAATCATCTCAAATTTATTCTTCTGAATATTAAAAATTCCGCCATTTTAAAAAAGCGCCTTAAGTGATTTTATTTTTCAAATAACACGTTGACAAAAAACAAATCAAACATCTCAAATTCATTCTTCTAAATATTAAAAATTCCGCCATTTAAAAAAGCGCTTTGAGTGATTTTGTTTCTCAAATAACACGTTGACAAAAAACAAATCAAACATCTCAAATTCATTCTTCTAAATATTAAAAAATTCCGCCATTTTAAAAAGGCGTTTTGGTGATTTTGTTTCTTAAATAACACGTTGACAAAATACAAATCAATCACCTCAAATTCATTCTTCTAAATATTAAAAATTCCGCCATTTTAAAAAGGCGCTTTGAATGAATTTATTTCTCAAATAACACGTTGATAAAATATAAATTAATCATCTCAAATTCATTCTTCTAAATATTAAAAATTCCGCCATTTTAAAAAGACGCTTTGAGTGATTTTATTTCTCAAATAACACGTTGACAAAATACAAATTAATCATCTTAAATTTATTCTTCTGAATATTAAAAATTCCGCCATTTTAAAAAAGCGCCTTAAGTGATTTTATTTTTCAAATAACACGTTGACAAAATATAAATCAAGCATCTCAAATTTATCCTTCTAAATATTAAAAATTCCATTTTAAAAAGGTGATTAAAAGTTGTCCTAAAAAAATTGGATCGATAAAAATTTAATATTAAATTTCAGATTAAACTAAAGTTTTTATTAAAAAAATTGTTTTTCTTTTTTTTTTCGAAAGCAATTTGTGATTAAATATTTTTCGCTCTCTGATAAACGCACCTGGATAGCTGTGGAATTGCCGATGAAAGTCGCGGACATTTTCAAGCCTCGCGGAGGTATATCGCAGACGGCGGTCTTCACGTTGCTAGGTATCCATTCGACAAAGTAGCTGCTATTTTTGTTTTGGATGTTGAGCATTTGCTCGTCGACCTCCTTCATTGACATTCTACCGCGAAATACCGCGGCCACCGTCAAGTATCTACCGTGTCGCGGGTCGCACGCGGCCATCATGTTCTTGGCGTCAAACATTTGTTGAGTGAGCTCCGGCACCGTGAGTGCCCGATACTGTTGCGAACCTCTGAAACGTCATTCTTGAATTAGAGGACCAAGAGCAGATCGAAAATTGAGCAAGTAATTTTTCTTTGATTAATTAATAATATTGATAATTAATAATATTGATAATTATTCTTTGAATAATTAATAATATTGATAATTAATAATATTGATTCGATTTAGACTCTTTTCCTCTGAAATTCAAGTTTCTCCAGTTCAATCAGTTTTGGTTGGAAAAAAATAAATTGGAAACCTAGAGGTCAAAGGGGCGAAGCCAGGGATAAAGAAGTGCAGTCGCGGGAAAGGGACCATGTTGACGGCGAGTTTCCTCAGATCGGCGTTCAGCTGGCCGGGAAATCTCAAGCAGGTGGTGACGCCGCTCAAAGTCGCGCTGACCAGGTGATTGAGATCGCCGTAAGTCGGCGTGGTCAGTTTAAGGGTCCTGAAGCAGATGTCGTAGAGCGCCTCGTTGTCTATGCAATACGACTCGTCCGTGTTCTCTACCAGCTGATGCACCGAGAGGGTGCAGTTGTAGGGCTCGACCACGGTGTCGGATACCTGTGAGAAGGTAGGTTGAAAGGAGGTAGCAGTATATGTACCTAGAATACGAACGCAGAACGCATCTCATGGTTGCGCAATGTCACATTGTGCGCGGCCGCAACGCGTTGTATGCGCGCAGTATTGTTCTATTAAGGACAAAAGGTTGCTTTCCGACGGGCTCTCTTTGTCTCGCATCCATTGTACCCCTGGAAAGACTTTTGGCGCTGCGCGGAATACGTCCTCGGGCGATTCCCGATACGCGGAAATTCGTAAGCGTAACTCTTGCCGCAAAACCCCAATCTTATACCTTATCCCCGAAAGTCTATATCTGAGATATCGGTCGATAACATCCATATATTATCGACTGATATCCCAGATATAGATTTTCGGGTGTGCTCTGAAGCCGTTCCTGTAAAACTACGCTAGACGTGCGAGTAAAATTCCGGATTTAAGTGAAAATAAGAGGAAAGACGTATACCTTCGGCGAAGGTACCACACTGAAGGTCATCATGATCCTGTCGGGATACTCCTCGCGGATCTTGGAGATGAGCAGAGTGCCCATGCCAGCGCCAGTGCCGCCCCCTAGCGAGTGCGTAAGCTGGAATCCCTGAAGACAGTCGCAACTCTCGGCTTCCTTACGCACGACGTCCAAGACGGAGTCGACGAGCTCGGCGCCCTCGGTGTAATGGCCCTTGGCCCAGTTATTGCCGGCGCCGCTCTGCCCGAAAACAAAGTTGTCCGGCCGGAATATCTGGCCAAACGGTCCCGAACGGACCGCGTCCATTGTACCAGGCTCCAAATCGACCAGGATCGCGCGTGGTACGTACTTGCCGCCTGTCGCCTCGTTGTAATAGACGTTTATCCGCTCCAATTGTAGATCCGAATCGCCGTGATACGTGCCCGTGGGATCGATCCCGTGCTCGTCCGAAATCACCTCCCAAAACTGGAATCATCAATAAGAATAAGGAATGTCCCCTTTGATTTGAGATTTTTTTAATATTATATACAATTGAAAATTCACGCTGACAGGTCGTCCTCTCTGATTTTGGACAATACATTTTCATCTCTAATCATCTTGTTAGATTGTAATGTGTATTTATTTCGATAGAAACATTTGAGTGACATTTACATGTTGAACTGTATATGTCAGTTACTCTTTTTCAGAGGATCGAAACGTACCTTGGCTCCAATCTGATTGCCACATTGGCCGGCCTGGAGGTGTGCTATCTCGCGCATGTTTGCTTCGTTTATAGCTTTGACTTTGTGAAATCTCCTCTTGGCTACGAAAAGTCCGAAATCAAGACCAGTCGTCGTCTGTTTCCGTTACCTTGGAAATGTGGATGCTCGTGGTATATAATCCGGTATGTGATACGACGCGACGCGAGAACGCGAGAACTGGAAGATAAAGCGCGAGAGAGATCTTCGACGCGACAAGATTCGTTAGAATTCTGACAAAATCCCTAACCCTAAGAATCGTAACTCGGGTAATTTGACTGAGGTGTAACTCGCGTTCCCATGGATACACGACGAGAGGAGCGTGTCTCGGTTCCGCTTCTGTTTCAAGGGACAATTGAATGTGCCGCTGATGAACAAAAGACTCACACCCGTGCTGCATCCGCCCTCTTCATGTTCATCGATTTCGATATAGGATGTCGCGAGAAATTTGAACATTCTTAAGAATGTTTTGTATTTATTTTCAAAATATTGAGAATTTAATGAAAATTGGGATTTTATATTTTTTAGGAGGATTTATAGTTTCCAACTAGAATTTAAAATGTAATTTCCTAATTATACTTCTTTCTATATGTTATATAAATGTTATATATATATGTTATATAAATAGTAACCTTTTTTTTATTTCTCGTTATCAGTCAGTTATTAGCCTCAGAGAGAAGTTTACTACGCTAAGAAAAAAAATTGTAAACTTGACTAAACATTTTCAATTAATTATTATTTTCTAATTCAAATATATAAGTATTTAAATTAAATACGACATGTAAGCTAACATGACATTTATTTAATTTAAATACTTTTAAATATTTTAATTTGAAGATTATATGTTTTGTATAATATATACCTATTTTCAAAATATTGAGAATTTAATGAAAATTGTACAGAATGTCCTTATATATGTTTAGAATCTTCAGTACAATTTTTAAATCGATTCACTGAAGCGTTCACAAGTTGTAAGGATTTTAATTTGCATCGAATTAACATGTGTTCTTATGGGAAACGTATAACCACGTCGATTCAAATAACAAAAACACATAGAAATAATATACAGAATTTACTTAAAATTTGCAAAAGTTTAGATACAGAGGAAATATTTGGTCAAATAATATTATACAAGTATTACTAACTGATTAAAAAGATATAAAATATTATTCAATAAAGTTAGCCATGTATCTGTCAAGGCGAAATTCTTTGCCAAAAGTTAATCATTTCGATTAACAAAATTCGGAATATTTCAATAAAAACGCAATAAATATTAAAAAATACATCTTTGCACTGTCGCTAAGATTAAATTGTAATATTCCACACAATTTCTCATACTCAAAATACACCAAAAGTGGATATTCGCCAATATTGATTTTCAGCTACTTTTTGCTGAGATTGTACATACAAAATATCCTGAATGATATGTGTGCGTAAAAAATGGACAAACAAATTTTGAAAAATTATTTTGTAACATTAAAAAAATAAAAAAATTTTTTTGTTATTGTTGTAAAGTAGAAGTTTAAGAAGTTTAACTCTTGAAGTTTAACTTTTAATTTGAAAATTTTTTTTCTATCTCTTAAAGTTTCTGAAATATTTATCTCGAAAGAAAAAAACTGATTTTTTTCAAAAGAGTGTTTTACCTCCTAGACACGCGTATGGACAAAATACGTATTCCTTATTTTTGTCTAGAAAACAACATATTAAAAGCTCATCAAAATCGGAGGGAGACACTTTCGTGCCTACACCAAAAGAGCAGCTGTTATTATTATAAATTAAAAAATATTATATCATATTAAATTTCAAAAATATTAATTAAATTTGTTAATTGAATTTTAAAAGCTTTTATCCGACACACTTTTATAAATTTTCTAGATGAAATATTTGTACGTGTATTATATTATTTCATACATACAATATTGAAAATATATTAAATTGTTTTAATATTGTTATAAAATTAAAAATCACATTTAATTATAAAATATAATATTATAATATTATAAAATATAATATTATAATATTATAAAATGTAATATATAAAATATAATATTCTATTATATAAATTCCACACAATTTCTTACTCAAAATACGATATATTCGTCAATATTGATTTTCAGCTACTTTTTGCTGGGATTGTACATACAAAGCATCCTTAAATCTTCTTATTAAAAATTTTACTAATTCAAATACTTTAATAAATCTAGATTTTTTTTAATTATCTTTAGTCATTCTTAATCGTCTTTATTAAAATCAACAATTACAGTTTTCTTAAATATTTCTCATTTTTTTATTGCGAGATATTTCAGAATGTCTATTATATCTGCTTATTTCAAGAATATTGTATTTTTTTTACTTCTGTAAATCGAATTCCATGTAATACTACTTAAATCAGACCAAAGGGATTTAAACAAAGTCCGTAAAACTCTTGGTCGCAAAGGCCCTCGCTATCTCATTAACCAGTTCCCTGTACACGATGGGATTGACGTTCTGTGCGAGTTGATGCAACAAGAACCAATCACCGAAGTGGAATACTCGTACGACGCGTTCGGCCTTAGATTTCTCGAGCACGCGAACCGCACCTCGCAGAAGGTACACCCTCACCCAGGCTTGAGAGAAAACTACGATTCTAGAAAAAAAAAGAATACATCGATCGGTCCAACAATAGTTGTAATTTTTATACAATTTTTTAATTATTAATTTAATTTAATTTTTAATTATTTTTTTTTTGTCGCGTATGAAAAGTAGAAATTACGCACAATTTGCGATCGTGTTTTCTTCTTAAAAACGTAATATGAAGATTCGCAATTACGACGTCGGGAAACTCGCGAATAGATCCCCTTGGATTGAATGTTCGCATAAAATAAATTTCAAGAATCGTAATCCAAAGTGACATATCGCTGACGCCGTGTGTTCCGCGCAGATGTCGACGAAACTTACGTACCTATAAATTAACGCCAAGCAACCGATGCCCGCGAGAAACACCAGCCAGAACCAGAGAACGACGAAAATCTTTTCGTTCACCACATTTAATGGTAGCACGCACAGCGCGTCGTGAGTTTGCACGGAACCCGTAGGCCCGAAGGTGTGAATCGTGCACTTGGTCATCTTCGGGAACAGTCGCGCCATAGGATCGACCCTGTCGTGAGGATTCTCCTCCGAGACGAATGCGCTCACCGAGGGTCCGTATCGTCTGAACTGTCCTTCCAGAAATATGTCCAACAGATATATCTGTCCTATCTATTATCGATCAAAATTATTATCGAGAGTGCTGTCATTTTCGCATCCCGTGACATTTTTTTTTTTTTTTTTTATAGAATATAGTCATCGGTATCCGTTAAATTTGATTTTTGCCATTTTTTAAATCATAAAAGCTGCGCGATACGCGGCGTTGTATTTTTTTAATGCGTTAAAAGCTTTCAACAATGTATTTTTCTGCGCTCGATCCATCGGGGCTTGTATGACAAAATTTAATCGCATTTTGCAGGGAAAATATGTAAAGGCCTGAAACTCAGAAATTAATTATTCGCGTTTTATTTTCGCGCAATTTCCCTCCTAACACGTCCCGATCGGTCGATCGAGAATCCTCGGGTACCCTCGCCGAGTCTTTCGTCTCTAACACTTTGAAAGGACTTATACTTACCGAATTTAAAAAGTTTAAGAACTCGCACACGAAGAAACGCATAGCATAAAAGTTGTGACTGTGTAGATTCGTCTTGGTAAAATACTCGACGAGTTGTTGCTTCCTCTCCTCGGTCCAGACATCTTTCAGAAAGGGAGACGCGAGATCACGCGAAAGAAGGCCTATGGTGCCTCTCTCCCAGATGCCCCATAAAGCGCGTGGCATATAAAAAAGGATCGCTTGTAAGCCGAGAACGAAGCAGACCTATCGAACATGAAGAAAAATCCTTACTTCCGTGTTTTTATCTCGAGTCAAGCTTCCTTTGCTTTATTTGGAACAGACGTAAACTTGCGGATGAAAAAAGATACGTATCGTCACGAAAAGATCCGGAGGATTGATTCGAAAGGATCTAAATAAAGAGACTTTGTGTTTCGATTAAATTCAGGGTATTCTAATGTTTCCAAATTTAGCTTCAAATAATATTATTGAGATTCACATAGATAATGATAAACAAAATCTTAGATGCCTGGAAGCTGTAAAAATACAGGGAAATAACCTTAAAAAATTATTAATAAGGATAAAAAAATAATCTAATAAAAATAATTAAATTTAATATGGAGTATTTAATAACAATCATAAATTCTTTAATTAAAAACTTAAAAATAATGTTTCATATTATAATAAATCGTGAGGGGATGAATCAAAATTGAAAAGGAAAAATAAAGATGATATCGAGAAGGACCGAAGGAAAACTACGTGTTTTGATTAAATTTAGGGTATTCTAATGTTTCCAAATTTAGCTTCAAAAATATTATTGAGATTCACATAGATAATGATAAACAAAATCTTAGATGCCTGGAAGCAATAAAGATACAGGGAAATAACCCTAAAATATTATTAATAAGGATAAAAAATAATCTAATAAAAATAATTAAATTTAATATGGAGTATTTAATAATAATCTTAAATTTTTTATTTAAAAATTTAAAAATAATATTTTATATTATAATAAATCATAAGAGGATGAATCAAAATTGAAAAGGAAAGATAAAGATGATATCGAGAAGGACCGAAGGAAGACTATGTATTTTGATTAAAATCAAAATTTAGGGTATTCTAATTTTTCCAAATTTAGCTTCAAATAATATTATTGAGATTCACATAGATGATAAACAAAATCTTATATGCCTGAAAGCAGTAAAGATATAGGAAAATAACCCTAAAATATTATTAATAAGGATAAAAAAAATAATCTAATAAAAATAAAAATAAAGTAATTAAATTCAATATGGAGTATTTAATAATAATCTTAAATTTTTTAATTAAAAATTTAAAAATAATGTTTCATATTATAATAAATCGTGAGGGGATTAATCAAAATTGAAAAGGAAAAATAAAGATGATATCGAGAAGGACCGAAGGAAGACTATGTGTTTTGATTAAATTCAGGATATTCTAATTTTTCCAAATTTAGCTTCAGATAATATTATTGAGATTCACATAGATAATGATAAACGAAATCTTAGATGCCTGGAAGCAGTAAAGATACAGGGAAATAATCCTAAAATATTATTAATAAAGATAAAAAAATAATCTAATAAAAATTAAATTTAATATGGAGTATTTAATAATAATCTTAAATTCTTTATTTAAAAATTTAAAAATAATATTTTATATTATAATAAATCATAAGAGGATGAATCAAAATTGAAAAGGAAAGATAAAGATGATATCGAGAAGGACCGAAGGAAGAGTATGTATTTTGATTAAAATCAAAATTTAGGGTATTCTAATTTTTCCAAATTTAGCTTCAAATAATATTATTGAGATTCACATAGATAATGATAAACAAAATCTTAGATGCCTGAAAGCAGCAAAGATATAGGAAAATAACCCTAAAATATTATTAATAAGGATAAAAAAAATAATCTAATAAAAATAAAAATAAAGTAATTAAATTCAATATGGAGTATTTAATAATAAGCTTAAATTTTTTAATTAAAAATTTAAAAATAATGTTTCATATTACAATAAATCGTGAGGGGATTAATCAAAATTGGAAAGAAAAATTAAGATGATATCGAGAAGGACCGAAGGAAGACTATGTGTTTTAATTAAATTCAGGATATTCTAATTTTTCCAAATTTAGCTTCAGATAATATTATTGAGATTCACATAGATAATGATAAACGAAATCTTAGATGCCTGGAAGCAGTAAAGATACAGGGAAATAATCCTAAAATATTATTAATAAGGATAAAAAAATAATCTAACAAAAATAATTAAATTTAATACGGAGTATTTAATAATAATCTTAAATTCTTTATTTAAAAATTTAAAAATAATATTTTATATTATAATAAATCATAAGAGGATTAATCAAAATTGAAAAGGAAAAATAAAGATGATATCGAGAAGGACCAAAGGAAGACTATGTGTTTTGATTAAATTCAGGGTATTCTAATTTTTCCAAATTTAGCTTCAAATAATATTATTGAGATTCACATAGATGATAAACAAAATCTTATATGTCTGGAAGCAGTAAAGATACAGGGAAATAACTCTAAAATATTATTAATAAGGATAAAAAAAATAATCTAATAAAAATAAAAATAAAATAATTAAATTCAATATGAAGTATTTAATAATAATCTTAAATTCTTTAATTAAAAATTTAAAAATAATGTTTCATATTATAATAAATTGTGAGAGGATTCAAAATTGAAAAAGA
Organism: Camponotus fellah; assembly: GCA_030586385.1. Classification (NCBI taxonomy): domain Eukaryota; kingdom Metazoa; phylum Arthropoda; class Insecta; order Hymenoptera; family Formicidae; genus Camponotus; species Camponotus fellah. The sequence continues at coordinate 119,909 of JAPIVC010000309.1, forward strand.
AACCCTAAAATAACTCTAAAATATTATTAATAAAGATAAAAAAAATAATCTAATAAAAATAATTAAATATAATATGGAGTATTTAATAATAATCTAAAATTCTTTAATTAAAAATTTAAAAATAATGTTTCAAATTACAATAAATCATGAGGGGAGGATTAATTCAAAACTGAAAAGGAAAAATAATGATGATATCGAGAAGGACCGATTATAAGAACACTCTTATACTAGGTAACCGAATTTTCTTGAAGAATGATTTTCTCCTTTGCGAGAAAGGAGAGGTATTTTTATGCAATTTAAAATTTTTGTTCCTTTTATTCGAAAGACATAAGTGTGTTTTTAGAGAAAACTTTTCTCGCGATATTCACGATGCAGATCGCGCGATACAAAGCGACGGGGATAACGCCGGATCTGCGATCTCTATTTCCATTTCCTCCTGCCGCCTTCCGTTCTCCGGACGTTTCCTTCACATTCGCGCGTTCACGTTTCAGATTTCATTCACGCCCGCGCAATACGTTTGCATGCGCCGAGAGCCAGGAGCCCTGACCATCGGAATGAAGTGCAATCGTTATCATGCATCTCGCGTACATAAACGAGTCGATGTGTGTGTGTGTACACATTCGAAATTTATGTGATCGACCGATTCGCACACGTGTGCGTTTCTCTCTCTCGTTCAATTTTTCAGAGTGCCCCCATCGAAAAACAATTTAAGGATCTCTTTGACGAATTTCGAGGTCGATCTTTTCCCCGGCGAGAATTTCCCGAAGAAGCGTCTAACAGAGATAGAAATCTTACAGAGATATTTCATATCGAATATAACGACGTTTGTGAACGCGCCTTTAGCTTCGAGAGGATCTAAATAAAGAGATTTTGCGTTTCGATTAAATTCAGAGTATTCTAATTTTTCAAAATTTTGCTTCAAATAATATTATTGAGATTCACATAGATAATGATAAACAAAATCTTAGATGCCTGGAAGCAGTAAAGATACAGGGAAATAACCCTTATTATTAATAAGGATAAAAAAATAATCTAATAAAAATAATTAAATTAATATGGAGTATTTAATAATAATCTTAAATTCTTTAATTAAAAATTTAAAAATAATGTTTCATATTATAATAAATCGTGAAGGGATTAATCAAAATTGAAAAGGAAAAATAAAGATGATATCGAGAAGGATCGAAGGAAGACTATATATTTTGATTAAATTCAGGATATTCTAATTTTTCCAAATTTAGCTTCAGATAATATTATTGAGATTCACATAGATAATGATAAACAAAATCCTAGATGTCTAGAAGTAAAAATACAGGAAAATAACCTTAAAATATTATTAATAAGGATAAAAAAATAATCTAATAAAAAAATAATCTAATTAAATTTAATATGGAGTATTTAATAATAATCTTAAATTCTTTAATTAAAAATTTAAAAATAATGTTTCATATTATAATAAATCGTGAAGGGATTAATCAAAATTGAAAAGGAAAACTAAAGATGATTAGGCTTATTCTTAAACAATTTAAAGAAAGTTTTATTCTAGTAGAGGGGTCAAAAATTGAGAATAGGTTTTTATTATCATGTTCAATTTCATTTATAAAATTTTATTTGGGATTTTTTATAGGTTCAATTGAGAATATAAAAAAAATAAATTATAGCTGATAAAAAAAATAAAAATAAAAATGATGAAATAAAAATTAAAATCCATAATATAGGTATTAAATGAGGAATAAAAGAATATTTTAATAAAATATTATTAAATTGACAATTTATTATTTTTTTTTAATTAATTCTTTTCATTAAAAATAAAATAAAATCTATTATATTTGATTTAAAAAATCAAAACTTAAAATCAGTCATTTAATAGCTTTTAAAGACACTTTGGTATTATATGAAGAATAAAAGAATATTTTAATAAAATATTATTAAATTGACAATTTAGTGTTTTTTTAAACTAATTCGTTCCATTAAAAATAGAATAAAATCTATTATATTTCATTTAAAAGATGAAAACTTAAAGTCAGTCATTTAATAGTTTTCAAAGATACTTGATTTGAAAAAATTTTGTGAGACTGACGTGAATATTTTTAAATCGTGGTGGAGAGAAAAGAGAGAGGGATACATGTGACAGCTTTAATATTGATAATTTGTCGACATATATCTATCTTTTGATATGTAGAACCTTTAATCTTCTATTAATAGACGTTTATCGATAATCTATATCTATATTTATGTACATATTATCTCTCCATCCATATTATATGTTCTAAATTCGACTGACCCACTGATAATATCGATGATGACGGACTTCGTCATTTGGAAGAGCCTGTCCTACGCCAGCGCTCGCTACACCTCGTCCAGGGACACCCTTCAGGTGTCGGGACACCGTGAACGTGCTATAGATCCAGCAATACGCATTTACAGGATCTTTGTCTGTCGGGAAGAGATATCTATTATTGATAAGAAGTAATTTCGACTGCTGCAATGATATAAAACGATTCGAAATAGATATAATATTTAAAAAATGATTTTCGAGCATACGGTACATCTGTATCTTTGTATTCTTCTTGTAAAGAAAAGAATCAAATTTTTTAAATGTATTTTGAAATTTTAAATATATGTGCTTTCTCCAAAGGTTAGCAGAATTATATCGTACCGATTGAACCATCGGTTAAGCAAGAAATCGGTTCGCCAATGTACTGCTTGGCAGTTACGAGAACGGTGCAAACGAGCAGCAGGAGGACGGTGAAACGCGAGTGCAGTCTGAATACTACATTGTCAACACGAACGGATTCTTCTTGCAGAAGGCATTTAATAGGTGCGAAGAGGTCCAGCATGGTTATTATCGCTTGTTCTTTTGTCTCGAGTGCCGCGAAACAAAGCACAATAGAGAAAATTGCAACGAGGGTATTACGAAAGAAATGTTTGCGGTTTCTCTAGAATCATTTCGAAAAGCTTATCGCTATAAATACTGGCTCATGAATCGAAAATATGTAAAAAAGGAGAAAATAAAATTATATGAAAAAAAAATCAAATCAAATATTTTTCGAAATGATTCACATAATTTTCATTAATCACACTGAAAAAAAGCGTTTGATTGGATCAACAAGACGTATATAATTGAAAGCATTTGAGTTAAATCAAACAAGAATTTCTAGTTATCATGATAAGACTCGATTTTTTATAACTAGAACGTTTAATAGATTTTACTATAAGGATTTGGTTAGTATTTTCTGATTGGATCTGTAAAAGTTCTTGTTACATTAATTTCTTTGCTTGCCGATAGGCGACGAGCCACTCTTAACTTAACTCGTATTCAATATTTTCCATAAAATGTATATAAAGAACTAGTATTAATATTAAATCCAAAGTATATTTTTTTTTCCTCTTACGAGCAGTAGTGCCAAAAGAGGACGCTAGCTCTCTGATTGTATGTGTTTAAGCTGCACTTCTTTCATCACTGTTTATCAGTTCAATTTCTAATAAACTGAATTTAAAATAATTTACTTAATAATCTGGATTGAATTTATCCAATAATCTTGTTGGAATTCAAAATTTTAAACAGACTTTTGAGATTAGATGGAAAAAATTTTAGACGACTTGGTGCTGGCGAGTTTAGTATTATTAATCAGAAAATTTAACAGGAAGAAATTAATCAAATTCATCTGGTAATTCCTACAAGAATTCTGGTTCGTCCATTTTCCAACAGATATACTGGTTGAATCTACCAGAATTCTAATTAATGCAACCAGATTTTTTTCTCAGTGTGCAAATTAAAAATTCAGAACTGATAAATTCAAATTTTTTATTTAAGTTTGTTAGAAAAATAATTTATCACGATACGAAAAAAAATTTTGTAAGAGACTAGCATTTAGAGATTAAAAAATAATCGCAAAATTTATATCCTCAAAGTATTTTCATTGATAAATTTAAAATACTTTATATTTTAAAATTAAGTATATTGTTACACATACTATTAAGAATTCCTATAAATTAAATTCAATAAATTTTAAAATATTAAAGCGTATAATAAATATTATTAAACTAATCATATTTATTAATCATATATTAATTATTAACCAGAAAATCTGGTAAATTTAACAGGAAGAAATTAATCAGATTCATCTGGTAATTCCTACAAGAATTCTGGTTCGTCCATTTTCCAACAGACATACTGGTTGAATCTACCAGAATTCTAATGAATGCAACCAAATTTTTTTCTCAGTGCAGGTATCCGAAATTACGAATGACGTTAAAACGACGAAGAATTATCATCATGGCATAAATCATTGAGCGACGACGCCAAGAAATGCTCGATCCGCCTAATTGGTCCGCGTTTAAGCATCGAGCGAACTCGTAAATCTTCTCCCCTATAATTTTTACTCTCGACGAAAGGAAAGGCCGGATGGAGGAAGGCAGGGGAGAACGGTCCTTCTCATTTTTAATTTATCGCGTCGAATCCGCTCTCTCGTTCCAATCTTGAAATCTGTCGAAGGGGGTCCACGTTGACTAAAGAAAGCCACCTCTTTCCTCGGCTCCAAGGATGCTCTTTATTAGTAAAAAATATAGTAATTATGATAATTGTTGTTATTATCGCAATTACATGTCGTAGTAAGATGATCGTTATACCGTCGATTAAAGATAGCTGCGTTATTAATAATGCACGCGCATGCACGTCATGCACGTTGCTCGGTCGTGTGCGTGTCATATGGGCGTGTTTGCATGAGTTCGTTTGGGTATGTGTGTGTGTGTGTATGTGTGTGTGTATCCACTATTGAGATTGTCGCTAAACCTACATAAATGTTTCGCTATATACAAACAAACACGATCCTCTAGAGCGCGACAGCTCCTCTAGGGCGGCGGGCCAAATCTGTTTCTTGCCCTAATCATAACGACGCCTTCCTGGAGGAGAGCCAACCAACGGATATTAGATTAACGGAATTATCCCTTATCGCTGTAATAATCGGCGATACGTGTCTCGCGCCAAAAAAACACGCTCTCTCTCTCTCTCTCTCATCTCCGTTTTTTATTTTTAATATTTATATATTTCTTTCAAATCTCTTAGCGCGTTTACCAGTTATTTCTAAAAAAGCGATCGGGGAGCTCTACAAACCTCCCCCCCTCTTGCCTCTCCCCCCCTTCTTCTCTTCGCCTTATTATATACAAACTGTTTGCACTGTCGACGATCACATGCATCATAATAGCTGCATATTTAGTAGGCACGCTCATTCGGTGTCATAGAGTCCAGACATCTTGCGAGTCGGCGAAAAGAAATTGTAATTTTTCTCACTTCTTTTCATTCTTCTTCTTTCCTTCTTTAAAGAGACTACAATGTGATTATTATTATTATTATTATTATTATTATTATTATTTTTATTATTATTATTATTACTATTATTATTATTATTATTATTATTATATTATTATTATTATTATTATTATTATTATTATTATTATTATTATTATATCTCACAACAGTTGTATTATATTATATTGATTACAATCGCCGAACCTCAAGATGTTAAATCGACAAGGCGTGTCACGACCCGTCAAAAGTCACACAATCTCCGATGTATTATATCGATTCCCGCCGTTTCTCTTCTGTATTTCGAGTCAATTTAATTCTATCTTGTTGCGCGCTTGACGGGAGGGAGTGTTGTGTTTCTCTCTCTCTCGAGAATTCACGAAGCAGGACAAGTTTGAGCAACCGCTAAGAACTACATCTCCATCTCGAAATCTACGACGATCGGTTCGCTGATTTGCGTTTGCGCGAGCGACGGCGAGAGAAAATAAAGGTCCACGTCGCCTTTACGATTTTCCAGAAAATAGCAATCCCTTCTGACAAATGAGACTTAATTTAAAAAAAAATATATAATATAATATAATACGTAATTAATTATAAAAATTGATGTATTATATCGTATAATTATATTAATTATATCGTTTGACGTTGAAAAATAATTGCAGTCGTTTAAACTTAACCTAATTTAATCTACAACTTCTAATTTTAAAGTCATTATACTTCAATTAGTATCGCCGATAACAATGTTTTAAAGATTAAAGGAACACACGAGATGGTACAAATGCAATTCGTGTCGTTTCTATTTGTATCCCATAGATATCTCGCTGTATCGCTAGAAATAAAAAAAAAGATATCGCCATCCGTACTTCAGCGATAATCCGATTGTCACGAATCTACGATTTCTCTCACGCGAGTGATTCTATGGGAACGATCGAGAGACGAGGACTACATATGAAGTTCTACGTCTATGGCAGTGTATAAAGAAGACGCGATGATAATACGATGAATACAATGCGGTAGTGGCAAATACGCTTTCGGTTAGAACTTGGTCGTGTCTGTGGGGAAGGATATTGTATGGACCATTAGTTCCGCGAAACGTGTAAATAGAAGATTGATGATGTGACGGACGTGGGGGTGGGCGATCGGTGAGCGTCACGCTGACAGTAATACACGGCCACCGCAATAGAACGATAAGATTCAATCTTTCGCGATTAATGAGCAAACTCGATGTTTTTTAAATCCGGAAGCATCACATTGGAAAGATTACTTGTAAGCGTAATGTCGGATTTGTCGCTGGAATTTGGAAAACGTCTCTCTCTCTCTCTTATCTCGGCAAATGTGGAGAAAGAGAACGTTTCGTAATTCGTCTCCTGAAAAATATAGAAGCCTAGAAGACATGATTGCACCAACGGAACTTGAATAAGCTTGGATTTTCTTATAAATTTGTTATTTCTCTCGAGAGATTACAGTCTTACCTACAATAATGTTGGAAAAGAATGTATTTATAACTAAAGTTAGTTATATATCGAGAGAGTCGACTCAACTGAAGTTGGTTATATATCGAAAGAGTCGACTGAACTGAAGTTGGTTATATATCGAAAGAGTTGACTGAACTGAAGTTAGTTATATATCGAAAGAGTGTTAATGCAATCTCCTCAAAGACGTCTAAGCGACGTCTAAAAACTTAAGACGCCGCGCAGATGTCTCTTACCGTCCTTATTTATTCATTTTCGCTTCTCAAAGAGAGAAACAAAGATCTCTTTCTTCTCATTTATATACGTATACAAACATGTACGTACATGTATAAAAGAGCGAGAAAGATTGATTCCTTGAGAAACGACTATGAATACGACTTCTATGTTTTTCTTGATCGTGCGTGAATACTTGCAGAGGGTCGATCGCGTCCAGAGAATTTCAGTAGGGCACATGTATGTCCCTGGAGCGCGATCGTCTTCTGCAGAGCCTGCACATGGCGATGAAACACGCCAGACCCAAGAGAATGGCCAGACCGGCACCTAGACCAGCACCGGCCCAGCCGGCGGGTCCGACAAAACCGCCACCGTTGCCATTAATGGGTCCCCCGCACGTCTCCACCGATTCATCATCCGGCTCGTAAAGAGTGCCATTCAGGATACCCAAAGGTATAGGCAATCCACGACTGGGACAATTGACCACGCCATTACACAATAATCTCGTCGGGATGCATCCCGCGTCGCCGGGACACTGGAAACCGCAGTCCTCGTGGACTTTGCCGGTGTTGAGGGCTCCGGAACCGTCCCTGGGCAGATGATAGAGCTCGGTCCAGGCGATCTTGAAGGCCACCCTGGCGGGTGCCATAGATCCGGTGAATTGCACGATGACAGCGGGAGATTCCTCGCCGCCGTCGGCGGCCGCAGGTGCCAGATGATCCGTCGGCGACGGTGCGATCTGCGCCGCAGATATAATTGGCATCTCTCTAACATAGCTGACGTTCTCGCCACAGATGCCGAGATACGGCTCGATGTTGCCCGGAAGGAAGATCTCGAGCTTGCCGTCCTCGCAGGAGCGCGACGCGAATTTGATCTTGTCAAAGTGTAGCCAGAGATCGCGTTCGCGGTTCACCCGTAACTCCCAGATACACTTGATCGATCGGGGTGGGGTAACGTATCCCAAAGCTTCGTAATGCGGAAACTCGATTTCACCATCGGTACTGGCCGGTAGAAGGGCCGGTCCACATAAAGGACTGTGCGCGAACTCGTATCTCGCCTCGAAGAGTGGCGCGGGCCACTTGAAATAGCTCGAGGCCGCGTGAGTACCATCTACGAGAAGTTTCAGGTCCAGTCTCTCGCCTCGGGAGACTACTCGAAGAATAGGCGGCCGAGGGGCAGGCGGTGAAGTCGTTGGCGCCGGAGTACCGTTGTTGTTGGAACGACAAAGACAGTGGCCTTTGATGCCATCGGGATTCGGCTCCCGAATTATCACGCGATCCACCCGGCTGTCCCAGCAGTGACCGCATTGGGCATACGGGTGTTCCTTGAAGTTGATTGATTCAATAACGAGGATTACTCTTGCGTACAATCGCTTGTCGGTGACGAAGCTGTAGGTGCAAGATAAATCGGCGGGTGGGTCACCTGGTCTCTTGTAAACTAGAGTGTTCAGGGGTGATCGCAATCGACCCGATCGCGACTTCCACGAGGCAAAGATCTCGTCGCACTCGGTGCCGGTTACGGGCTCGCCGAATCTCGTAGCGTTAAAGAAGTCGTAATGGGCCCAGTAGTAGAGCGAGCTACCGGAGTAGCTTCCGGTCTTGCTCTCGAATCGCACAAACAGCGCGTTCGATGTCGACACGAAATCGTGCTTCTCCATCGGTTTGCTGAACGTGTCGCAGAAAGTTTTGATGATACGCGCGTCGTCTGGCCAGTCGGCATCGTAGAGCGTCAAGCTCTCGCCGCAGTCACCATCGTACGGCTGGATCGGCGACTCGATACGATTCACCCGGAAGCTGGGAAAATAGAGGCGGGCGATCTCACCGGGTCGTCCGCGTAGCAAGTAAGTGCAGCTGGTGTGCGGCGGATACCAATGCGCGACCGACAGGAAAATACCTTCGTTACCACTGACGAGGGACTCGCTGTTTAATAACCAGTCGCAACTGCCATTCTTCACGCCAGCGGTCTCCACGTGACCTGGCCAGTTGCCCACATTAAAGTGAAAGCCGGTGTTGAGCAGTGGACCGGCCGGCGAAGACACAAACTCCACGTAGAGGTCCTCGCTGGTGCCGATAATACTGTACGGGAACTTGCCCATGCCGCAAAAGGTACCGATCACCGGGCTACTCTCGTTCTTACCGTCATATACGCGTATGTAATCGTACGGGCAATGTTCCGAGCCGGAGCTGATCGGTCGCATCGGGCACGTCATGATGTTCTCGCATCGCTGACCGTCGATATTAAACTCTTCGTTCTCAATATAGAGTTTGATAAAGGGTAGCCGGGTGTTTAAACGATACTTGCAGTGCAACGCGCGGGGATAGATGCCCGGGTAAGCCGGACTCTGTACATAGCATGTCTGCAATCGGCAGTCCTTGAACACGCGCTCGCAGTAGCTGCCAGGCACGATCTCGCCGCGACGGTTCGGGTAGAGCTCGGGATGCTGACCATATCTCAGATACACCTCGAACTGTTGTTCGGCGCGGGAATCGAAGCTAAAGTACGTCTGATCGGTAAAGTTGTCCGCGTGAAAGATCACTCGTACAAAGCTGGTCTCGCTAATGAAGGTCTGCGGTTGTTCGGACTCGCCGCAGTAAACGCCCGGGTCCTTGCGATTGCTCACCTCGGTCTTTGTATTGCCGTCTATGATCTGAAACACAGGGCAGCGGAAAACGCGCGCTAGGTATACAAGGTGCAAAATCGATCGAACGTAAAGGATGTCACGTTGACAATCCAGGACTCGATAATCCAGTTTGCTGATGTTCCATTTTTAGGTTAGGTTTTTTAGAACTAGAATTTTAGGACTAGAACTTTTTGGAAGTAGGAAAGTATAATTCCATATAATAATCTCAAAAAATATATATGAAAAAATATATATATAAAAAAATATATATATATAATTGATGAAATATTTACTCTGTAACTAAGAACTCCTTACATCACGGTAGATTAAGTCTCTGAAGAGACTCGTGAATTTTTCATGATCAATCAAAAAGTTTCAGATTTAATCATTTATAGTAGGCAAGTCTGATACAAATAGCAATGATGTGAAAATCAAATTGAAAGAAATTAATAGAAATGTGTGAGAAACAATTTGTGCAAAAATGCGGTAAAAACTTAATCGATCAGCAAATTTAAAAGAATAATAGAAACTTGTACAAAGAATAATCGTGGAAGATAATCGGTCTGCAAAGATGCACGTTTCGCTTTCTCAAAACTCGCAATCTTGTGCAAAAGGAAACGCATCTTTCTATTGACTTTACATCTTTTTTATCGATGTAAATTTGAAAGTCGCGAAAGAAACGGAGGGAAAATACGGAGGAGAATAGAGAGGCAGGAAGAGAAAGAGAGAGAGAGAGAAAGGAGAGAAGAAGAGAGAGGTTTACAGCGTCACAAAGATCAATACCTGATACCGAAGTAACTGAGAGAGGTGGCAGCAGGACGAGTGCGCCCGCGCGCGCTCGAAAGAGGCAGGTAGAGGGCAAAACGGAGAAAGGGGAGAGAATCACTTATCACGTTCGTCTCTATACGGCAATGTTCCAATTCGCGATGTTGATACGGATGCATCTGTCCCGACGCAGAAGCTAAATCTAGAAGGATATCCGTCGCCGATAATTTTGGTCTTAATACAAAACCGATCCATTGTATCCTTTTTATAGTTTTACGACGTAACAAGCCCGTAAATAAATTATTTCTTCGATATCTGCAAAATGCATGCGATTTATGTTAAATAAAAAATGACCTTGCGAGACGATTTTGTATTCAAAATATCCTCTCTAATTTTAAATATTAAGGATAAATTTCCATTTGACGCTCGACGCTCATACAAGAGACATCACGTGATTAAAAAGTAACGAATTATCTTTATTTTTAGTCACGTGATGTCTTCTGAAGCTGGAAGATGAACGTCGAGTGTCAAATGAAAACCTACCTTAAGCTTTGTTTAATCCATGTAATTAAGACTACGGTCGGGGAGACGCTCTGGATGCTTTAAAGCGTTTGATTGGCCAATCAGATTTAAAAATTCTTTACTTCTTTTGTCCTGATTGGTCAGTCAAACGCTTCAAAGCATCTAGAATGTCTTCCCGACCGCAGCCTGAGTTATTAAGACTGTGTTCCACATAATGAACGCAACGCTCGCAGAATCATCTTATCTTTTGTTGTTCGCTAAAAGTTAAACAAAGACACATCATGTTTACGAGTGTCACGATCATTAAGTGGAACGCAGCCTAAATTGGTTCTAACCTACCTAACCTAACCTAAAAAAAAAAAATGAAGAACGTTGACAAGTCTACATAATCTATCAGTGAATTTTTCATCTTTTTGTATTTCGTTCCCTTCATAGATATCTAATTTATTTTAATACAAATAGATTCTGTATTCTCTTCGCTCAGTGATAAAATCGATTTAATGACACATCGACAAGCGTAATCAATTTCAGCATTCGATCTATCATCCATCGTGACCGCGATTGCGTAACTCATGGATTTGATATCCGTTTCCGTCGTATTGTATGCGGATCCTACTGTATTTGCACGCATTGATTCGCGACGCGATGCAAAGAGACACGAGCATCATCAGCATCTCTCCGCCTCTTCCCGGCCGAGTCCAACTCTCATCCAACTCGAATCGAAAGAATAATCGGGGAATGCTATTGTCGAACCGAAATTAAATTCCAACGTTCGGCTAATTGGCTGGATTCTCCCTATTCAATTAATAGAAACGCGGGTCGAAAAAGAGAGAGAGAGAGAGAGAGAGGGAGAAGCAGAAAGACGAGTTTGGTTGTGCCATTCAAGATGCATGCCGTTGTGAAATTAGGATCTTAGGTGTCTCTCCCTCAGACAACGAGGGATTCCCAAAGGCGAATCTGCTCACCTGCAGATAACCGCCGCTGCACGTGGTGGCGTTTTCCAGCACCCCGACCTTAAACTTCTTGAAGCGTACTCGCAGAATCCAGTCCCGGGGCGTCCCGCGAAAGGCACGGAAGCGGTACCAGCAAGAGAGGGGCTTACCCCAATTCGCTGGGGTCACCGCCGGACTCGACACATCTTCATAGATATCCACCGTTTTATTGCAGTGGCCTCGGTCCGCTGAAATAGAAACGGTCAGAGCAAGAAAAAAAGGGCACGTGCCCTTTCTTTCATATTTCGCGCATTGATATGTCTTAAGCTCAACTTAAGCTCTTAAGCTTAATTAATCCAATAATAAGCGGAAATTTTTTTATTAATTATATTTTAGCATAATATGAGAGATAACTTGAATTTTAATAAATAAAAATGAGAGAGAGAGAAAGAGAGAGACATGATAGATTCAACAATTAAGATATAAAGAATATTTCCGCTCACAAAATTATTGAAACTGAGCTTCCGGAAAAGAAAATAAAAAAATTCTTTAATTCATTTAAAGTGAGGAATTTTTATAGCGGAAAATTCAGAAAACAGGAATAAATCAAGTAATCTCTCGCGATATTTTTGTGAGATTTTTGTTAAAAAAAAATCGGTTAGTCGAAGAATCTTTTATCGAGTTTAAAGTCGTGAAAAAGTCGTGAGATACCCTATATTAGAGCCATGATATTTTCCATTGACCCGATTGGATAGGATACGGAGAACTCCAAAGGGGACGATAAAGAGGACACGGCAGAGAGTAAGGAACGACAACACGCGACACAAGTTTTGGCCGTGTAATCGATATTCGACCCGTTCGCTAGATACCTCTTATAAAGAGGCAGTCTCTCGTGTTACATATAACCGGGCTACCTCTCGTTCGTAAATCACCTTTCCGCAAAATATCAACCCTTGGTTCGTGCGACCGCCGCCAACATTTAGGGCAAGCAAATCACTCTAACGCGACGGTTAAGATTCGAAGAGATCGAGTTGTTACACCGATAATTCGACCTATTAACCGTGCGATAATTGCTAGTAAATAGGGGATAAGTAACTGCCGAGATGGGTCTTTGTTAAACCGCGTATCATCGGATTCGAGTGCCTGTCTAGTCTTTCGAGATGGGGAGCGATACCACTCGCCCTAAATGAAACTTTCCCGTGTGGCAAGAGGATCAAATTTTATCCCCTAGATCGAATTAGAGATTGAAAGCGGAATAACTGCGGAGGATTATCCTCGATAACTATTACATCGTATCACTTGTATCATATGTTACGGAAAAATTAAAGTGTCAATCAAGAAAGTCGCGGCGATACATGTTTATAAAATATCGATCCTCTTTTTATTATATTTTATTATTTTTATTATATTTATATGTATTATAAAAAATCGCTCCTTTTCTTTTATTATCCGTAACTCAAATATTTTCCGAGATGATTATATAATTTTCATTAATCACACTGAGAAAAATCGTTTGATTAACAAGACGTATATGGTTGAAGGCATTTTGGTTAAATCAAACAAGAATTTCTAGTTATCATGATAAGACTCGATTTTTTATAACTAGAATGTTTAATAGATTTTACTGTAAGGATTTGATTAGTAGTTTCTGGTTGGATCTATAAAATTTCTTGTTACATTAATTTCTTTGGTTGTCGATAGGCGACGAGCTACTCTTAACTTAACTCGTATTCAATATTTGCCATGAAATGTATATAAAGAACTAGTATTAATATTAAATTCAAAGTATATTTTTTTTCTCTTACAAGCAGTAGTGCCAGAAAGAGGACGCTAGCTCTTTGATTGTGTGTATTTGAGCTGCATTCTATTCTTACATCACTGTTTATCAATTTAAACAAACTGAACTTGAAATAATTTTTTTCAATAATCTGGATTGAATTTATGCAATAATCGTGTTGGAATTCAGAATTTTAAACAGACTTTTGAGATTAGATGGAAAAAATTTTAGACGACTTGGTGCTGGCGAGTTTAGTATTATTAATCAGAAAATTTGGTAAATTTAACAGGAAGAAATTAATCAGATTCATCTGGTAATTCCTACAAGAATTCTGGTTCGTTCATCTTCCAACAGACATACTGATTGAATCTACCAGAATTAATGCAACCAGATTTTTTTCTCAGTGCGCGAATTAAAAATTCAAAATTGATAAGTTCAAATTTTTAAAATTTAAGTTTGTTAGAAAGATAATTTATCACGATATGAAAAAAAATTTTGTACAAGAGTAGCATTTAGAGATTAAAAAATAATCGCAAAATTTATATCCTCAAAGTATTTTCATTGATAAATTTAAAATACATTATATTTTAAAATTAAGTATATTGTTACACATACTATTAAGAATTCCTACAAAAAATTCAATAAATTTTAAAATATTAAAGCGTATGATATATATTATTAAACTAATCATATATTAATTAATCATATATTAATTATTAACTAGAAAATTTAAATTTAACAGGAAAAAATGAATCAGATCATCTGGTAATTTCTACAAGAATTTTGATTCGTCCATTTTCCAACAGACATACTGGTTGAATCTACCAGAATTCTAATTAATGCAATCAGATTTTCTCAAAAAAATCGATAATTATTCATCGATATTGCAAAATCGTTAGATTCGCCGGAAATGATTGCAATGTCGGATTGCGTTTACCGGGAATAAATATAGAGGATCGTTCTTTTTCGCTTATCGCTGGCCTGGAAATTTGAACTCGTCGGTATTATATTCCGGTCTCTCACACAAGCCCCCGGATTAGACTTACCTCTGCGAATGGCAGCGGGACTGGGGGTGGCCAGAAGCAGGAGGAATATGGCGAAAAATCCCCAGCCCCAGCTACCGAGGAGTACCGGCACAGGCATTCGAAGCATTCCCGGGACAAGTGCCGAGGCTGTCAAAATACCTCCGCTACTTCTCCTCTTATCTCCATTTGCTTCCCCCGTCGAAAACTACCTAGGTACACACACATGTAGAAAAATCGTTCGTACATAAAATAAAATATCTATTATTTGTTGATGATTTTTCTATTACGTTGCATTAAAAAAAAATATTAAAAGATATTATATTCCCACAAATTCGTCGAAAGTATCATTTTATACGAGAAGAGAATATGTTTACAGCCTCTTTTGTCAAAATCTTTCGACGAAAGATGTAGCATTCAAGTGTTTCCCATTTCAGATATTAATGAATTCTTTCCGTAAAAATTTGTGGCCTTGAGGGGGAAATTATTCGAAATAATTTTGAAATTTGGAAAAATTTCTCACGCTCCCCGAGAGTAATACTCTCCATAACATGAGTTGCGCTTGATGAAATACTGGCGCAAGTACGGACGCATCGCGTTATCATTTCCCCAAAGGACAATAAGGGACACCGCATGGTTTGCCAGATGGGTCGAGCATATGCCGGAAGGGCCTCGTTCGTACGTCCATGTCGAGAGAGCGGGGTGATAATTGGTTAAATCCGCGTTGACTCCGCTATCGACAACAGAGTACTTCACCTCCGGAATTTTCTCTCCCTCTGCGCTCTCCCTTTTCATTCACCGACGTTTTCCTCCTCCTCCTCTTTAACCCCTTTCTCTCCCCCGCCTCCACTCTTCCCCATCGCTCGTCTCCTTTTGCATTCTTGCGTATTCATTGTCTCGTCTCTCGAATATTTTTTTTCCGATACATATTTTGTACGTATATACGATCTTCAGCAATTCAGAGATCGTTTTCTCAACGCAAAGGTATCGATAAATCTCCCTTTCCCCGGATTATGAATAGCGTCGGCTTTCGAAATTCAAAGGGCCAAGGTCGCGAGAGCTTTTATTATCGATGAACTCGCCTCTTTCGGGTCATCCTGCTGTCAGAGAGATCAATGCGTTCGCGAATTTTCAGATTCCGCCGGCGTACGCGAATCGAATAAAGGTAGACGCGTGCCAAAAATGTCAAATGAACTGCGCTCGGTTAGCGCATCAGCAATTTAGATCGCGTTGATTACGGACGCGTGTATTCTGGACGCGCGTTTCGCGGGAGCAAAAACAAGCAACGACGCTACAATTTTGCGGAATCGTCGAGCGATGTTTTTCCAATTTACCGATATTTCGCCCCAGACCCTGATTATTTCGTATTACTCTCCCGAAACTGTACCGAAAATACGTTCGGATGTATGGGTTGCATATTTGACAAGGGTGCTATTTTCGGACGATTAGTCGCGATTGCAGCAACGGTAGAAATCCAGCATGGATTCGGAAATTTTTGATCTCCTTCTACGTTACAGTTTCTTCTTTGCAAAGAGGAAATTTATCTAATACTAAAATTATATTCAATTTTAATAGATTTAATAATTAGAGACTTGGCTCAAATGATCAAAAAATCAAAAAGAAAATTTTTTTTTCTTTTTGATTTTTTAATTTTAACGCGTGAAATTTTTCTGCAGACCCGAGAGGGAAATGGCATCAAGAATTTCAAGGTTAAATAATAAAGCAACGCAATTTCTTGTTGAAAATAATCTTAATTAAATCCCTTCAAGAGGCAATAAAAATATTTTCTCGGAAAAAGAATCTACGATAACGAATAAGGAGGATAATTTTATCCTTGATGAAAGGAACATGCACTTTCCACCACGCACCTTTACAATCACACCCTCATGCTCCCTGACTACTGATCTCTCTTCAAGAGAGCTGGATCCTCGCTGCCGATCGAAATCACCGACGCGATATCCTCCACGCGGGTCCCATCGAGAATGCCATCTTCTCTCTCATGAGATCAAACGAGGATTTCCAACGGAGGATCGTAAGAGTCCTTTCGAGCGGATCCTTTGGGGGTTGGATTTATATCATAGTCATCATCCTTGGCCACGTATCGACCACGACGTCGTCTGGCACAGTTTCCTCCACGATCCTTGACTGCGCACTGGCGCACATAGAACCACCGACGAACGTCCCGTCCGAGGATGCTGCTCGCGCGACTCGGGGATCCCCCGAAAAGGCGACCAGCAGCCACTTCTAGGGACGATGATTTCGGTCCGGCACGAGCACTGTCGTCGCTGCTGCTGCTGCTGCTGCTGCTGGAAGCAGCGCGTAGATCATCGACGCGTCATAACACAGTGCGTGCGATCCAGACTCTCGAGGAGATCAAAGAGAGTGTATTCGGATGAAAATAAGGTAGAGAAGGAGAACCGCGCGAAGGGAAGAAAAAAAAAAAGAGAGGCGAGAGGGTACCACACGGCACGAGAAGAAAAGCACTGCCGTGCTTCAGTCAGGCTGCAAGCCTGGCTGCGAGTCGACTGCTGGTCGGAACGAAAGCTCGAAACGTGTGGCTGGCGGCTTAACGTCCGCCGATCGGAGCTGCGGCGGGTCGAAGCTTGCGCAAACTCTCTGGCGTTCTCTTTCTTGCTATCTTTCTCCAGCGACATCGACATGGTTCCTTCCACCCCCGTGCTCTCTCTCTCTCTCTCTCTCTCTCCCTCTCCCTCCCTCTCTTTCTCTCTTTCTCTCTCTCCCTCCCTCTCTCTCTGTCTCTCTGATCCCTCTGTGTCCCGTTTTGCTCTCCGCTCTCCTTCCATTTACGATGACTTTCATTGAACTGCTGGTTCCCCTGGTTCCCTGCCTCTAGTCCCCTCCCCTCTCCTCTTGCGATGACCTATTGCACCTATTGCCCTGCGTCCTTCTGCGTTATTCTGACCCTTCTGCCGACTTCTGTTGCCTCGTTCTTCTTTTTTTTTTTTTTTTTTTATCTCACCGCTTATGACCGTCTTTTTCCCTTCGGTCGGGGCAATCGATAGGCGTGTTAGCGTGCTTATCGCGCGAATTTAGCGCTTCCGCTCCGTGGACACGCATGCAAACAACCCCTATTAAAAATAAAAGCCGCCACCGTCACGACGCTTGCGACGCGTCGCAATTCACACCTGACGTATCGATTTACGACGGGAGCGCGGGCCCGGGTTATCCTGTGTGCGAGAGAGTTTTGCTGGGGGGTTCCTCCGTTTATCTCGCCTCCAGCTTACGAATCCGAATTCCACGTACAATGTCGACGAGTTTAATTTTCCAGATTGTAGACTCCGTACCTCCTGTCGAATTGGCGCGAATAAACGTCGCGAGATCATCCCCCTCTTCTTCTTCTTCTTCTCGATACGTCGCATCAAAATCTGGCGAAATTACAACCGGCTTTTGCGATCCCCATTTCCGTCCCGACAAGGTCGTTTTCGAAGGGGCAGCTGCGACTGTGGCGTGTAGTCCTACATTAATCAGCGTTGAAACTTAACCGAGGTAGCGCGAGAGGTAACTGCCATAACTTAAACCAGTCTTATTTACAGTCCATTCCGGATGGAGAAACACGGTACAATCCAACTGCTACTGTGTGTAACGCACCATAATTTGGCTGATACTACGCTAAGTCTACGGCAAACGGGATTACGAACCGCGTTATATTATATGAGGATGGTTTGAAAAGTCCGTGCAAAAATAAAAACTACTTAATTGTTCAGGATAAACCTAACCTAACCTTTTTTTATTTTTTATCGTAATCTTCTTTAGGCTTATACACTTCGTCCAACGCTGCTCCAGTTTATCGATCCCTTCCGATAATAGAATTGGTTCAACTCTACAAGAGGCATTCGTTTTCGCAATCACCTCCTCGTTTGAATAAAATCACCTTCTCGCTAGCCATTTCTTCATATTGGGGAACAAATAGTAGTCCGAGGGAGAATAGGTAGGGAGGATGCGGAACGAGTTGGAACCTTAACTCCATCAATTTTGCGGCCAAATTCTCTTTCATCCATTTTGTGGAAATCACTCGACTTTCTCGACTCAAACAAATGCCAAGCACAGAGAAATAGACCGATTTGGCTGAAACTTGATGTGTGTTCTTCCAAGAGATGCTGCTAACTGAAAATAATCTCGATGCACACCAGTGTTGCCATCTCTCTGAGTTTGCACGGACTTTTCAAACCATCCTCGTACTGCAGAAAACGTAATAAGCCGCGGGTATAAGCGAGGGTAATTAAAGCCGTAACGCACGAAAAACTGATAATGGAGTCTCCGGATGCGAATATCGGGATGAAGGAGAAGGAAGGTAAAGGGGAACAATGTAAGCCCTACTGTAATCTGTCCGAAAATCGGAGGAAAGTCCTCCATAGATGAAAACGTACATTGTTATAGTATAATAAAGTTCGTTAATCTCCCTAACATCAAACATCTAAATACGTAGCCGCTAATTTCCCGACCATGATAAAAATAATGATTATATCGCTTCCGTGGTTTTCTGATGATTGTTAAATAAATGCTCATCTCATTATAACGTATAATAATTTTATGGCAGTTATTAATCCAATTATTGGAAATTTATTACGATGCACCATTTACGCGACGACCTCATTTTCCTTATTTTTACGAATAGTCACATCATTAATTCATGAGAAACGCACGAAATGATATAAATGTATTATTTAAAAACACTCTAGAGTCTTATCTCGTGAATTTTTCATTCTACGCTCTGAAACGTGCAAAATTAATCCTCTTAAAAATCAATATCACGATAATATTTACGATGCAGCTGAAAGCAATTTAATTACATGTCACTCTTTGCAATATCTCGCCTTTAGACAATGCTCGCCACAGATAATGGTCCGATCCGATTGTCAATATTGATCTTGAGGAATATAATCGCTGTAGGAAAAGGATGGATTTTCGGATCGGAAAGCAAACTATAGATTTTCGATGAAGCCCGACTTTTCCAAAAGCTGCGGAACAATTACGGGGACAATTTATTGCCTCGGGAAAACAGACGCCTTCTCGTGTGCCCATCGCAAACCGGCCGTATAATTAAGGCCCGATGCCTCTCGGCGTCGCGTCGTCTCGTCCGACACGAGTGAGGCAAAACGGATGTCATTTATGGACTGATTAATTGCACACCGTCATCGTAGCGATCGCATTCAGCCGCAATCGGTGGAAAGAAAGCGAGTGAATTAAGAATGGTGATTTTAAGCAAAATTATTTTTAAATTTTCAAGAATAACTACTAGTGGCTACTAAAAAAGAGAGGGAAAGAGAATAAAAAGTTTTCTTCATATTTGCATGACGTTTAAATATGAAATCAAGAATCTCGAATAAAATCTTTTTAAAATCACTTTGATTTCTCTGTAGAAATTTCTCGTCAAATTTCGGTATATGATGAATAAAATTTCTCTCTCTCCCTCTCCCTCTCTCTCTCTCTCTCTCTCTCTTTCTGTTGGAATTTCTCGGGAAATTTAACTAAAATTAACGAACGATGAGGTAGTAAATGAACCGATAGGTTAAAGGAATTATTACTAAATAAATTAATTTTTTTAATAAATATAGAAATATTTTATTTTTATTAAGCATCTCCCTTTCATTATCCTCGTCTGTTTTACATTTATTAAGCTTAACGAGCATATCGGTATATAAAACCCGATAATGAATTTATTCGATATAAAGCAAGATCAATAATTTCCCGAATCATATAAACAATCCGCTTTGCTACTAATTTATGCTTCCACGTACAAGATGTAAAAAATACATCGAACCTTTTTTTATTACAAAAATTAAATTTTTTTCGATTTAATTTAAAATTACTCTCTTCCTCTACAGAAATGTCAAATGAATGCTTAAAGAAGAAGGACATGCTAAAAGAAAATGTTACTTAAAAAAATATAACTAGATATAAATAAATATTCGATTCGCTTCTCTCGAGGTATTTTTCCTGAATTTTTTTTTTTTTTTTTATCGAATTCAAATGTTTAAAAGAATTGTACGGGAATTAACAGGAGAAATATCAAATTTACACGCCTCTCTCTCGCATAAGGAATATTTTTATTAGAACGGAATAGCCTCGAGCATCTATTTAAAAACCGGCTCGATCGGATCGATTCCGTTCGACCTCGCGTTAAACAGCCGACGACGTTAAGCGGCAGCAGCATCTCTCGCGATGCGAGAGATGCTGTCCGAGATATTAATTAGCACGGAGATATCCGCGGTGTGCTCGCGTGTATGAGCGCGCGATACATATCTAGCCTGAATTGCCGCGTCTGTCTGGCTACACCTGAAAAGCCATGCCTAAACCTACTCTGCCGACGACGCGGGAAGGTCTCAGCAACACGATATATTGATTACGTCGTCGAGAGAGAGAGAGAGAGAGAGAGAGAGAGAGAAGAGAGAGAGAGAGAGAGAGAGAGAGGGAGAGAGAGAGAGAGAGAGAGAGAGAGAGAGAGAGAGAGAGAGAGACTGTTGGAGTAAACCAGAGAACGCGGAGCACGCCAAGCATGCCGGAGTAGAACAGCCGAATTCATCGAGGTGCACCGAAATATACGTCGAAATATGCGAATATATCACTCTTCCGTTCCCCTCTCTCCTTTTATGGTTCGCATATAATCGTAAAGTTCGACGCAGCCTGCGGTCGGGTGTCTTTCGATAAATTCGGGGAAATGAAATCTAGATTAATCTAGATTAATAGCGAAGCTTTCTGTGGTCCATCACGAGACCGAGGTTTCGGCTAACATGGACGTGAACACGAACGGGTCTGTTTGCAGCGGGCAGGCTTGTGTGTTCCCTGGTTAGGTTCGATAATCAGGATGCGGGTAATCAGCTGTCTGCGCAAAGTGCGCGCGAATTGATCTTCGTTCTTCCCTCGGCCGATGCACCGGCCAGTAACATCCTTTCCTCGACATCCGACGAAACGATAACGTTTCGAATTTTAAAAATTTCATGATTTTAGTCATTTATTTTCTCCGATAGTCGTCGCATTCCCCTCTCATTTCTTTCTTTCGCAAAAATTAAGGATATTTTGTATGTACAACCCCAGCAAAAAGGAACTGAAACTCAATAATCCTCAAATCATTCTTCCATATATTTCGAAAATTAAAGACTACTTTCAAAGAAGCCTTAAATTTAATTAAATTGAATTAATTATTTTATTAATTATAATATTAATTATTTTATTAAAAAATAGAGATAATATATAAAGATGTTTTGTATGTACAATCCCAGCAAAAAGTAGCTGAAACTCAATAATCTTCAAATCATTCTTCCATATATTTCGAAAATTAAAGAGTACTTTCAAAGAAGCCTTACATTTAATTAAATTGAATTAATTATTTTATTAATTATAATATTAATTATTTTAAAAAATAGGGATAATATTTAAAGATATTTTATATGTACAATCCCAGCAAAAAGTAGTTGAAAATCAATATTGACGAATATATCTACTTTTGGTGTATTTTGAGTAAGAAATTGTGTGGAATATTACAATTTGATCTTAGCTACAGTGCAGAGATGTATTTTTTAATATTTATATTTATATATTTATATTTATGTATTTTTTAATATTGCGTTTTTACTGAAATGTTCCGAATTTTGTCAATTGAAATGATTAACTTTTAGCAGAGAATTTCGCCTTGTGACAGATACATGACTAACTTCATTAAATTACATTTAATATCTTTTTAACCAGTTAGTACTTGTATAATATTATCTGACCAAATATTTCTTCTGTATCTAAACTTTTGCAAATTTTAAACAAATTCTAAATATTATTTCCATGTGTTTTTGTTATTTAAATCGACGTGGTTATACGTTTCCCATAAGAACCTAACCTAAGAACACATGTTAATTCGGTGCAAATTAAAATCCTTGTAACTTGTGAACGCTTTAGTGAATCGGTTTAAAAATTGTACTGAAGATTCTAAACATATATAAGGACATTCTGTACAATTTTCATTAAATTCTCAATATTTTGAAAATAGCTATAAAACATCCTTAATCGAAATGATTAACTTTTGGCAGAGAATTTCGCCTTGTGATAGATACATGGCTAACTTCATTGAATTATATTTAATATCTTTTTAACCAGTTAGTACTTGTATAATATTATTTGACCAAATATTTCCTCTGTATCTAAACTTTTGCAAATTTTAAATAAATTCTGAATATTTTTTCCATGTGTTTTTGTTATTTAAATCGACGTGGTTATACGTTTCCCATAAGAACCTAACCTAAGAACACATGTTAATTCGGTGCAAATTAAAATCCTTGTAACTTGTGAACGCTTTAGTGAATCGGTTTAAAAATGGTACTGAAGATTCTAACATATGTAAGAACATTCTGTACAATTTTCACTAAATTCTCAATATTTTGAAAATAGGTACAAGACATCCTTAATTTCTTCGATACACACATTCACGTGGTTTATTCGGGATAACATTTCGCATTTTTTCCCCCCAAAAAAGGACAAAATAAAATAATAAAATCTCTTTTATTTGGAATAATAGAAAATTGCATTTTGTCGGGATACAAGGATCGAGTATGACAACGTAATCTCGTGAAAACGGGTATCGGCCTTCGGGTATATGCCTTCTTCCGAGGCGTATAATTACATTACAGCGTCTATCTGATCGTCGTGCGGTGGCGTGTATCCCATCTGGAGAGCGGCAGGATTTATGTGCGACAAACCAACTCCCGGGTTTGCAGCCGAGTCGCGAGACGGGGACAGGGGAAATTTGCGGAAGAAGGTAGAGCGCGTAGATCCTGCGGGGTGCATTGGGTATAATAAATTTTCACTATCGCGAGTTTGCCAACTAATCGGCCGCCTTTACCATTTAATTAAGGCTACCCGCCCGGCTCATCTATTGTCCGTGTCGCGTCAGCTCGGCCTGGCGCGCGTGCTTAATTGCCGGACACCCGTTGAAAATCAAGAGAAATCTCTTTCGCCCGAATTTACACTCGACCGCGATTCCTACCGCCGATTAAATAAAGGCACGAGAAATTATAATTGTATAATCCGCGTAATAGCGGATTACTAATGATTATTTCATTGTTTTATCCGTATTTTTCTCAAAATGATCTGTCTGAGAAATAATGTTATTGCAAATTATATATTTTTTTCTTAAAAATAACTATGTATTTCTTTTACAATAGATTATTTTGTGCCTAAAAGCATCGAGATAGAATCATCGAATAGTGAATATTTTACGAGAAAATTTAAAAAATTCGGAAAATACCTAATAAAAAAATACTTAATTATAGTGTTTCGGAAAACTTTCGAGATAAGCTTTAAAAATATGCAACAAAAAATAGGAGGTTTCATTTAAGAAATTCAAGATGATCATGTCCTGACTTTGGTAACGTCATCCAAGCGCCAATAAATAGATCTTTTGAAACCCTACAACTTTTATCTAAAACATTTTTTTTCTAAAATGCATAGTTTATGAAACATTTGACGGTTTCCTTTTGCTGGAGACTTTTGGTACTCCCTGTATATATTTATAATTATATTAATTATATGTATATTATATGTATACATATATTTATAATTTTTCTACATTTGTTTTTTCCAAATTCCAGTTTGTGAGATATTTTTATGATTAGAAAATATTCTTATAAAGATATTTTTATGACTTCCTATGAGTTTTATTTATTCACGACTCCGACAACACTAGTGTTAAAAATTACTGGAATGATCGTCATTATCAAGTTAATATAACTTATATGATTTCAGTTATACTAAATTTCTTTTCGAATTTATCTTGTTTGAATGCGCAGCAAGTTTTTATTAGTTTTGGAACAATCTAATAGATGTTTACAATAATTCTGTTTATAAAAGGTTCAACTAGAGTTAGAACATGAACTAAGAGCGTTTGACACTTATTGAAGGATATTATATATATAAGAATGCAATTGGTTTCAAAACATTAAATAAATAGAGAAAACTAAAACTCATTATTGTGCAGCAATTTCCCATACTGAATGGCATAAAAATACCTTAATAATAGATTAATTTTTAATTTTATTATAATAAGATTAAATTTATAATAAAATTATAAAAAGATTAACTTTAATGAAATGTTGATGAAATAGAATTGAAATTACCATAATAGAGAAAATTAAACAAAATTATCATTATATAATAAAACATTATAATTATACATATAATTATACATTTATTTTATAATATTATAACATAATTTTTCTCTTACATTTTATATTAATTTTAAATTTATATAAATTTAAA
This sequence comes from Camponotus fellah, assembly GCA_030586385.1. Taxonomy (NCBI): domain Eukaryota; kingdom Metazoa; phylum Arthropoda; class Insecta; order Hymenoptera; family Formicidae; genus Camponotus; species Camponotus fellah. Next base: position 144,803 of record JAPIVC010000309.1, read on the forward strand.
TTTAACAAGAAAGAAACATGACATGTATGTATATCTATAATATTGAGATTATTTTATATCATATAGATAAATGATTTTAATTTTAATATACTATAATTTTTTCTTACACACAGAAATTGTAAATTGTATTATTTTATTACGAACTTGGATTCTTTCAAGAAATAGAATTGTTTATTGGATATATGTATTTCAAATTATTTATATCATGTATATTAATATATAATTTACATTTATATTAATATATAATTTACATTTATATTAATATATAATTTATATTATTCATGTATATTAATATATAATTTATAGACTATATAATACAAAAATATATTTATATATATTTTTTTTTAAATAAATTTGTTAATTTCTACATAAATTTATTGTATTCATCTTTAACTTTGTAAAATTTTTTAGAATATTTTTCCAAACTATTATTGATTTATATCATCTTATATGCATATATTAAATATATGTCGATATATATATATATAAAATTTGTAGCTTTTATCACATACATTCTATTTATAACAATGGATAATCATTTAAAATTTCTTATTGTACGTGGATAATTAGATAAAATAGATAATTAGATTTAATGCTCATTTTGGTTGATCAAGAATGTGGTCTGCATTTCGTACAAGAACCTCCGTTAAATTGTCAACAGTTTTTGCGTAACTTGCTAATTCGTTTCCGACCTTCCACAACTTTCTCGGTACTTTTGTATATTTATTTGCTCCGGACCATTTCATCCTCCGTATATAATTCTCCGTGAGTGGGTATACCACAATGGCATCCAATTGTCCATTGTAAATGGGTCAATTTAAGTCAGAGTCACTTTATAGTGTTTCAGAAGATTTTCTAAAAAAATTATTATAGATTGTGTGAAGTCATCTTTTAGATACTCTTGAATTTAAAAAATGAAATAATGTTGACTTTGCCACGAAAACTATATTATTACTCACATGTATAGCAGATCTTACATCGATTCTTTAAATGTCCATTCGGACATTCATTCAGAATCATTATTATTGTCGTTTACTTTTTTAAATACTTGTAATAATAATCAAAACTAGTTAAATTATAAAACAGAGAATTTGAATCATGATAAACAATATTAAAAATCTCATCTCTCTTTGGCGAATTTCTTCTTTAATAAACTCGGGCTTTTTACTCGTATTTTTCGGTATTTCCATTTTATTAGCCTGATTTGATACAAATTGTTATATAAAAAATTGATTTTCTAAATCACATTTTATTCTAAATCATGTATTATCAATGGCTAAGCCCTTCAAATTCATTTTTGTTTTTGCTTCGATATAATTTTTAATGGTAAGACACTGTTGGCACATATTTTCCAACATATGACTTACCTGTGACACACAAAGAAATCATTATTTTATAATTCTGAAAACAATAGGAAAAATTGGACCAAAGCAATATGAATATTTCTTCATAGTTATACTTCATTTCTAGCATATTTCTTCTTGTTATCGATAATTACTATCAAATTATCAATATATATATTTATATTGCGTTCCAAATTTTCCCATTATATAAATATTTTCACATTTTTAAGATTTTTTTAAAGTTTTATTAGCAGTTAAAACGAATGAACCATTTTTCAAGAAGAGACCAAACATAAATAAAGTTGTACCTTCTATCTTGTAACCATAAAACTACTAGTGCAATCTTTAGATTATGTTGTATTTGTACACAAATAATTACTTCCTAAGCAATTTTGATATTTAATATGTCAAGTTATGTACTTGTTACAAGCATTCAAAAATCTTTTATAGCAATTAAACTACATACATAATTATATATACAAAAATCATTAATCATTGTTTACCATAGTTGAGAAAAATCAGAAGAAAAGTTCGGAACTTATACTTTTCATTAACTGTGAAATAATTCGAGTAATTACTATAACATCACCCTTATTCTAAAGTGACAACTTTTGCTCATGCTTCATCGATTTTTTCATTTTCTATCAAAGGCGTCAGGAAAAACCAGCAAATCAGGATTTCTTTTCGTCAACGAGACGATATTCCTTCAGCGGATATATATTCAAGAATCCTTATGTACTTTTGTATGATAATACGAAGAACAAAAAGCTCAGAATTGCACTGTTCATGTTGCTGCGAATTGTGATGATCGGTGATATGTCGACTTGTGTCTTTATCAATAATATGTCAAGATTATATATATATAGTATTGTTAATTGCAAATTACATATTTTTTCTTAAAAACAATTATATTTTTCTTTACACTAATTGATTCTTCTCATTATTTTGTACATAAGAATATTAAGGTAAGATAATCGAAAAATGAATATTTTACTAGATATATTACGGTTTATGTAAAATTAAGAAATGATTTCAAGCCTCATAACTCGAAAAGTACTCAATGAAAAAATATTTTATTATAGTGTTTTGGAAAGCTCTTAAGATAAGCTACAAGAATATGTAAAAATATATAGGGTGTTCCATTTAAAAAATTGAAGGAAACCTTCATGTGATCTTCGAATGATTTTCAAGGTAAAACTAACGACACCATCTTATGGCTCCCTTAAAACCATACAACTTTTGTTTAAAACATTTTCACCGAAACCGCCATGGTTTCGAAATATTCGAGTGTGAAAGATATATATACAGGGTGACCCATGACTGAAGGTCCATACTTTAAGGCCGTGTTGCTGATGTCATTTAGAGTAAAAAAAGTCTAATAAACATATGTCCGCAAATGCTTCCTAATAGAAATACAAGTATTGAAAGTTGAATATTTAAAAAAGAAAGATCATACATTTAGAAAAGAATAGAAAAAAAATGTAATAAATGTTTACTTTAGATTACACAGCTCGAAAATTTTTATTTTCACATATGTTGTAGAGGATACATTTCTAAGTAATACATCGTTTGAATTTTGTGGCGCTCTCTCTTCGTTCCTGAGATATCCACTTTTGAAGTTTTATACTTTTATGTCATCTTTTCATCATCTTATTATTTATGTCATCTTATATCTTATTTACGTGTTTACATTTTTTGTTTACATTTGCTAAATATGGTTTCATATATTATTTTCCTTGTGTATTTATATTTTTTTGTTTACGTTTGCTATCTTTAATTAATATTCTAATATAAATATTCTAATAAAAAAAGGTAAACAATTTAAATTTATATAGAATTTAATACAATTTAATACAATTAAAAAATATCACAAATGTATGTGTACACACACACACACACGAAGGAGGTGTAAGGAGCTTTCGATCCCCCTCCTCTCGCAACCACCCCGTCAATAGTCAAAGTGGATCTCGTTTTACAACTTACAGCATATATTGTGATTGAACTCTTTGCAATGCGTCCCTTGGCGGAGTGGTTACGGAAGGAGGGGTACCTGTCGAAGGCCCGCTTACGTGTATGTATGTGTGTGCCTATATTTCTTTTTAAACATATGTGGTAAAATTAAATTCTATTCTTGAAACTTTTTTTGTTAATAACTATTTAATAAATAACAATAAGCGGCTAAAATCCTTTGAAAGTTATTCAGAAAGATGGCCTCGGAAAATGTAAACAGAAAAATAACCATATATAAAAATAAACATATTTAGAAAGTAACGAAAAGATGATATAAGTAAATATAAAATTTCAAAATTGCATATTTCAGGAACAAAGAGAGAGCGTGACAAAATTCAAACGGTGTATTACTTAGGAATGTATCCTCTACAACATATGTGAAAATAAAAATTTTTCGTGCTGTGTAACCTAAAGTAAACATTTACCGAAAATATAATACCGGATTGACAGAAGATATAAATGATACTAGACTGACCGAAAATGTAAACAAAATCAGACCGACAGAAATGTAAACAATATCAGGTTGATAAAAATGTAAACAATAATAGACTAATAGAAAATGTTTCACATATTCATATCAACTTTCAATGCTTGTATTTCTGTTAGGAAGCATTTGCGGAAATGTGTTTATTAGACTTTTTTTTACTCTAAATAGCATCAGCAACACATTCTTAAAATATGGATCTTCAGTTATGGGACACCTATATATATATATATATATATATGTATATCTCATACATATATATATGATACGCATCAATATGACAGTTTCTTATTTTCTTATTTTTTACTCGCTTTAGATACGATCAGAAAGTCGATCATATCTTTTCCTCTAATGTGAATTCGTGAAAAATTAAAAGTTTTATTAACGAATATTGAATTCGTCAATAAAACGAGTATATGCTGTAAAAAATTCACGATCGATTTTCTGTAGTAAGAATGTCAAATATAATCGCTATAGCTATCATTTAAAAAAGCTTTACAAATTGTAAAAAAATACGCCATGTACATAAAAATATACTAACTTGTAAACAAAAAAATTTAAAAATCCGAAGAACGACTTCACATGCACGGACTTTGTAATCATTCAGCCGGTTAATCACAGCCGGCGCCAAAATCTATTTGAAAAATTGAAAGAACGACAATTTTTTTACAATTATCTATTTTTGTTTCTTTAATAAATATATAAATGTAAAGACCTACTTGATGTATACTTGAGAAAATATATTGAGAAAAGATGAAATAAAATTCAATTAAGAGTTAAAATCTTAAATTTTAAACTGATTTTTTAAAAACTTTTTTTTTAAACTTTATTACTTCTCTATAAAAATATGTCACTTCTTTAAAGTATTAATGCATTGTTCATATAAAGTTCAAAGTTATTGAAAGAAAGAAATTTTTTCAATTCTATTTACTTAAAAAAAAAAGATTTTTTTGTTAATCTTGTAACTACAGTAACAAGTTTAGAGATGCAAAAAAATTAACTAAAATAGATAAATGATTGAATATTGATATCGTATATATTTTGAATTTAATTATTATATTCTAAATAAGAGAAAATTTATATCTAAACTATTAGTAAAATTTAGAAAAAAAGTCTTTTTGTGACGCCTAATCAAATTTCTTTAAATTCCTAATCAAACTTCTATAAATTTGACTGAAATCCACAGAAAAGTTTCTCACAAAAATCGTTTCAGCTATAGTATTGAAATAATTACAATGTAATGATTTTTTAACAATTGATCTAAATTTATTTAGAAAACTGCTAGAAGATTACTAGAATTTATTGCTTTAATCTTAATAAATCTTGCTTATAACAAATTCAATTTTTACAAAAACAATTTTCTAAGCACAAAAAATATCAATAAATTTTCGAATTCTTCTTAGCCTTAATTAATAGAGCGAGTTTGAATTGTATAAAGAAAGTATCTTTATTTTTGCACTGCGTGATCTATAAACGGAGATATCATAACGCAAAATCGAAATATGAAAATTTTCAATTAAAAAACGTCTTTATCATCATCATCATCATTAACGCACATGTTCACAGCACATAAAAAGAGAAAACGTACATTTCCTACTCTCGACAGAAGATTGCGCTTTCAAATTTTTTAATAAATTATTATTATATTTAGAATTTTTAAATAAATTTTTAATTTTTTAATATTATTATTTTTGTAATTTAAAACAACTATTTTGTATAACAATGTTTTCAATTAAAATATTTCTTTTAACTTGTACAAGTTTTCTTCCTTCTATTTATCTTGTACAAATTTTTATTTCTTAGTTGGCGCAATTTTTTTACTGTTCACTTTTATACTTTCACTACTTTTGTAGATTATATGACAGTTGGATACAATTAGTGCATAAACTTGATGGCGCTCTTTTTTTATCTTTTTTTAAAAAGGTAAGTTTTTGGGAATAAATAAAGACAGACATATATTTAAGTTTCGCTTAAAGCTGAAATAACATTAGTGCGGGCCTTAAAATCTCATTGTAGGTGACGCATTAATCCTGATCTATAAAGGTCATTCTACAATAGAGTTGTAAAGTCGTAAGTCGTAAGAAATTGACCAATCCCAGTTGAAGTTCAGGAGAATAATCAACTGTGATTGGTCAATTTTTTACGACTTACGACTTTACGACTCTATTGTAGAATGATCTTAATAAATAATTTAGGTCCTTAAGAAAGTGACCAATCACAACCGCGTATTCTCTTCATTCTTAACTGTGATTGGTCAATCTCTTCAGGCTTAAAGCTTAAATTATTGTAGACCCTATTGTAGACTCGGCCTTATGCGGCGTTTACAATGAGATTTTAAGGAAATTTAAGGCGTAAGACTTAAGAAATTGACCAATCACAATCGAATATTCTCTTAATACTTGACTGTGATTGGTCAATTTCTTAAGTCTTACGCCTTAAATCTCCTTAAAATCTCATTGTAGACGCCGCTTTAGAGAAGACGGTCACGACGAAGCTAAAGTCGAAAGTTAAGGCATCATAAGGGATGGGCGATGTTCAAAATAAAATCGATTTTAATAACATCGATTTTTAAAAAAAGAATCGATTTTGAAAATCGATTTTCTATATAAAAAAATCGACGAATCGATTAATCAAATAAAATAATTATTAATAAGTAAGGTTATTTTATTATTGAATTTTTTCATATCTTGTTATTTTATTGTTTCTTATTACTACATTCCAGTTGTGCCCAAAGTTCTTCTATCTAAAAATTTATATATAATTCAACTCATTTGTTTAAATATATCATGATCAACCGCCTTAATCAAGATGTGATCGAAAATTTATTTGCGTACATCAGAGCTATTGGGAGCAAATTACGATAACCCAACACCATTGCAGTTTCGATACAGACTACGCTGGTACGTGTTAGGAAAACATTCATCAGATGTTTTCACTATCGGTAGTAATACCTCTATGCAAGATTCGTTAGAAGAAAAATGCTTGACTAGCGATATCGATTTCGTTGAAAATGAGAAAGAAGAAGAGAGAGAAAAGAATAAAGAGAAAAATGATTATGATAAGGCCGAATTAATCCTTGAGAACATGCAATATAATATACATTCGGATAAAGACTTCTATAAAGATAAAGATTTATACGAATTTGTGGAATTTGAAGATAAAAATGATGAGCCTGGTAAGCTAATTCAAGAAGAATACAAAATAGCAAACTAATATCAATTTGACGTCATCTTGATTAAATCATGGCCAAAATATGATGTAAATTTAGTCAATATGACGGCAAAGTGACATTACTTTGATTTCGTGATTTCTTCTTGAATATGCATGTATAAAAGAAAAAGAAATAGTCGTATAGTTAATCGATTCCATTGTGAATAAAATTTGATTGGTTTTTATTAAAATAACTATATCTTCTAGGTTGTAGGAAATTGTAATAAAAATATTTATTTCTACAGGTATAGAAAATAATGTACCATTTATTATATTGTTTTATATGGTTTTTGATATATAGATACAAGTATAGATATACAATATTCCCCAACTGAAGATGAATTAAAGCTTCTAAATCAAATCGAAGAATTAAATACAATTGATGTAATAAAAGAAGAAGGCCTTAAATATATCGCAGGTTATGCAGCTTATAGATTTCGGAGTGAATTTCCGTTTTTAGGAACCCCAATCGAATTATTGATTAATCCAAATAACGACTGGATTAATTATATTTCTAAAGGAAAAATAATCAGTCCTTGTACGGAATTATTTGAAACGGCAAAAATTATGGAAAAGTTATTTCAGGATTACCATGGTTTCTCTATTTGTAAGGAACCATGGATTTTCAACACATTAGCATAAAAAATCATCGAAACAGAAGATCAAAATTGTTTAGTAATATCAAAGAAAATATTATTATGTTTAATACGTACAAGAACATATATCCGTGTTCGAGAATTAAATAAAAAATTAAAAAATGATGCATATAAAAGAAAAAAAGCTAAAAAAAATGAGAAAAATTACCAATACAAAAGAATAAATTTGCATTATATGCTCTTTTTCATTTTGAAATTGTATTAATAAATAAATTGTATTAATATTAATAAATAATAGTTTTAAAATTAATTAATTTTCCTCTTATCATTGCCTACAATGATATAATTTGTATAAATAATAATTTTTATAAATATTTTATTAATATTTTATTAAAATATAAAATATTAATAAAATATTTATAAAAATTATTAATTTAAATAATAAATAATAAGTAATAAATATTAACTAATAAATAATGAGTAATAAATAATAAATAAGTATATAAAGAAATAGTAATAATTAAGTAAAAGTATCAAAATAAATAAATAAATTAATAATAATATCACATCGAATTCAAATTGCTGCGGCAAAATGGCGATATCTGGCATCATTTTCTCATTGGCTATTAGAAATATATGCGTATGAGCACACCTGGTTTTCTTCCACCATGCATCGCACCATCGTCAAAAAGCAAAAAGAGGTCGAAAACGGCGTAGTCAGCGGAAAGAATCCACCCAGGAGGACAACTCGGTGCAAAAAAACAGTAGAGAGAACGGTGAAGAGAATATTTCACCTACGGAAACAAGAGTACGATCCATGAAGAAACTGAGAAAGAGTATGAATGCCGAGACAGAAGTGATCGGGGAGGCTATTGATGAGCTGGCTATTGATGAGATGGAGAAGAGGAACGATCCTTGGTTGATAATCGACATGGAATCTCGCAAAAGGATAAAGGAAATAGAAACTAGTAAGCTCATTCTAAGATTTCTGACCTCGAATTTTTTCGAATACTTTTATCTGCTGATTTTTTATTATTTTTATTAGTAGAAATAGAGAAATAAAAGATAAATCATGAATCATATATGTAAAGAAATAAGGTGAAACATTGCGCATAATGACAGCAGCTTTGGCGATTGATTCAATCAGAAAGCGATCCATTTTGCAGGCGCTCACTTTAAAGTGAAATTCGATTATAAAGAATAAAAATACCAAAAAATTTTAAATATATATTTGATGAAATACAATAAAATACAGGAATAAATAAAATAAGTTTTTTTGTGATTCTTTTATATTTAAAATAATATTTAATAACATGATAATGATTTTAAATAAAATGCAGATTTAAATAAAATAACAATTTAAATATAAACTTTATTGCACATAAATATATTATTAAGTAAATATCAAACAATATGATGTCTGAACATTAATTATATTTAGTTTATATATTTTATTTTATTAATTATATTTACTACTTACTGCATATGTTGCAACAAAGGACGAATTGATATACTGACGGGAGCAGCCATATTGCTTTTTTTACAAAATGGGTCGCGCGCTAATTGGCTTAAAAATTGAACGAATGCGCATCGTCGGGAATGCTTCACCTTGTTTCTTTATACCGAAATAAAGAAAATTTTTTCACTTAAAAAATTTCAAATTAAAGAACTTGAAGCTTATTTCACGTTAAAGAACTTAAGATTTGAAAGAATATTTTAGACATTATTAAAATTTGTATAAAGTAACAAGTGAATTCAATGAGTCTACTTACTGGATATTTTTTTTCGAATTTTTATTCGAAATGTATGTATTGAATTAAATGGCATGAACCTACCTAACTAGAAATTTTTTCAACATTTTATATATTAATTTGAAAAGTTTTTGTATCATGCGACTTTTTTTATATTTTTAGTGAAGATAGCAGAAAAGAAGAGTAACAATGTTTTACAAGAAGATGATGAATTTGAACATATAACAGAACATGATGTCCTAATAAAAGTAGAAACTAAAAATAATTTACCAGAACCAGAATATAAGAAAGTTAAAATAAGAATAATGCAAAATATAACATTTAAATGAAAATAGAAATTCGGTATTTTATTCCATTGAAAATGTTTTATATTGAATTATCAGCTATTAGATAACATCTTCTGTAAAAAAAATGTAATAATAGAAAAAATGTTTCATTCAAAATATTTCTAAAAATTTTATATCTAATTACAAGTCCTTATCGGCATATGTATAATTGATTAATTCAATTAATTTAAAAAAATTAATCGAATTTGTGTTTTGTTCTTTGAGCAACACACATATTTGTCTGTGCTGAAAAATTTTAAAAAGTTATTATATATAAATATTAATATAATTAGTTATACTTAATTATATTTTTATATAATTTTTTTATAATAATATTAATTATTATAATTAATGTATGTTTAATATTAATATATAATATATATAATACATATTTTATGTATATATAAATTTTTATATATTTAATATTAATATATATGTATAATAACTTAAATATATAATAACTTAATATTATTATTATAATAAATATCATCTTTAAGCGAAAATTGAAATATTTTGGATGAATTTTAGATGAACTGAGCAAAACTTTACACTCAAATAAAAATTAAGCACATTATATATTTCTCTAGTTTCAACTTATTTTAATTTTATTGTCCCAAACTTATTGTATCCAATCGGACGTCATACATCGGACATTGTAAATATAATTATCTAGATAATTATATCTTGATAATTATCTAGATAAGATACCAGCAAATTGGTATTTACACATGAACTGGTTATTACACATAAAATTTATGCGAAATAGGTTTTTTGAAAAGGTTATAAAGATATTTAATTAAGCATTAATAACAATTGAAATAAAATCATAATTTTATTTCAATTATTTCGCACAAATTTCAACAATTACTTTTTTACGTGTTTTTTGTAATTAAATATTATAAACTGCTCTTTTGTGTTCAATGATACACATATAATATATGTCTTGTGATCATTAATGTGCGAGGTATATATAAATTAAAATGAATAATAAAAGGCAGTAAAGAGCCAACGCAGTTGTAGGACGTGAAAATTCTTTTTCAAGACAATCAATTAAGGATCTTTCTTCTTTATTCCATCAAACGTTTCGGACTCAATTCGAGCATTCTTCAGTGAATTCTAATAAAAACAAGAAACAAAAATATCAAATGAGATCGCAACAAAAATGCAATATTAATAAAAAACGCAAGAGAAGAGAAAACATAGTCACATGCATGCATGGTCTTTAAGAGCGACGCGACTTCGTCAGAGCTGATCCACCCGAGAAACTCCGATGCAAGTAGCCCTCTCGACGATGCAAAACGCGAAGAGCGATACACTAACAAAATAAATATAAATCTAGTCAAGTCTTTATAGGAGAAGTTGATTAACGCTGGTCAAAAATCACTTACTCGGACGCGAGAAGACCGGCACAACCGACACGAACACTCAGCACGCTAAGGTCGACTAGGCCGAAATTCAAACAGCAACGATAAAATGATGTCAAGCGCTTGAATAACAAACTATAAACATTGAGGACAAAACCAGTCAAACAGACAACAATTAAATTTTGGGCATGTTTTCAATTATCGACGGACACGAAGTATTTAGTTTTAAAGTGTCGCTTTGGAGACTCAACGCATTCTTTTGGCGCTTAATATAAATCATTTCCGATATCAATCTTTTGCCTAAAAACGCGAGGTATATAGGGAGCCATTTTAATTAATGCACGCAATTATTTCGGAGACAAAGCATTTTAGAGAAAAATGTTTTAGACAAAAGTTTTATGGTTTCGAAGGGGCCATAAAATGGTATCATTGGTTTGACACTGAAGAGTCATTTGAAGGTCACGTGAAGGCCACCTCAATTTTTTTAAATTGCACTCCTTATTTTTTATTACATATTCTTATAGCTGACCTCGAGAGCTTTCCAAAACACTATAATTAAATGTTTTCCGTTAAGTACTTTTCGAGTTATAAGGCTTGAAATAATATCTTAATTTTACATAAACCATAAAATATCTAGTAAAATATTCATTTTTCGATTATCTTCTTAATACTTTTATGTACAAATAATGGGAGGAATCAATTGGTGTAAAGTAAAAACATAGTTGTTTCGAAGAAAAAATATGGAATTTGCAATTAACAATTCCAAATTTTTTCTTGAAAACAACTGTATGTTTTCTTTACACCAATTGATTCCTCTCATTATTTTGTACATAAAAGTATTAAGGTAAGATAATCGAAAAATGAATATTTTACAAGATATTTTATGGTTTATGTAATATTTTACAAGATATTTTATGGTTTATGTAAAATTAAGAAATGATTTCAAGCCTTATAACTCGAAAAGCACTTAATGGAAAAACATTTAATTATAGTGTTTTGAAAAGCTCTCGAGGCCAACTATAAGAATATGTAATAAAAAATAGAGGATGCTATTTAAAAAAATTGAGGTGGCCTTCACGTGACCTTCAAATGACTCTTTAAGGTCAAACTAATGATACCATCTTATGGCCCCTTCGAAACCATAAAACTTTTGTCTGAAACATTTTTCTCTAAAATGCTTTGTTTCCGAAATAATTGCGTGCGTTAATTAAAATGGCTCTGTATATAAATTTAATGCTTTAATCTTATTTTATTTTAGTATTTTATTTTCGTCAACAAATAAACATTCTCTTTTCACTTATAAATAAATATTGAATTTATATTTATATTGAATTTATATTTATATTGAATTTATATTTATATTGAATTTATATTTATATTGAATTTATATTTATATATGACTTTTTTTTTATACTAATTTAATAGCTGTCAATTTTTACTTCATAAATGTATGATGTATAGAAAATCAAAATAAAATTCTACCTTTTTATTTCTACATTTTTAGTCTCCTATTTTTATCCTCCCGCCATTAAAGATGAATTTTCCCGCCAATCACGTGACTTGCTGATATCAGCTGATACGTAATGGCGGGTTCACAAACTTTGACAGATTTTTAAAATGGCACATTTAAAAATGGCGACCTAGGTTCGTGAGAAAGTTAAGGTTAGAATAGGGGAAACAAAACATTGCTTCTTTAAGCTTAAGCTAATTTATTCATAATAATGTCCATATTTAACGTAAAAATGGGACAACTGTTCAAATCGACAAAAGTTACATTGCGAACTTGTACAAAAATATGTACGTTATGGCTAAGAGGCATGAAAAGTGCCACGAAACAAAACTATACGAAAACCGTGCTGTTGCCCCAAACTAATTTTCCGGCACGACTGGGCGGCAAGAAAAGAGTGGAAATGGATAGCTATTTAATAGAAGTGGGTTTGTTATCTCTGAATGCAATTCTACAAATTTTTTACATTTAATCTTTGAATTAAATTATTTTTTTTTTCAAAGAAAAAAAAATTAGGAAGCATAAATCAGTTGTAATTTTGTATGCATCATATAAATACGTAACATCATTCACATAGCTTAAATAATTTGCAAATAATGTAAACTTTATAATTATTAATATATAAGTATTAATATAAATATAATTAATAAAAATATTAATATAAATATAATTAATAAAAATATTAATATAAATATAATTAATATTAATATATATATTATACAAATTAATAATAATATATATAAAAAATTTGTTCTGTATTTCTTCAATATAGAAATGTGGTTTTTTGGAATTATATAATTGGCAAAGGAAAAATCTTAAAGGGCCAGATTTTGTTTTGCACGATGGCCCGCCATATGCTAATGGACTGCCACACATGGGTCATGCCATTAATAAGGTAGTAAAAAACTATAAAATATGATCTTTTTTTACTTCATCGAAAAAGAAGATATTTAAAAGTTAATTATTATTATTTGCTTAGATCCTGAAGGATATTACATTACGAAGTAAAATTATAACAGGTAGAAGAGTACATTATGTCCCAGGTTGGGATTGTCATGGTTTACCAATTGAACAAAAAGTACTTAGTAATACAAAGGATCTGAATCCATTAGAAATTCGTCGAAAAGGTATGTCGAAATATAAATATCACAATTATATGTTTCTAAAAGTTTTATGTTGCAGCTAGGAAGTTTGCGAGCGATGCTATAGCGAAGCAAAGAGAAATTTTTATATCATGGGGTACTGTGGCTGATTGGAATGAATCAGGATGTTATTATACAAATCATGTTTCATATATACAGAATCAGTTGCAGCAGTTTATAAATTTGTATGACAAAGAACTTGTATTCAGGGCCTTCAAACCAGTGTACTGGTCACCGTCCTCTAGGTATTTTGTAATTTATATTTTATTTTATAAATTCATATTTTATAAGTTTATTTATTATATTTTATAAATTATATATTTTATAAATTTATTTATTTTATAAATTATCAATAAATATATTTATAAATATTTACAAATATTATCAAAATATTTATAAATATTATAGATCAAGCCTAAAGAAATTCTCTAGTTTCTTTAAATATTTTTCTCTTCTCGATATAATCATAGAACAGCATTAGCAGAGTCAGAACTGGAATACAATGAATCTCACGAGAGCAAAAGCGTTATTATTCGTATGCAACTTGATGCAAGTACATTATCCTCGAAATTAAAGAATTTGGAGAATAAACCGCTTTATGCCCTAATCTGGACTACCACACCATGGTCATTGATAGCTAATCAAGCTATAGCTTTCTCCAATAACATTGTATACTGTATTGTGGAGGATAATTTAAAAAATCTATATATTCTTGCACAAGAATGCTTAACAAGTATCGAGCAGAAACTTGGTCCATTAAAATTGATTACAACCATTACAGGCATTTAGTTTTTTGTTATATATAATATACAGGGTGGCCGATTTATCTGAAGACATTGAAATATCTCGAAAACCAAGCCCGAGAGAGAAAAATGTTGTCAGACAAAAGTTGTATGGTTTCGAGGAGGCCATAAAAGGGTATCATTGGTTTGAGGGTGACCTTGAAGAGTCATTTGAATGTCATGCGAAGGTTACTTTAATTTTTTTAAATGGAACACCCTATATATTTTTGCATATTCTTGTAGCTCATCTTGAGAGCTTTCCAAAATACTATAATAAAGTATTTCTTCATCGAGCACTTTTCGAGTTATGAGACTTGAAATAATTTCTTAATTTTATATAAACCATAAAATATCTAGTAAAATATTCATTTTTCGATTATCTTACCTTAATATTTTTATGTACAAAATAATGAGAGGAATCAATTGGTGTAAAGAAAACATACAGTTGTTTCTAAGAAAAAATAAGGAATTGTTAAATGCAACTTACATATTTTACACCCTCTTATGACCCCCTCGAAACTATACAACTTTTGTCTGAAACATTTTTCTCTCTCGGGCTTGGTTTTCGAGATATTTCAATGTCTTCAGATAAATCGGCCACCCTGTATAATATTCAAATATATTATAACTAAGAAATAATATATAATATATATAATATATATAATTTCTTAATAGGGCAAGAATTGAGTGAAGCTAAGTATTTTCAGCCCATTACTAGAGAGCGTTTACCATTCTTACCTGGACAGCATGTTACCACCAGTGTCGGTACTGGATTAGTTCATACAGCTCCTGCACATGGTCTAGAGGATTTTCTCATTGCAGTTGAAAATAATATACCAGTAGTAAGTTATCTCCAGTGTTTGCTGTAGATAATTTCAAAATTATCTAGATAAAGATAAAGATAAAAATCCGTAAATTTATCTTAGATGAGATAAAGATTATTTTGCTTTTACTTAATCTAGATCAAAAATGAGATAATTATTGCGATAATCTGGATAATTATCTAGATATTTTTGTTTATTTTAGAAGACTATAGATATTTGTAAAAAATATGACGCAGATTATAAATGGGATATTAATATCATAAACACATTTTTTCTCTTTTCCTAAAGAATATTTAAATAATAGCAAAAAGGAATAATATATAAATGATATCATAAATATTTATTTATTAATTTATATTTATAATATATTTATAATATATTAATAATATAATAATAATATATTTATAATATATTAATAATAATAATATAAAAAAATATATTTTAAATATTTTAGATAGATTTTTAGAGAAGCTTGCCTGGAAAACTTTTTTGCATAATGAAAACATCATCTTAGACAATTTTTAGATAAGATGACATATTTTTCATCTAAGATAAAGATAAAGATATTTTGTATTTCTTCATCTAGTTAAAGATAAAGATGATCCATTTCTTTATCTAGGTGATTATCTAGATAATTTTATCTAGATACAAGCAAACACTGGTTATCTCTTAATGGCAACATGCATGATTGATTTCCAATTATCTCAATGAAATTTTATTCGAATCACATTCGATTTGAATTAATGACGTTAATGTTACAGTTATCTTTAATAGATGACGATGGATGCTTCATCAGAGAAACAGGTGATGAATTCGCCGGTTTAGACATCTTAACCGATGGCGCTAATAAAATCCTACATCACATCGGTGAAAATGTCTTACATACCGATATGATTACACACAGCTATCCATATGATTGGCGAACTAAGAAACCTGTAATCATCCGCGCGAGCCATCAGTGGTTCATAGACATAAACTCTATTAAAGAAGCTGCAATTGTAATTATTATTAATAATTATTTTTATATCAGTAATGAGGTATATTGTTGTGTGTTTGGGTTGATCTGCAAATTCAATATATTCAATAGTAGGTTCAATTCGTTCAGTGTCTCAAATATTATCATATGAAGTTAGATTTATTTTAATTAGAATTATTTTAATTTATTTTATTTGGAATTATTTTAATTTTAATAATTTTAAGAGAAAGATACTCATTTGTAGATTTTATATACTTTTAATATTATGTTTGACATATTGTTTATTTATATCCTTTATTTATAATTTTTTTTATTACGGTTTTGACAGAATTAAATCGTAGGCCTATAGATT
The DNA here is from genome assembly GCA_030586385.1 of Camponotus fellah. Lineage (NCBI taxonomy): Eukaryota > Metazoa > Arthropoda > Insecta > Hymenoptera > Formicidae > Camponotus > Camponotus fellah. The sequence continues at coordinate 161,470 of JAPIVC010000309.1, forward strand.
TTATTGAGGGAGAATCTGAGTTGGTTTCAGGGTTTAATGTTGAGTATTGTAGAGGAGGGTTTGTATTTTAATTTATTTTATTTAGAATTATTTTAATTTTAATAATTTTAAGAGAAAGATATTCATTTGCAGATTTTATATACTTTTAATATTATGTTTGATATATTGTTTATTTATGTCCTTTATTTATAATTTTTTTTTATTATGGTTTCGGCAGAATTAAATCGAAGTCCTATAGATTTTATTGAGGGAGAATCTGAATTAGTATCAGGATTTAATGTTGAATATTTTAGAGGGGATTTTATTTTGATTTTTTTAAGAGAATATGGAATAATAATCAATAATTCATCTTTATGAAACACAAGACAGAATGCATTGCTACGTTCGTCACTCATGTGCTCATATTTTGTTTTTACGCAAGGACAGCATCGCGAATATAAGAATATATCCAGAGCAAAATCGTACGTCCTACTTGAATGCATTACTCGCTCAAGTTAAACAACGACCATATTGGTGTATTTCCCGACAACGATCCTGGGGGACGCCGATACCGATATTGTATAATAAACGAACTGGTGACATATATACAAGCAGGTAACTATTTATATGATTGATAAATGATACAAGAATAGACTTATATTGTTTCATATTGTGTGCAGGAAATGGATCGAGAGATTGTGCAAACTGATGGAACGCTACGGTACCGATTATTGGTGGGAACTATCAGTTGAAAAATTAATCGGTCGCGAGCTACGACAAGAATTGAATGGCAATAATATAGATGACCTGGAAAAAGGAATGGTACGAGGGTCTCTTAAGGATGTTTTGTATCCATTTTCAAAATATTGAGAATTTAATGATAGAAAATTGTACAGAATGTCCTTACATATTGTTTAGAATCTTCAGTACAATTTTTAAATCGATTCACTGAAGCGTTCACAGGTTATAAGGATTTTAATTTGCATCGAATTAACATGTGTTCTTATGGAAAATGTATAACCACGTTAATTCAAATGATAAAAACACATGGAAACCATATTCAGAATTTGTTTAAAATTTGCAAAAGTTTAGATACAGAGGAAATATTTGGTCAAATAATATTATACAAGTATTAATGGTTAAAAAGACATTAAATATAATTTAATGAAGTTAGCCATTTGTCACAAAGCGAAATTCTCTGGCAAAAGTTAATCATTTCGATTAACAAAATCCGGAATATTTCAGTAAAAACGTAACAAATATTAAAAAATACATCTCTGCACTGTAGCTAAGATCAAATTGTAATATTTCACACAATTTCTTATATTCAAAATATATCAAAAGTGGATATATTCGTCAATATTAATTTTCAGCTACTTTTTACTGGGATTGCATCAGGGTTGGCATGTTTTAAACAATGTGTTTAAAACTGTTTGATTAAAATTTATTTAAAACAGTGGACACTATTTTAAATATTTTTGTTTTAAACTGTTTTAAACTGTTTAGAACCGTTTAAAATATCGCAAATAAAATATATGATTTGAAAAAAAATTGTAAAAAAAAATCAAAAACAAACAAAAACTAATAGATGTGTATGTTGCAAAAAAGTTTTTGTTTTAGTGTTTTTAGTTTTTTTATCTATATTTATGTAACATATAGATATAAAAATATAAATAATAAAATAAAAATGATAAGATGGATATTATTTTAGCAGCAATATTTATTTTTGGATATTAAATAACAATTAATACGATAAAGATTATTTAGAAGATATTGACTGATTTTACATTTTAGTATTTTAAATTAATAATACATAACTCATAGCAGGTCAGTAGTTCTAAAAAAAAGTTCTTTTAAAAAGAAGAATTGAGGTTTTTTATTTTTCTTTTATTTATAATTTATGTGGAGAGTTAAGCATGAGGTTACTAATAAGAATAGGAAAGGAATCAAAGTATTATATATTAAATATTATTAACTAGAACTTTTTTCTCCAAAAATAAGTAACTCCAAAAAATAAATATTCTGCTAAAATAATACCCATCTTATCATTTTTATTTTATTATTTATATTTTTAATAGCGTTGTCAATTTTGGCAACGTTATTTACAGTTTAACGCTAGCGAAAAATTTAAATATTTACACAGATCAAAGCTATTAAGTGTTTTTTGCTTGTTTAAAGCATACTTTTTTTTGTTTAAAACATGTTTTTTTTACTTTACTTAAAAACACAAATAAAACAAAAAACATTGTTCTAAACAAAAAAAAAACAATGTTTTTTGTTTAAAATAAAAAAAAAACAAGTTTTTTTGCCAACCCTGGATTGCACATACAAAACATCCTTAATTAATAATGTCAACTGTCAATAATGCAAAATACACGATTATATTTCTTATTAAGGATATCATGGATATTTGGTTGGACAGCGGTCTCTCGTGGTCGGCCGTTTTACCGGAATATAAAGCGGATTTATATTTAGAAGGAATGGATCAATGTCGCGGTTGGTTTCAATCATCGCTCCTAACATCCATCGCTCTTCAAGGACGCTCTCCTTACAAGTAGTAGTTTACTCATAACATAAAAAAATGAAATATCTATTTAAAAATTCTATCCTTCTACTTTCATAATCTTCTATTTTTATACGAATAAAAATATACACATATTTACCTATATTATTTTTAAAGCGCGCTGTTCGTGCACGGATTTGCTGTGGATGATAAAGCCTCGAAAATGTCAAAATCAATTGGAAACGTCGTAAATCCTGAACAAATTACTAAAGGTGGAGAAAACTTGAATAAAGATCCAGCATACGGCGTCGATACCTTAAGGTCGACTATCCAAACTATTCGTTTAATCAATCGGAATCTATGTGCGAGCAGAAATAAAATATTTTAAATTAATAAAATATAAATTGACAGGTGGTGGGTAGCCAGCCATGGATGTCAACATAGTCAAGTTCCGGTTACGACGACGTTATTGCGCGAAAGTCACGAATCTATTCAAAAATTACGTTTGGTCTTACGCTTCCTCTTGGGCGTTTTACATTCCTATAACGAGGGAATCGCAATCGAACCGGAATATGTTCATCTTGACAAGTATATGCTACACGCTCTGTATCAATACAACAAGGAGGTAATTGTAAAGCAAATATACAGGGTGTATCAGACCATCCATGCCAGCCAAATATCTCAAAAACCGAGAACGGCAGACAAAAATATTTCCTACAAAAGTTGTAGGGTTTCGAGTAACGCATTACATAGTAATATTAGTATGACCTTGAATAGCGTTATCAAGATCACGTAAAGATCACCTTCAATTTCTTAAATGGAACCCCCTATTTTTCATTGCATATTCTTGTAGCTTACCTCGAGAGCTTTCCAAAACACTATAATAAATTATTTTTCCATCAAGTACTTTTCGAGTTATGAGGCTTGAAATCATTTCTTAATTTTACATAAACCATAAAATATCTTGTAAAATATTCATTTTTCGATTATCTTACTTTTATGTACAAAATAATGAGAGAAATCAATTGGTGTAATGAAAACATACAGTTGTTCTTAAGAAAAAATATGGAATTGTTAATTGCAAATTACATATTTTTTCTTAAAAACAACTGTATGTTTTTTTTACACCAATTGATTCCTGTCATTTTGTATATAAAAGTATTAAGGTAAGATAATCGAAAAATGAATATTTTACAAGATATTTTACGGTTTATGTAAAATTAAGAAATGATTTCAAGCCTCCTAACTCGAGAAATACTTGATGGGAAAATAATTTATTATGGTATTTTGGAAAGCTCTCGAGGTAAGCTACAAGAATATGCAATGAAAAATAGGGGATTCCATTTAAGAAATTGAAGGTGATCTTTACGTGACCTTGACAACGCTATTCAAGGTCATACTAATATTACTAGGTAATGCGTTACTCAAAACCCTACAACTTTTGTAGGAAACATTTTTGTCTGCCGTTCTCGATTTTTGAGATATTCGGCTGGATGGTCTGATACATCCTGTACTTAAGAAAAAAAATCACAATCTACATGTCATCGATATTGATTAATTATTTCACAGATTCAAAATTTGTACGAAAATTATTTATATCACCACGTATGTAAACTGATAATGAACTTCCTGACGAATACAGTGTCACCAGTATACTGTCACTTAATTAAGGATAGACTTTATTGCGACGAAGTGGAATCCCCGACGCGTCTGGCCGCGATGGAAGTAACTTGCGACATCTTGACTGTACTTGCAAGATCTATCGCGCCAATTGTTCCGCATTTGGCGGAAGAAGTATGGCTTTATCATCCTGAAAATTTAGGTGAGCAATTTAGCTTAGAGAAAGTAAATAAAGCACATTTTCCATACAATTTTATCGTCCACGTATCATTTACTCAGCATCGATTCCATTGAATCATACTGAGTTTAAAGTACCGGAAACTTGGCATCAGCCGGAAATCGCTAAGCATGTAGAGAGAGCGTTAAGTTTAAGAAGCAAAGTCAATACATTGGCTGATTGTAACACGTGGGAATTGTCGGGTACCATAACAGCTACAACGACTGATTACGAATCTTTTTCGGTAAGAACTATTCTATTTTTATTATAAATTTCTCTTGCAATAGTTTTTGATCCTGAATAAATAATTATTATTATACGTTAACGTACTTTTCTTTGTTTATTCATAGATACTTCAAAAAGACCGAGAATCCTCCACGTCGGAATTTTGCGATATTTTACAACTTTCGTCAATTACGTTGTTAGAATCGCCCATGGTAAACGAAACGCAGATTGAATTGCACAATACGAAGAAGATGCTTTGCCAAAGGTGTAGAAGGCATCCCGAATTAGATAAAAACGGCCTTTGCAGCCGCTGCATTAAGGTACTCGATATAACGAACGTATCATCGGTATCTATGTAAATGCGATATAGAATTAATTTTACTTCTTGATAAAATAAAAATTCTATATATCGATTTTTTTGCTAAATAAATAAATATATAAAAGAGAGCATTTTTCGAAAATTGAATTACTTTTTATACCATTTTAATCGATCGACCAGAATAACTTTTTTAATTTTGATTGTAAAAAAAAATGTTTCAGACAAAAGTTGTATAGTTTCAAGAGAAACATAAGATGGTGTCATTAGTTTCACTTTGAAGAGTCACGTGAAGGTCACGTGAAGGTCACTTCCAACTTTTTAAATGGAACCCCCTATTTTGCATTGCATATTCTTGTAGCCTACCTCGAGAGCTTTCCAAAACACTATAATTAAGTTTTCCTTAAGTACTTTTCGAGTTTTGAGGCTTGAAATCATTTCTTAATTTTACATAAACCATAAAATATCTAAAATATTCATTTTTCGATTATCTTACTTTAATACTTTTATGTAGAAAATAATGAGAGAAATCAATTGGTGTAATGAAAACATACAGTTGTTTTTAAGAAAAAATATGGAATTGTTAATTGCAAATTACATATTTTTTCTTAAAAACAACTGTATGTTTTCTTTACACCAATTGATTTCTCTCATTATTTTGTGCATAAAAGTATTAAAGTAAGATAATCGAAAAATGTATATTTTACAAGATATTTTACGGTTTATGTAAAATTAAAAAATGATTTCAAGCCTCATAACTCGGAAAGCACTCAATAGAAAAATACTTTATTATAAGTGTTTTCGAAAGTTCTCGAGATGAGCTACAAGAATATGTAAAAGCATATAGGGTGTCCCATTTAAAAAGTTGGAGATGACCTTCACGTGACCTTCAGGTGACTGTTCAAGGTCAAACTAATAGCACCGTCTTATGTACCCCTTAAAACCATACAATTTTTGTCTGAAACATTTTTTTCTACAATCGAAATTAAAAAAGTTATTCAGGGCGATCGATTAAAATAAGACATGTATAATTACCTATATCTTTTTACATTCGATTGTAAAAAAAGACACGAGTGAGAGTGGCGTTTTATTTTACTATTGTTGCTTTGTCGTCAAATCATACATATGATTTATATTTAAAGCGTTGAGAAAATGTGTCAGATGCGGCTGATATCCACTGGTGGAAAATTTGCGCGCGACATGAGCCATATATTCCCGCCATTCGCAAAACGATCGATACATTTGCTCCAAACTTTTGAAATTTGGATGAATGTATCGACCTGTATTATCACTATCGAGCTTCCAAGCTTGCGATCTTAGGCGATTGTGAAACTTTAATATGATCTTGAAGATATTGATTAAGCACACGCGCATCTTTTCTCCGCGATTATGAAGCATACATCTGAAATTGATACATATATATATTCAGTTTTGTTAGGTTTATTTCACATTTAATTATCGAAAAACTAACTACCTCGAGAGTATCCTTTTAATGTAGTTCATATGCGAGCAGTAGATCTGATCTATCGTCCGAGAATTCTGTAAATCCTTTTCGAACTCGCTCCAACTTGCGTGTAACACGCTACATGTTAAATAATTGTGAAGAGCATTCGTGAATTGAGTCATGGAGTGTCTGTATAACTGCAACTGTGCACAAAACGACATCGATGAGATCATTTTCTTAATATTTACTTCATGTTTAATAACAATTAATTAATAATATTATAATAATTAATTATTATAATATTAATATTATTATATTAATATTATAATAATAAATTATTATTTAATAAATATTAATTAATAATTTAATAAATTATTAATTAATAATTAATATAATTAATAATTAAATATTATATTACATTATAATTATTAATTAATTAATAATTATAATTATTAATTAATTAATAATTATAATTATTAATTAATTAATAATTATAATTATTAATTAATTAATAATTATAATAATGAATTATTATAATATTAATTATTATATTTTAATTATTATAATAATAAAGAATTATTATAATATTATAATAATTAATTATTATAATTATTAATTAATAAATAATTATAATAATTATTAATAATTAATAATTAATTAATATAATTAATAATTAAATATTATATTATAATTATTAATTAATTAATATAATTAATTATAATAACCTTGTGATATTGCTCTGAGTTGACTGCGTTACGCTCCACTTTCATTATATTAAAGTCTTCTTGTAAAACCCACGACATCCTGCCAGTCGTTATTAGGAATTTAAATACTTTGCTGTATTGCAACATCATCGTGTCATCCAAGATGATATTCAACGGCCATGCTATTTTATAGTTTAGGCAAAGACATTCCAAAACATTTGGATCTGAAATCTGCAATAAAAGAGAATATTGTTAGATATCAGGCAAAATTTCTCACAGGGTTGGCATGTTTTAAACAATGTGTTTAAAACTGTTTGATTAAAACTTATTTAAAATAGTTTAAAATATCGCAAATAAAATATATGATTATTTAGAAAAAAATTGTAAAAAAAATCAAAAACAAACAAAAACTAATAGATGTGTATGTTGCAAAAAAGATTTTGTTTTAGTGTTTTTAGTTTTTTATCTATATTTATGTAACACAGATATAAAAATATAAATAATAAAATAAAAATGATAAGATGGGTATTATTTTAGCAGAATATTTATTTTTGGATATTAAATAACAATAAATACAATAAAGATTATTTAGAAGATATTGACTGATTTTACATTTTAGTATTTTAAATTAATAATACATAACTCATAGCAGGTCAGTAGTTCTAAAAAAAGTTCTTCTTTTAAAAAGAAGAATTGAGGTTTTTTTTTATTTTTCTTTTATTTATAATTTATATGGAGAATTAAGCATGAGGTTATTTAATAAGAATAGGAAAGGAACCAAAGTATTATATATTAAATATTATTAATTGGAGTTTTTTTTCTCCAAAAAATAAATATTCTGCTAAAATAATACCCATCTTATCACTTTTATTTTATTATTTATATTTTCAATAACGTCGTCAATTTTGGCAACGTTATTTAGTTTAACGCTAGCGAAAAATTTAAATATTTACACAGATCAAAGCTATTAAGTGTTTTCTGCTTGTTTAAAACATGTTTTTTTTTTACATTACTTAAAAACACAAATAAAACAAAAAACATTGTTCTAAACAAAAAAACAATGTTTTTTGTTTAAAATAAAAAAAAAACAAGTTTTTTGCCAACCCTGGTTTCTCACAATAATAATAATAATAATTGAAAACTGTCTTAAAAAATGTATTTACATATAATTGGCACGGTGGATCGATAGCGGAAAGACTCAGGAGTTCCGAATTGGCATAATTATTACTGAACGAGTTCATCAGCGCCTTTTCCAGGAGATTCGTGAGAGTAGCAGAATTGAAGAGCTCGATCGGCGCGGATATCGTGTAAAGTCGGGAATAAAGCGAGTCCGTCAGACTCTTTGCAAATTCGCCGTTCAATAGAAAGAAGTAACTACGTAGACTGTGCAAATGCGATAACACGTTGCACTCGTTCACCAGGTGTTTGATAATCGTGTTATTAACCAGCCAGGTTTGTATCTGCAGAGGAATGATGATGGATTTTTCTAAATACACCTGGAGCGAGGTATGATCGATCATCTCGACATCGGCTATAGTCAAAGGTGAGACCGAGGACTTGACATCAGGACCAGTAACGCCGAACAAGTTCGGCAATTTAAAGTTGCCACTCATCGGAGACTCAAAGTACGTCTCCCCTGTCATGATTGACTTCGTCATGTCGGATAAAGATGACTCCTGACCGTTTAAAGCAAATATATCGTCGCTGTTCGGTATCTGCGACAGAGGAGTGTGGGTCGATAATGTGGTGAAGTTGTCAGTCGTACACGACATTGGCGTGTCTATATTATTTTGCCTCTGGATATTACTCAATATCGGATCTTGCTCCGCAATAGCAGTTGCATCATTAATTTTATTTGAATACTCCTCATTATTTATAGGCCTGTTCATCGTTTCTCTTTCCGGCAATTTGGTACCGGATGTCGGGGAAGCGTTGTTGTTGACATTTTTTCCCGTGTTGTCTAAATTTTCTTCATTAGTGACCTCGTTATTGCCGTTTATACTTGTGCAATTAACTGTGAGCTTATCTGTGAATATTGTACTGAGCTCATTATTATTCGGAGTCATGCCGTACTCTTGTATGAGGACTTTAAGTTTGTTGGTTTGCGCTACAGTCATATTGTCTATCCTTTCGATAGCTAAGGATTTAGGCCTGCACAGTAAAAAATGTTGTGTTAAATTTAATATATTTCACATGTCCCAATTTATCCACTGTAATTTTAATGTTAATTTAACAGAAGGCAAGTATGTAAATAAATAACACAAGTAATATGTTTAAAAATTAACACAAAAGTGTAATACTTAAACTTTATCTGGAAATAAAGTTTATATTAAATATTTAACATATTTATAATGTTAAATTTAAGTAAAAGAAAATGTTTTTCATACATTTTTATGATAAATAACAGAAGAGATGTCGATTTAACATATGGAAACTGTTATAGAGAGAAAAATAACACAACTTATCTGTTCATTTTAACATACAGGGTGTCCCATTTTAAATTACGCACCTAAATAACTTTCTTATTTTTAATTTTAGAAAAAGATGTTTCAGACAAAAGTTGTATGGTTTCTAAGGGGACATAAGATGGTACCATTAGTTTGACCTTGAAGAGTCACATGAAGGTTACGTAAAGGTCATTTTGAATTTCTTAAATGAAACATATATACTTTTGCATATTCTTGTAGCTTATCTCGAGAGCCTTCTAAGACACTATAAATAAACATTTTTTCATCAAGTACTTTTTGAGTTATGAAGCTTGAAATCATTTCTTAATTTTGCATAAACCATAAAATATCTTGTAAAATATTTATTTTTCGATTATCTTACTTTAATACTTTCATGTACAAAATAATGAGAGAAATCGATTAGTGTAAAGAAAACATACAGTTGTTTTTAAGAAAAAATATGTAATTTGCAATTAACAATTATATATTTTTTCTTAAAAACAAATGTATGTTTTCTTTACACCAATTGATTCTTCTCGAGATAAGCTACAAGAATATGTAAAAATATATAGGGTGTTCCATTTAAGAAATTCAAAATGACCTTCACGTAACCTTCATGTGACTCTCAAGGTCAAACTAATGGCACCATCTTATGTCCCCTTAGAAACCATACAACTTTTGTCTGAAACATCTTTTTCTAAAATTAAAAATAAAAAAGTTATTTAGCGTAATTTAAAATGGGACACCCTGTAGAACATATTTCATCAAAAATTCGTGCATTTACATATTAATTGTGTTGTTTTAACTCTTAGAAATGATGAATATTAAGTCAACGCAGAAATGTCAAAATAACGCAACGATAATATGTTACATTAACATAAGAGTATGTTAAAAATTAACAAATTAACACAAAAATTTTTACACGAGAAAATTTTAACAGAAATACAAAATGATTTTTACCGTGTGTTAATACTACTGATCAATTTCTCGGTAATCTTGTTGCTTTCCAAGATATTATTTAAACGAGCATCAACCGTAGCCATTTGTCTATCATTCATGATCGTACGAATATTCTTCATCGCCTCGTCGCGTAGAAAATCCTGCAAGTTGCTCCTCTCGTTGTTTTTTTTGTAGATATAATTTAAGGGCAAAGATTCTTGCGGTAGGGGTACATTTTGGGTATCCACTGTTATGAGAGGATCCTTACTTGTCATAATTTTCTCGTCTGATGCGATATCTTTATCGGTATCGCTAGATGGGATATCAGAATTCGCACTTTTAGCGACCGACGAATCCTCCTTATCTTCTATATCGTCTCGATTAGAAGCATCTGTTGTCGCTTCGTTTAATATTTCACTTTCTGGAAAGTTGCTATTTTCATCTTGACTAGATAAACCTTCCACCACTTCGGACGTAGACACGCTTGGTGAAGTAGGAATATTTTTATTCTGTTCATCAGTATTGATATTTTCATCCAAGCTTGGTGTGGCAACACTTTCCGACATTTCAGATTTTTTCATAGACTTCAAATATTCTACGCGTTTTTCGAAATGACTCATTCTCATCTTACGCCAATTCGATCGTATACGATTGCTCTCTAGGTCGGTGTTTAACTTCTCATAGTAATTCATAAGATGTTCCCTGTAAGACAATAAAAAAATAATGCAATTAATGCTACGATTATTTTTAATTAAATTTTATTTTTAATTAAATATTTTTATAATTTATTTTTAATTTTTTATATTATATTTTTAATTAAATATTTTTAATTAACTTATAATAAATGTCATTTTTCAATAATTAATAAATATTATTTTTAATTAAATATTTTTATATTTTATTTTTAATTTTTTACATTTTATTTTTAATTAAATATTTTTAATCAACTTATAATAAATGTCATTTTTCCTTCAATAATTTTCTTTCAAGAATAATTGAATTTTACCGCTCAGCCTGTTGTTGCTCTCGTATTTCTTCCTGCTCTCGATCAAACTTTTCGAGCAATAATTTGTCAGCCAGCATCTCAATCTCTTTCTTCTTTTCTTTAAACAAAGCACTCTCTTCTGCTTGGTGCTTCAATTCTTGCAACAATTCTCGTTTACGTTGTATTGTCTTCGCGATAAGTTCTTGGCGTTGTTCTAAAGATAATATTGCCAACAATTGTTAAATATATGAATCTTAATTTTTTTAAAACGTGTACGATAAAAAATAAAATAAATAATAAATAAATAATATAATATATATTTATTTATTATTTATTTATAATTAAATAAATAATAAATAAATATATATTAATTATAATTAATAATTAAATAATTATAATTAAATAAATAATAAATAAAATATTTTGGATAAAAATATTACTATTCAGATAATTTTCAGATAATTTTCAGATAATTTGGATAAAAATATTGCTATTCAGATAATTTTCAGATAATTTGGATAAAAATATTACTACTCAGATAATTTTTAGATAATTTTCAGATAATTTGGATAAAAATATTACTATTCAGCCTCGATAAGGTCTCCTGCTGCGCGCGTATCACCAGCTCAGCCCTCTTCCTCTCGGCTTTCTTTTCATCTTGAATCGCGGATAAAAGAGATACGATTGGTCCCAATGCCGCTTCACCTTCACGCTTATATTCCTGACATCTTAGCATCTGTTCTCGCAGCATGGACACGCTCAGGCAGACTCTTACTTCCGGTCGAGCATTGAAGGACACATTGCATACAGGATTCTGAAGTGGCATAGATATTGGTGTCTTTTTATCCATTCACGATGGAAAAATAATAAGCTTTGATACAACGAAAATTATATATTACGAATAACCTTTGAGCTGCAAATTTTTAAAAGTCGCAACGTCTTCCCACATTGCAATATCGATTCTGATAATTCAGATAAAAAACCGGGCACTGACTCGGTATCGATTGCGAAGCTGTCCGTCCAGAATTTGCGTCCCTTCTTTCGCAGATTATGAGATCGAGACTGAATCATGAATTCCCCGTAAACATCGTCGCACCTCCCTTCAAATAACCAGTTTTCCAGCAGTCTGTGAAAAGATATTATTTTTATATAATATATTTTGAAAATTTATCTTAAATTTATTTTTACATAATATTATTTTTGGCTTCTTGTGAAGAATAAAATATCGATTTGTCGACGTTGTTTCTTACCGAAAGTAAATTTCGCAGCATGATTTTAATATTGAGTAAAAGACCAACGCAACTTTTGGATCAGTGACCTCGGTCACTTCTTTATAAATGTGCGTTAAGATTCCGCTGCCTAAGGTGCATTGATTGTAATTGCAACTATCGCACAATCTTGCAACTTCCACAATCAAATGTGCCAGTGGACGAACCTTTTTCAACAGGCTTAACAATCCGTCAAATTCATATCGATTGAGAATTCTTTGCAACGCCGACCGATAATATAAGAGTAGCTCCTTGATATTGGCACACATCGCCTACAATTATACATATATAGTGTAATTAAAATTATACAGGGTGTCCCATTTTAATCAATCACCCCGAATAACTTTTTTAATTTTGATTATAGAAAAAAATGTTTCAGACAAAATTTGTATGGCTTGAAGGGGGGCATAAGATGGCGTTATTAGTTTCACTTTGAAGAGTCACCTAAAGGTTACGTGAAGGTCCCCTTCAACTTTTTAAATGGGATATCTTATATGCTTTTGCATTCTTATAGCTCATCTCGAGAGCTTTCCAAAACACTATAATTAAATTAGTTTTCATTAAGTACTTTCCGAGTTATGAAGGCTTGAAATCATTTCTTAATTTTACATAAACCATAAAATATTCATTTTTCGATTATCTTACCTTAATACTTTTATGTACAAAATAATGAGAGGAATCAATTGGTGTAAAAAACATATAATTGTTTCGAAGAAAAAATATGTAATTTGCAATTAACAATTCCATATTTTTTCTTAAAAACAGTGTTTTTCCTTTACATCAATTGATTCCTCTCAATTTTGTACATGAAAATATTAAGATAAAATAATCGAAAAATGAATATTTTATTAAAAATTTTACGGTTTATGTAAAATTAAGAAATAATTTCAAACCTTATAACTTGGAAAGCTTAATGAACTAACTTAATTATAGTGTTTTAAACTCTCGAGATGAGCTATAAGAAAGCAAAGCATATAGGTGTCTCATTTAAAAGTTGGAAGTGACCTTCATGTGACCTTCAGGTGACTCTTCAATATCAAACTAATGACACTATCTTATGTCCCCCTTCAAGCCATACAACTTTTGTCTGAAACATTTTTTTCTATAATCAAAATTAAAAAAGTTATTCGAGGTGATCGATTAAAATGGGACATCTTGTATAGCATGGAAGAGATAAAGAAAGAGAGAAAAAGAGAATAATATAAATACTTTGAATATAAGACCATCCTGTTGTAACTTGCCCGTTTGTGGATCAGGCGTGATCAGAAGCAATAGGGATTTGAAACTGTTGCCCCAACAAATTGCTTCTTGACAAGTAATTTTTAATGTATCCGAATTTATACCATGCACGCTGATATTTTCCTCCAATTTAAATCCTATCTAAAATACGAGTAATATTACAAAAATGTACAAAATATGAGAAATATTATACTAAATAAAGCATATCATTTTATTAGCAAAATTAATTGTATCCATACCACAATATTATATTTGAAAGAGTCTGAATCTATACCAAATAACAATAATTTAACATCTGATACAAATTTTTTGAGGGAAATTTCTTGCATCAGGGATATGGAATGTATCACCTGTAACATAAAAAGTATAACTTTACAATATATATTTGCAAAAGTATTGCTATGTATTATTTACCTTCTTTGGTAGAAGCGATAGAATACTTGTTTGTCTTATTCTTGCCAAGTGCAGCATTGTCTCTGGCAAATCAGTAACAAATAATAATTGTTTGGAAGACTCTGAAGCTCCGAAAGATTCCCATGTTCGCAATTTTGAGATATGCTCATTGGAAATTTGTACATCTCTCCATATTTGATTAATATTTCTAGCATATTCCGATTCATCCATAAAATTGCAATTGGAATTATTCGACGCATGCACAACACACAAATCATTTTCATTTTGATAATCTACAGATTTTATCCATTCGCAAGGTAAAGTTACATTTGATATAAATCTTTTTGTAGATGAATATAGCGTATTTGTTTGCTCAACCTGATGAAAAAGTTTTATAATTCATGTATATAAAAAAGTTGTGCCTCAAAAATTATGCAGAATGCAAGATGATATTACACACGTGAAGTCTTACCATAATACTTGTTGAAAAGGGGGTATATGTATTACATTGTTTCGCTGTACTCTCAGTACAGCTCGATATGCAAGGTGCCATTTCAATAGCATTATTATACCTACAATCACATCTATATAGAAAAGTTGTAAACAGATATACAGGGTGTCCTAGACCACCCGTACACCCTTTTTCTTTCAAAAACTAAGCATTTTAGAGAAAAATGTTTTCGACGAAAAATTGTATGGTTTTGAGGGGAACATAAGATGGTGTCATTGATTTGACCTTGGATGGCATCGTTAAGGTCAAGTCAAGGACACCTTTAATTTCTTAAATGGAACCACCTATTTTTTATTGCATATTCTTATAGCTTATGTCGAGAGTTTTCCAAAACACTATAATAAAGTATTTTTTCGAGTTATGAGGCTGTGAAATCATTTCTTAATTTTATATATAATATTTATACATAAAATATCTTGTAAAATATTCATTTTTCCATATCTTAATACTTTTATGTACAAAATAATGAGAGGAATCAATTGGTGTAAAGAAAACATACAGTTGTTTTTAAGAAAAAATATGGAATTGTTAATTGCAAATTACATATTTTTTTCGAAACAATTATGTGTTTTCTTTTACACCAATTGATTCTTCTCATTACTTTGTACACAAAAGTATTAAGGTAAAATAATCGGAAAATGAATAT
Organism: Camponotus fellah; assembly: GCA_030586385.1. Taxonomy (NCBI): domain Eukaryota; kingdom Metazoa; phylum Arthropoda; class Insecta; order Hymenoptera; family Formicidae; genus Camponotus; species Camponotus fellah. The sequence continues at coordinate 176,906 of JAPIVC010000309.1, forward strand.
TTTACAAGATATTTTATGGTTTATATAAAATTAAGAAATGATTTCAAGTCTTATAACTCGAAAAGTACTTGATGAAAAATATTTTATTATAGTGTTTTAGAAAGCTCTCGACATAAGCTATAAGAATATGCAATAAAAAATAGGTGATTCCATTTAAGAAATTAAAAGTGTCCTTGACCTGATTTTAACAATGCCATCCAAGGTCAAACCAATGACACCATCTTATGTTCCCCTCAAAACCATATAATTTTTGTCGAAAACGTTTTTCTCTAAAATGCTTAGTTTTTGAAAGAAAAGGGATGTATGGATGGTCTAGGACACCCTGTACAAGAAATATAGCATCGTACCTAATTGTTTCGATTCCTACAGTTTTTGATATATGCTGATTTTCAAAGGACACTCTACTAACAAAATTAGCCATTGTATGTCTATCTCGTCTAGTAGAACTTTTACGAATGCCCAACATGGCCTCAAACTTCTCCGACAAAATAAAGGATTCCATGGGATATGTTTGAAACATTGGTACCCCGTTTGTACACGTAACATCTTCAGGCAAGCAGGGATTAGTTTTACCATAGTGAAATACATCCTATAAAGAATACAGAGTTAGATTTGCCCCAGCTTCAATAAATATCGTAGATCTCAGTAAATTGATGATCGATTGAATAATTGATGATAAAACAAGTACCAATTTAGCGTCTGCATCAGTTTGAAAACTTTTAAGCTCCATCAACAATCTCAAGACTGGTTGAATCACAGTTTCTACATTAATCGTGTTACTATATAAATCGTTTACTAAATTCTCCAACTTTTCTGCTTCCGAGACGCGTCTGAGGGACAGCCTGAGCACAAAAGCATACTTTAATATCTCCACCAAGGGATCAATTTCAGAACTCGCTACATTCTCTGCAATGATAAAGCGCTATTATTTACAAGGTCTACCTACTAGTATTCTATTACATTAGTGTAAAATGCATTGGGAATATAATAAAAATATAAAAAATATATATGATGTATTTAGTATCAATATATATATTTAATATAAATATATATATATATATATAGATATTAAATCAATATCATTTATATATTTTTTATATTTTATATAAAAATATATATGTATTAATAAATTTTATAATTTATATGAAAATATATACAGGGTGGCCCATTTTAATCCATCCAGTCGAATATCTCGAAAACCAAGCCCAGGAGAGAAAAATATTTTAGACAAAAGTTGTTTGGTTTCGAGGGGGCCATAAGATGATACCATTGGTTTAACCTTGAAGAGTCATTTGAAAGTCACGCGAAGGTCACTTCAATTTTTTTAAATGGAACATCCTACATATTTTTATATATTCTTATAGCTCATCTCGAGATCTTTCCAAAACACTATAATAAAGTATTTCTTCATTGAATACTTTTAGAGTTATGAGGTTTGAAATAATTTCTTAATTTTAACATAACCATAAAATATCTAGTAAAATAGTAATTTTTCAATTATTTTACCTTAATACTTTTATGTATAAAATAATGAGAGGAATCAATTGGTATAAAGAAAACAGTTGTTTTTAAGAAAAAATATGGAATTTGCAATTAACAATTGCAAATATATACACCCTATATATATATATATATATATAAAATATATATATATAATATATATAATATATATGTATAAATAAAATATAAATATAATATATAAAAATATAAATATAAAAATAATATATAAAATAATATATATATATATATATATAATATATAAAAAAATATATGAATAAATATATAAATGTACCTTGACTGTATACTTTTTTACTCTTGTTTAATAAAATTTCATAAGCCTTCGAACGAAAGTTTCTCACTGTCTTAAGATCATTTCTCGGTGGCGTATAAGAGTTTCCATTCTCGAGGCGATTCCTTCGCAACGTGTGTTCGACCAGTTGAGTTACGAGACCGTAAATGTTGGCGTCATTCCGTTCTGGATCCATGATCGAAATACTTCTTCAGGCGACTATTAATTAACTGTTGCGACGAGTTGCGAGAAACGAGAATTGTTTTCATAGTGCCATACGTGGTCGGCCATAATAACGCGAGCCTTCGACCGAGCGAGTCCTCTATTCTCAATGTTATTTGAGAATAGGGAATTGTTGAGAATAGGGAATTATTAAGAATACGGAATTGCTAAGAATAGGGAATTGTTGAGAATAGGGGAATTCAGTTTAGGGGAACGAGCTTGACTAAATTTATAATCGAGATTCAGGAAGATTGCACGTATGTGTACACATTGAAGATTCAACTGCAAGATGCGAGCTCAATTTTCCACGTGACTTTGATATCTCGATGAACAGTCTTGACATGAAAATACGAAATGCACCTAAATTAGGATATAATCGTTATTTTATAAATTAATGTAATTATAAAGACTCGAAGATACATAGGGGATACAAGAAAAAATATGCAATAGAGAAGAGATTTATAATATAGTATTAATTTTATTGCGATATTATACATATGCACACATACATGCGTATGACGCTAAACGAAAATGTATGCGTGTGTATGTGTGTGTGTGTGTATCCGTGACACGCACGTGTCTGCAACATATTGATCTCTTTCGCGACATATCATATGGATATACATAAATATATATATATATATATATATATATATATATATATATATATATGGTGTCCCGAAACTCATAATCAATCTTTCAAAGACAGATTCCTGAGATCATCTGAAGACGATTTTTCCTCGATGAAAATGTCGAGGCACTAATAATTTTCGAATTATAAGTGATTAGTCAAGTTTTAATTTAAGGTTTAATTGCAAAGATATATGATGACAAAAATGAAAACAAAAATGAGAATATGCAAAAAATGATGTCCTTCATCGACATTTTCGCTGAGAAAAAATCATCTCCCAATGATCCCAGGAATTTGTTTTTGAAAGATTCATTATTAGTTTTGGGACATCCTGTATGTATATACAGGGTGAGGAAAAAGTAGGAAACCCCTAATTTTTCGAAAACTATGCATTTTATAAACGAATGTTTCAAACAAAAGTTGTAAGGTTTCAAGTAATGCATTACGTAGCAATATTAGTATAACCTTGAATAACACGGTCAAGGTCACAAAAATTACTTTGAATTTTTTAAATGGAACCCTCTACTTTTTATTATATATTCTTGTAGCTTGTTTCAAGAGCTTTCCAAAACACTATAATAAAGTATTTTTTCAGTGAATACTTTTCAAGTTATAAGGCTCGAAATAATTTCTTAATTTTACATAAATCATAAACAATAAAATATTTTTTCTTCAAAACTATGTCTTTTCTTTACACCAATTGATTCTTCACATTATCTTATGCATAAAAGTATGAAGGTGAGATAATAAAAAAATGATGAATTTTATTAAATATTTTATGGTTTAGGAAAAATTAAGAAATGATTCGTCTCATAACTCGAAAAGTACTCAATGAAAAAACACTTTAATATAGTGTTTTGAAAAGCTCTCAAAACAAACTATAATAATGTGTAATAAAAAATAGGGGGTTCCATTTAAAAAATTCAAACTAATTTTTATGTGACCTTGACGGTGCTGTTCAAGGTCATACTGATATAGCTACATAATGCGTTACTTGAAACCCTACAACTTTTGTCTGAAACATTTGTCTCTAAAATGCATAATTTTCGAAAAATTTAATCAAATGTATTCCATACTTTTTCCTCACCCTGTATGTATGTCTACACATGTATGTGTACGTATATGTATAATGGACATACGTCGCTTTTGTGAGATACGTATGTGTCAACACTGTACAACAGTGTTAGTCCATCTACCAGTATCATCAAAAACCTCCTTGTAGAGAGAGAGAGAGAGAGAAAAAGAGAGAGACAGAGTGTGAGTATGTGTATTATGTGTGTGTGTGTGTGTGTGTGCTCGTATATTTTCAACTATAGAAAAATAACGTTTCAGATAAACGTCACATACACGCGCGAAAGGTGCGAGAAAAATAAATTTTTTTTTTTTTTACTCTATTACACCTCCCCATCGCACAATCATCTTCATGACGCAATCGCATCCAATGCCGCTCTCCTCGCCCCGCTTCCGTAAACCTAATGCTACGTATTGTTTCCTATAAACAGCCGACCCTCTTCTACAGGGAGATTGACGAATAATAATACAATTAACTACGATTGCACGAGAAAAAGAAAGAACTCAGTGTAATCCCAGAGTTTGGCATCGTGACAATAGCTTCTCTTTTTTCGGTACGCATATTTTACAAGATTCTCCCGCCTAAATTTTATCTCTTTTTCTTTTTTTTTTTTATCTGAAACAGTTTCTCTTCTAACGTTAAAAATAAGAAGACTGTTCATGTAGATTCCCTAGGAATTTTTGTATTTCTTTTAAATGTAATATATGTGTATGCGTAGCTCACCGGGTGGAATTGGTTCCACTGCATCCGCGTCCTTACATTGATTAAATATAAAATATTACAAGGCTTTATCTTTTGTTTCTTCTCTGACTCTGGTAAGAAATTTCTAGAGCAGAGATTATATCGTCAAAAGCTCATCGTTTTCTAAAGAATTTATCCTTTATCGGTATTTCTTCATTATTACAATACAATGTAATTTTTTTTTTGGAAAGAGAAATGTATCTCTTCATATGTCTTGTGAAAAGTCTGTGCCTTATTAGCTCGCCTTCGGATGGACATTCGATTGAGCATATCATAAATTAAGAACGCTGTTGTAATAATTGTAATAATAATCTATTTCTCTCTTCTTCTATATCATTTTGCATTATTATTATTAATCTTCATTAATTGCGATAACGACGCCAAGTTGGTGCAAGCGGTGGTGCAACGAAAAGTCACGCGAGTATGAAATGGATGTCGATCAGCGAATTTAATTGTAAATGTATCGCGCATTAACTCGATTGGATTACATTGCGGGTAACATTCTTCGTTTCCCTTTTCTCTTTATCTATTTTAATAAATCGGCTAAACGCTGAATGGCACACGTTACCGCATCACATTATTGCAATTTGATGTATCAGCGCAATATCAGCTGCTGTTACTATTTTGGATGACCTTTTTTTCAATCAAATAAGCTCCATATACATATATATACTATATCTTCAGCCGAAGTTAACAAGTCATAAAGAGAAAGCATTTAATAAAGTATATGTATATCTTATATACATTGACTGTTGATGAGAGAATCATGATGAAGACATGAATTCTAGAAGGACAGGAAAAGTGTCTTCCGCTCTCGTCTCGTTCTTCCTTTCAAGGATCGATATTTTCTTTTGCGAAAAACTCATACACACAACAGTTTCTCGCTTACGCTTAACGCGCGAGATAATAGAACTGACGCTCAATCTTGATTATGTGCAGTCTAAAGCGGTTATGCAATTAAAACAATATGAAGTTTGCAATATGTGTTCGACGATAGAGACAAATAATGCAATGTAAATGTAATGTTCTACATAACAGGATGCTAAGTGTATGTATCAGTTCAATGATCGTCCATTTCATGAATACGTTGGCGTTTGGATTGCGATGGCTGCTGCTCGGGCGGCTCGGGACTCTCGACAATCGCAAGCGGGGCCGGTGAACCCGGCGAGCTGTCCGACTCTTCGTGGGCACGTTTGCTAACCCCCCCGACGCCAGCATCGGGGCCGATAAAATTTCCACTGTTGCAAACAAAGAATATAAATGGCGATCGTTGACGAAGCTGCGTCGAGCACAGCAGAGTAATTTTATTTAATTCATTTACAACGAGCATACCTGTAATTATACGTCGTTTGTACAATAACAGGAGCCGGACTATATTGGCCAGCCGGAGATAAAGAATGGTCCTCTACAACGTTTGGTCCAGGCACCAAGTATTTTTCTATTTCGACAAATGAGTGATTATATATATATATATATATATATATATATATATATATATATATAATCTCAAAAAGAAAGCCAATAACAAAGGAATCTTAATAGGATAAAGAAAGAAAATACCTCACCTTCTCTTCCAGTATCACCGCCAACGCCGTTTGTTACAATTGTTTGCATCAGGCGTCCCTTGTGGGTCGACTGGGACGATGTGTACGGATGTCCAGGTGAGCCAGGCGCCGATTGACTCGTCGCGAGTTGTCCAGCTGGAGAAGGAACAGAACTGTCCGGATACGACTCGGGTCCTGGAGAAGCCTCTCTGCTTAGACATTCCGGCGTCATTAAGCCGCTAATTCCCACGTGAGACGGCGAGGCCGGCGCACTCCTACTGATCACACATAACAATATCAGATGGGTTATCAATATTATTACTGTATGTATATAACTTGTTGCATTTTTTATTTCAAAATCAATGTAATTCATTTTTGTTTGTAATATTGAAATAATTTTTTAGTAATTCACTTGAAAAGGACCAAAACCTATGGTCGATGGTTGTGATTCTTTACCATCAATAAAATTGCCAGCTTTTAATTACATCTTTTATTTTATCTACTGGCGAACTTCAAGAATTTAATGTTATTATACAGGGTGTCCCATTTTAAGCGTCCACCCCAAATATCTCTCTCATTTTTTATTTTAGAGAAAAATGATTCAAACATGTTTTGTATGGTTTCGAGGGGGCCATAAGAGGGTACCATTGATTTGATCTTGAAGAGTCATTTGAAGGTCATGTGAAGATCACCTCAATTTTTTTGAATGACACCCCCTATTTTTTATTACATATTCTTGTAGCTGACTTCGAGAGCTTTCCAAAACACTATAATAAATTATTTTTCCATCAAGTATTTTTCGAGTTATGACGCTTGAAATCATTTCTTAATTTTACATAAACCGTAAAATATCTTGTAAAATATTCATTTTTCGATTATTTTACTTTAATACTTTTATGTACAAAATAATGAGAGAAATCAATTGGTGTAAAGAAAACATACAGTTGTTTTTAAGAAAAAATATATAATTACATATTTCTTCTTCGAAACAACTATGTTTTTTCTTTACTCCAATTGATTTCTCCCATTATTTTGTACATTAAAGTATTAAGGTATGATAATCGAAAAATGAATATTTTACAAAATATTTTATCGTTTATGTAAAATTAAGATATTATTTCCTTATAACTCGAAAACTTAATGGAAAAACATTTAATTATAGTGTTTTGGAAAGCTTCTCGAGGTCAGCTACAAGAATATGTAAAATTAAAAAGGGGATGCCATTTAAAAAAATTGAGGTGGTCTTCACGTGATCTTCAAATGACTCTTCAATGTCAAACCAATGGTACCATCTTATGGCCTCCTCGAAACCGTACAAAACATGTCTAAGCCATTTTTCTCTAAAATAAAAAATGAGAGAGTTATTTGGGATGGACACTTAAAATGGGACACCCTGTATATTCGTTAAAATAAAATAAAAAAAAGGCCTCCTCGACATTACCTCGATGATAACGTTCCAAAAGGTGCACGGAAGCAAGGTACGCCCCGCTGTCGTCTCCGTCTGAAAGCCTGATCAATGAGCTTGGCCTCCGACTGAGGATCTATCTTCCAAAAGGAACCTTTACCCGGCTCCTCCTGGCTTCTAGGTACCTTGATGAAATAACGATTTAAAGATAGATTGTGCCGAATGGAGTTTTGCCAACCCTTATCCGCAGTCCTATAGTACGGATAATTCTTGGTGATGTAGGAATAGATGCCCGACAGTGTGAGCTGCTTGTCTAACGCCGACGCTATCGCCTGGACGATCAATTGCGCGTAGGAATACGGCGGCTTTGAGTCGTCCTTCGGTGGACTGTAATGTGGCGCGGTACCGTTCGGTCCCGAACTATTTCCGCTTCGGTAACGAGCCTCGGCACCAGGCTCAGGGCTGATCTGTCTGCTGGAGCTCTGTCCACCCTCGTGCCTCTCCAAGTTGTGCCTGTCCAGAGTAGAATTCTGCGGATCGTTCGCCACAGCAGCAGCGTACACTGCCACCATCTGCAGATCCGCCGAGACGTTTCTCCTGCCCTGACCGCCACGTGGACTCGCCGGACACGAGTTTGCGGCGCTGATGGTTCCCGTAGGTGATGGGAACGGACTGCTATAGCCGGCGTCCGGTATGTTTATCCGCAGGGGTGGTAAAGGTGCCCTTTGCTTTGGCGGAGAGGGCACTCGAATGTTACTTTGCTCCTGCTCGTCTATAAGCGACTGAAAGATCAGCCTTATCGTTGTACTCGGGAATCTGAATGTACATCTGAAAATAAAATACTATTAATGATAATATTAATTATGATTAATATTAATATTAATGAAATAAAAATGTGTTATTAGTGTATTAATTAGTCTATTAAAATAGTATTTATATAAATATCAATACTATTATATTAAAATAGTATTAAATAAATAATATATTAAATATTATATTAAATATTATAATAAATATTATATTAAAATATTATATTAAAATAATGTATTAAATAGTATTTTAAATAGTATATTAAATAGTATTAAAATAGTATATTAAAATAGTATTAAATGTGCTATAGAATTTTATTAATTAAACATTTATAAAGGGAAATGATAAAGGGAATAAGCAAGCTTATTATTTAAACAAATACACTTGAGATTACTTTACATTACAATTCTAGAATTTTATTTATCAATTTCTACTCACTAATAATAATTTAATTATTCACTGCTAATATAATGTTTCTCAAATTCCGCTGTTCAATTATGCTTAGGTGAAAATTGACTTTGTATAAGAAATCATGTGTCATTCTTTATTCAAAAATGTACTCAATTGTATTATTCATCACTCAAAAATATACTCAAATGTACTCACTTGTATTGTTTATCGCTCAAAAATGTACTCAATTACACAAAAATGATTGTATAAGAAATCATGTGTTATTCGTTATTCAAAAATATATTCACTGTATTATTCATCACTTAAAAATATACTCAAATGTACTCACTTGTATTGTTTATCGCTCAAAAATATATTCAATTACACAAAAATGATTGTATAAGAAATCATGTGTCATTCGTTATTCAAAAATGTACTCAATTGTATTATTCATCACTTAAAAATATACTCAAACGTACTCACTTGTATTATTTATCACTCAAAAATGTACTCAATTATACAAAAATCATTATTATATTATCATTATTATATTATTCATGTTTTTCTATCCAATTACTTTTTATTCAAGTCCTAGACTTATAAATACACCTTATCGACTCTTTTATCACCTTTTATGATACATTTTTTGTTAATTACGACGTGATACTATTTCAGGGTAATGAGATGAATTTGTTCACAAAAACAATACAATTTATATTTTTCACAATATTTATAAAAATATAAAAATTAAGAATGTAAATTAAAAAATACAAAAATATAAAAAAAATTAAAAATATAAATATAAAAATAAAAATACAAATAAATATAAAAAAAAAAAATACAAATTTCTATTTTTCAGGGTAATGAGATGAATTTTCTCACAAAAAAAAAAAAACTGCAATTTATATTGTTCACAATATTTATAAAAATATAAAAATGAAGAATGCAAATTTAAAAAAATATACAAAAATATAAAAAAAAATTCAAAATATAAAAATATAAAAAAAAAAAAAAAAAATACAAATTTCTATTTTTCGCACACACGATGGACGGTCGAAAATCCCGAGCGGTAACAGCGAAGAGTACAAGCCGACGAGTCGTCATATATATTTGGTGACAAACTACGCGAGCGGGATCGTAAATAAATAAATAAATATCCCGAGAAAGAGAGAGAGAGAGGAGAGCCGGAGGAGACTCACGTCTTTGGTAGCTGAAAGGGAGGAGCGCTCTTGCGCTGGAACACCCCGTCGACGAACACGCCGTTCTTGCCGTTGCAGACCATGTAGAAGAACGGGTGCTCGTAGTAGATCTCGAGGTGCCGCCGCGAGATAAAGCTCGAGTGGCCCATGTTGACGTCGACCTCACCCTTGCTGCTGTTGCGGCCGATCGTGATGCGCCGTTGCCTAACCATGTACTCGAACTCGCGGCCCTCGAGCCGCGCAATCGGCGCGCCCTTCGACTCCGGATTCCACTGCATCTTCGTCGGGCTGGCCGGTGCCGACTTCAGTGCCAGAAGAGCCCACGCGTCGCTCTCCTGGGTACGAGAGTACGTAGACATAGCACCGAGAGCGAGTGTGCCGTGGTGTAGTCGAGAGAGCAGCGCGAGAGGGAGAGAGGAAGAGGCGGCGGAGTAGGACAGCGGGGAGAGAGAGAGAGAGAGAGAAAGAGAGAGAGAGAGAGCGCGCGCGAGAGAGACACCCGATAGATAGCCGCTCGAGATTTATCTCTCAATCTCGACGGACGTTCGCTCGAATTAGATGAATAGATACGCGAACGTAGATGGAGGACGGGAAATCGCGAGATAGACCGGTAAAGAGGGATATATACTCTCTCTGCGATATATACCGGGTGATGAGAAAAAATCGGACACGAGGTAGATAGGGAAAGAGAGAGAGAAAGAGGGAGGGAGAGAAAAAAAATCGGAGCGCCGAGAGATAAAGATGCTCTATACAGGCGGGATGAGAAAGAGAGAGAGAGATAGAAACGAGGCGACACGCGAGGCAAAACACGTATTCGTGCACGCGAGTAAAGCACTCGCGCGAAATATGGCCGGCAATTTCCCGAACTCTCCTTCCTCCGCCCGGTCCCGGCTCCCCCCGCCGGCCCCCCCGGCGCGGAGTCCCCCCTCCCGTCCCCCTCCCCCGCTCCCCGCCGAGAGTGAGTTCGCGCGCGCGCGCGCGCGCGCGAGCGAGCGAGCGAGCGATTTATTATATACGCGGCCCTCTCTCTCGCGCACACTGCACTACACACACCGGGTGGCCGATTAGGCGCGCGTAATTTTTCGCGTAATAATTTATTTACGAAGCGATACAGGGTGGATTTTAAGCACCTTCTCCCTTCGGGTTTGTTCCCTTCGAGGATCTGTGGGATTTCCCCTTCCGCTTCCGGTTTCTCGATTTAAGAGCGACGATCGCTAATTTTTACGACGAGGATTTTACGACGGTGAGGAGGAGGACACACCGACAGTGCCTCGCGATGACGATAGGCGCGCACAAATATTTTCCTCTCTTCTTGTTTACCCACAATCCGAAATGCGGGTGGTCACCACGTGACTCGGCGAGCGCGAATCGGCGGCTCGTTTGAACGCGGCCGGAACAGAAATCGCTTCGATTTCGCGTTATTTTCTCTCAGGGTGCTGTCACATGGCAGTCGGAATTTCGGAAAACGGAATCTCGGAAAAGTAAGAATACTAGAACTAGAAATTAAACGGGATTGAATTTTTGTCTTTATAAGAAGAATTTTATTGTTAATAAATAATTGTTTGGTAAATATTTATTAATGTATATATAAATATTTAATCAAAATATTTTATCATATAAAATAGTTATCATATTGTCAAGAATAAAAGTTGCGTGTTTGTCGGTCCGGTTTTTTTGTGACTGGGCTCTCCATGGACTAATATTTCGGAGCATTTCGGAAATTAGTAAAAATATAAAAATTTATTTTCATAGTTTTCCGGCAAAAAAATAATTAATACAATAGAAAAATATATAAAAAAGTGACATTTGTATGTATTGTTTATTATAACAGAAAATAAGAAATAAAGAAATTTTCTAAATTGAAAAACAATTTGAGGTTAGAATAACATTTCGTTTTCCGTAAAAATCACTCCATGGGGAGCGAGGCTATCGAAAAATTGGATTGGAAAAAAATTCTGATTGGTTGATCACCGCTCTAGTACTTTTCTGAGATTTCGACTGCCATGTGACAGCACCCTCGGTTTCGTCAAGTTTTTCTTTTCCCGCTCTTACGATTGTTGTTTAGAGCGTTGTCAAAAGTGCCGACAGGATCGCGAAAATGATAAGCGCCGCAAACTCGTGCCTCTTTCTCTCACGACTCGATTTCGTCGGAGATGATTAGGTTAGTTTTTCGAAGAATTCATTACCGGAGATTTATTTCCTTTATTTCCTTAATTTTTACTGCATTTTTTCACGTTTTTTATGAGAGATATTTAAATGAACTTTCTTCAATTCTGCGAAAGATAGAGTGGGTTATAGAAAGTTGCACATACCGCTAATAATCAATTACATGTCAATCGATAAGTCGTAAATGTCAGAGTTTGATATAACCAATCAGATTCATTTCCTACTTCTTTATCTCATTCATGTGACTAGCACATGTGATTGCGTAATAAATATTCGCAGAGAAATTGATCAATGTTTGTTAAATTTCTGATAGTCGATGGAGTTTGTCTTTTTTTATTATCATTTGTTTCTTTTCTCTCTTTCAATTTTACATCCTAAAAAAATTCTTATAATTGAAAATAATTATATAAGTGAATTTAAATTTTTTAAGAGCATAAATTCATAGGACGTTCGACGTTTATTTTCAGCGTCAAAAGGTTCGAATAAAGAATTAGCAAGGTTCGAATAAAGAATTAGCAAGCCGATGTGAGTGGAACCGGAATAGTTTAGTTTTATCCTTGATCCACAATCTTGCTTTAAGTGATGGAGTCGTAAGAAATTAATCAACCACAGTTGAATGTGAGAAGAATAATTAAATACGATTGGTTATGCATCTACAATAAGATTTTAAGAAAACTAAGGTCGGTATTCATAGTCCGATCTTAAATCTAAAGGCCGTTCTACAATGGCCGTAGCATAAGGTTGTAAGGCATAAAGGTACCTTTTCATGGGACGCTAAAAAGTAGCATCAACCATTGGTTGAACAAGGAAGTAAGTAGTTGCTTCATTGTTCAACCAATGGTTGACGCTACTTTTTAGCGTCCCATGAAAAGGTACCTTAAGACTCAAGAAATTGACCAATCACAGTCGAGTATTCTCTTAATACTTGACTGTGATTGGTCAATTTCTTGAGTCTTACGCCTTACAACTTTATGCTACTGCCATTGTAGACCCAGCTTAAGGTCATTCTACAATAGAGTCGTAAAGTCGTAAGTCGTAAGAAATTGACCAAGCCCAGTTGAAGTTTAGGAGAATAATCAACTGTGATTGGTCAATTTCTTACGACTTACGACTTTACGACTCTATTGTAGAATGACCTTAAGGTGCAAATTCATGGGACTCTAAAAAGTAGCGTCAACCATTGAACAATGGCTGCGTTCAGCAGAAAAAGCTGCTTTGCAACTGTTGTAAAATTCGTGAGCCTAATTGGTGTATGCTTTTAATTTTGGCTGAATCTAAGAGCATACATCAATCAGATTCATGAATTTTACAACTGTTGCAAAGCAGCATTTTCTGCTGAACGCAGCCAATGAAGCAACTACTTACTTCTTTGTTCAACCAATGGTTGACGCTACTTTTTAGCGTCCCATGAAAAAGCATCTTAAGGGTACAATTTCATAGGACGCTAAAAATTAGCGTCAACCATTGGTTGAACAATGAAGCAACTACTTATTTCTTTGTTCAACCAATGGTTAACGCTATTTTTTAGCGTCCCATGAAAAGGTACCTTAAAGCTAGAATAACGTTAGTGCAATTGAGCCTTAAAATCTCATTGCAGACACCGCATAAGGAATTAAAAAATACGCTTCATGGAAACGTGCTTAAGGAATCGCGCGGCGCGATTTCGAACAGCCCCGACCTTCGGAGACTTCGCGCACCTTGCGTCGCGAGATATCGTGCATCGTCAGGGGAGAGAGAGAGAGCAGCGGTGGCAGGGATAAGCGCGAAAACAGCGGAGAAAGTGTGCGGTCGCCGTTTTGTTTTGTTATGATTCGTGTCGCAATCGGCGGCGCATAGAGTGTCTGTATCGCCAACGAAAGGGAGAGGGCAGACGGACGGACGTGATCTCGATCCTTCCGAGACCGGGATCCTAGATGAGAGAGCCCACGCGACAATCCTGCGAGCCGCGATACGATGCGATAGCTTTCGCCGAGGTATTCCCTCGGTCATCGTCCAGGTGGTCGGCGTCAAGCTGGTGGATTCCGATCCTCCGTGGGTCACCTGCAGTATGCTCAGGGTGTGCGACAGGCGGATATTATGGCTGCAGGTGAGGCCAGCACGGCGAAGCCTCGTCAAGAGAAACAATACGACTACCTGCTCAAGTTTCTTCTGGTGGGCGACAGCGACGTCGGCAAACAGGAGATCCTGAGCGGCCTCGAGGACGGCGCCGCGGAGTCGCCGTTCTGCAGTGGCAGCGGTACGTTGTCCCTCCCTTTGCTCTTGGGACAACTCTCGTGGAATCGTTTCTCGACCCTTCTGACAAGGAAGGGTACCCAACTGTCGCTCACGGATTCTAATGAAACTTTGTACACTTGTAAAACTACGCAAAATAATAGACACGTATTTTTTTTTTATCTGCAAAGAAGCGATTTTGAGGACAGAAACAACTGTCCCATTTACTGTAATGTAACTTTCAAGCTTTATGACTTGGGAAGTACTTGACGTACAGTAACATTATTATAGTGTTTTGGAAAGCTCTCGAGATAAGCTACAAGAATATGCAATAAAAGGTAGGAGGTTCCATTTTAAAAAATGGCCCACCCGGTATACAAGAGGTTGTTTGAGTGCATGTAATTTGACAAATTGTGTTGATTAGTTGAATCGAGAGAGATCTAGGAAGTAATAAGTAACTGTGATTTTCTGCGGATATTTCTCCCTTGAGAATTTCCACTTGTGTGAGATTTAATTATATTTCAAGGAAGGATACCCAATTGTCACTCACAGATTCTAATGAAACTTTGTACACTTGTAAAACTATGCAAAATAATAGACATGTATTTTTTTTTATCTGCGGAGAAGCGCTTTTAAGGACAGAAACATTTCCTTGTATACCAGGTGGGCCATTTTTTTTAAACGGAACCACCTACTTTTTATTACATATTCTTGTAGCTTATCTCGAGAGCTTTCCAAAACACTATAATAATGTTACTGTACGTAAAGTATTTTCCAAGTTATAAGGTTTAAAATTTATATTACAGTAGATGGGACAGTTGTTTCTGCCCTTAAAATCGCTTCTCCGCGGATAAAAAAAAATACGTGTCTATTATTTTGCATAGTTTTACAAGTGTACAAAGTTTCATTAGAATCCGTGAGTTGGATACGTGTAATTTGACAAATTGTGTTGATTACTTGAATCGAGAGAGATCTAGGAAATAATAAGTAACTGTGATCTTCTGCGGATATTTCTCCCTTGAGAATTTCCACTTGTGTGAAATTTAATTATATTTCAAGCTTATTTGTCATGCCTTCAGCTTACAAAACTACGACTATTCTACTGGATGGGAAACGAGTAAAGCTGCAGCTATGGGACACATCAGGCCAAGGTAGATTCTGCACAATCATTCGGTCTTATTCTAGAGGTGCTCAAGGTATACTCCTGGTATATGATATCACCAACAAATGGTCCTTTGATGGCATTGATAGGTGGTTAAAAGAAGTGGAAGAGGTAAGTGATAAAATCCACAACTTTCCAATCTCTATTATTATACAGGGTGGCCGACTGTTCCAGCCAGACTTTGAGATCTTAGGAAATTTAATTCTGAACAAAAAATTTCCTATAAACATGGATTGAAAAATGCTTCCTTAAGAAGTTATCGCTCGAAAACCTTTGATGAAGGAAGAGCAAAAGATGAAAAGAAAATGAAATAAAAAGAAAATGAAGCTAAATAAATTTCTTGAAAAACGTCTTTATTCATTTTCTACTATTACGTGCTATTACTAAAATATTAATTAGTTAAAAAAAAAATTATTTTATTTTTATAAAAGAAAAAGATTTTTATTTTTTATTTTTATCAAGAAATTTATTAAACTAAATAGTTTTATTTTCTTTTTATTTAATTTTCTTTTCACCTTTTGCTCTTTCTTCATCAGAGGTTTTCGAGCGATAATTTCTTAAGGAAGCATTTTTCGAGCCATGTTTATAAAAAATTTTTTCTTCAGAATTAAATTTCCTATAAGATCTCAAAGTCTGAAACATTCGGGGCCACCCTGTATACATCAAGAATTGGGTAAGGTGTATCTTGATCGACTTAAAATTTTATAGCACGCACCCGGTGTACCAAAAGTATTGGTTGGCAATCGTCTGCACTTGGCTTTCAAGAGACAAGTAGGGGAACGAGATGCGGAAACTTATGCGGCTAAAAATCGAATGGCGTTTTTCGAGGTCTCGCCTCTCTGCGACTTCAATATTCGCGAGAGCTTTTCAGAACTCTCCCGCATGGCGTTGCATAGGAACGGCATGGAAAGATTATGGCGATCCAATAAAGGTATTTTAAACAGGGTGTCGCTGAATGGTCTGTACAAAGTGACAGTTGTAAATAAGTTCCAGGGATCTAAACAAGCAGAAAATGTCCCATAAACATGGGGTCGGAAACGCTTGCTTCTGGAGTTACAACGGTTCGCAGTTTCCTGCAATAGACATTATTCTTAAATTATAATTTCCTGGAGAAATTATTATATCAAATCGCATAGATGTTACAAAACTGTGTTTATTTATTTCTTCGATTTTGCCATGGACAGTACACTAGGATAGTACACTTGCTATAGCAAATGCTCGAAATGCCTTCGCTAAGCTGCGCTGTTTGAAGTTCAAGCTGATTTATTTACATATTTTACGCTATTTGATTAAAGAAATCGTTTTTTTAGCAAGTGTACTGTTCTGTTATGTCCGTGGCAAAACCGAGGAAATAAATAAACACAGTCTTGTAACACCTATGCGATTTGACGTGATAATTTCTCCAGCTGTTGCAGGAAAACTTCGAACCGTCGTAACTCCAGAAGCAAGCGTTTCCGATCTCATGTTTATGGGACATTTTCCGCTTGTTTAGATCCTTGGAACTTATTCACAAAGTTTGTCCAGACCTTTCGGGGACACCCTATGTAGCGATCTACTCAAAATCCCTTCAATCGATAAGATCAGTGTTTGCTGTAATAATTTCAAAATTATCTAGATAAAGATCAAGATAAAAATCCGTAAATTTATCTTAGATGAGATAAAGATGATTTTACTTAATCTAGATGAAAGATGATATAATTATTGTGATAATCTAGATAATTATTTAGATATTTTTGTTTATTTTAGAAGACTATAAATATAATCTATAAATTTATAATCTGCGTCACATATAAATATTTGTAAAATATTTATATGTGACGCAGATTATAAATGGGATATTAAAATCATAAACATATATTATTTCTCTTTTCCTAAAGAATATTTAAATAATAGCAAAAAGGTATATAAATGATATGATAAATATTTATTTATTAATTTATATTTATAATATATTTATAATATATTAATAATATATTTATAATATATTAATAATAATAATATAAAAACTATATTTTAGATATTTTAGACAGATTTTTAGAAGCTTGCTTTAGATTTTTGGAAAACTTTTGCATAATGAAAACGTCATCTTAGACAATTTTTAAATAAGATGACATATATTTTTCATCTAAGATAAAAATAAAGATATTTTGTGTTTCTTCATCTAGTTAAAGCTAAAGATGATCCATTTCTTTATCTAGATGATTATCTAGATAATTTTATCTAGATAATTATCTAGACAACATCTAGATAATCATCTAGATAAAGAAATGGATCATCTTTAGCTTTAACTAGATGAAGAAATACAAAGTATATTTATCGTAGATGAAAAATATATGTCATCTTATTTAAAAATTGTCTAAGATGACGTTTCATTATGCAAAAAAGTTTTCCAAAAATCTAAAGCAAGCTTCTAAAAATCTGTCTAAAATATCTAAAATAATCTGTCTAAAATATCTAAAATAATCTCTAGATAATTTTATCTAGATTCCAGCAAACACTGGATAAGATACATTTTATAAAGAGATATAACTTGTATCTTTACAGTGCTCAGCCTGCAAGAATTGGCATGTCGCGCGATAGTGGCCCGAACGACGGTTTATGGTATCGACCAACTGCCGTTGCCCAAGTCGATCAAGTCGCACTTGAAATCGTATGCCATGACAACTACGACCCAGTTGCGCTATAACGGCCGCTCGTCAAGTTCCAGCAAGAGTCTGGGATCGCATCATCGGAAGCTGCGCTTCGTCGGGGTAGGTCATAACGGATTGTCGACGCCCGGAAGTTCGCCCGGCAGCATCACCGATTCCCGTACAAGCTGCGTCGGTCGTAATTCTTGCACAGTGTCTTGAGAATGACAGAGGGACGAAATCAGGGTAGAGCGGTTACTTACGAAATGAACAGAAACTCGGCTCCCCCGTTTTATCAAGGATACAAACGCGCGTCTTGCGATTATTTCATAATCGATAGCGATTACTGTTAGATTACTACAAGAGACAGTATAAGTATAAATGCAATTCTCCAATTTGTCACTTGCCAATGTTGGACGGATACTCTTGTTGCGTTTATTGTGGGAGACACATGTTTCATATATATATATATATATATTTTCACATTCGCAAACAAATTATTCACGTGCACAAATTATGATGAGCAGTTGACGAGCTTAAGAGAGGCAAACTGTCATGTGCCATTCGCGAGATAAGAAAAGAAAGAAATCCTTAAGTGTTATTATTAAGTGCGTCATATTACACGATGTTACATCGATCAGAGCTCGTACGTATTTTCCTGTCGTGAAAGGGAACGCGTTAGGAGATTATAAAGTAAAAAAAAAAAATACACACAATATATCACCCGGTATACATTATGCGAATGTGTGCCTATATTTTTAAATCTATGTAAGTCGCTTTATTTTTTTTTGGCCGTTGTTGGAAAAATAACCCCCACCTTCTTCCTCACAAACGTATCTCTCTGTGCGAAACATTCTTTCTTTGATTATAAGCTTAACTTAAAAACGGGCGAGTAATGAATTGAAAAAAAAAAAGTACAAGTTTGCTAAGTCTACAGTGGTTGTGGTGTAGACTAATGATGATAGTGTAAGCATAGAAAGTTTAGAGCAGCTAACTCGAGATATATTGGCAATATATATATATATATATATGATAAAATATATGTATATATTTTTACTTGCTTGTATCCTCGCGAAAATCTTTTTATCAGAATCTACCAATCACCGACCGTGGAAGAGCATATATTTTTTAAGGAGACGGTTTTACAGAGAGCAATAAAATTAGCTCTTTCTACGGCACGAGTTTTTACATTATATCGGATAATTTCCTCAGTGTTTTATTTCTCTCATGTGAATTGTAAAATGCGCAAAGTAGTGTTCTTCCCCTCCACAAAACGTCCCCGAAGTATGTTATTTAAAAGTATTTGTCTTATTTAATTTCACCTAAATGTAAGTTTATTTGTACAGAATAAGATTGCAGGAGATGCGTTTGTGTGTATTGTATAGATAGATAGAACACACTCGATCTCTAACGATATATATCTGTAACAAATTACTCGATGCCAGGAAAGCACATGAGATGTATTTATATATTACGTTAGATTTAACTAAATTATATTATGTGTATATATTAAATATATATTATATATATTATATATATATATATATATATATATATATATATATATATATATGTAAAGAATTATTATAATATTGTTTTATATGAATATAACACACAATGTGCTTACTTGTCTGTGAAATGTAATTGAATAAACTTAACTTGTCATTATACATATTATGCAATGCATGTAATCAGTATGTAAAAATTTAAAAAATTTCCTACTTGAAAACCAACTCTTCCTTGATAAAGATTCTTCAAATTAATTATATATTTTATTCTCTTATGACACAAAGTATATGTATACATATTTCAAAAGAGAACAAAATAATGGATATAATGTGTATGAAAAGTAAATTGAAAAGGGGCCACACATGCAATACATATTTGAGTAAAGGAAGAGTAGAAAATGCCGTCCCGTTTGCCAAAATGCTTCGTGTTTAAAAATAAAACGCTAATTTTGTTGGAAGATGGAGAGTCTATTCTCTCTATATACTTTTTACTATGTTTATATATAATAAACACATTTCTAATCTTAATTATTAGTGTTGATTAATTTAATTAACACTAAGGAGTTAACTATTTTAATAATTTATAATCAATATTTTCTTATTCTATCAAATAAGATTGGCAAACTTGTCTTTCTCACAACATATTGTAACATCCTCTTATTAATTTTCCGAGCATTGTAATTTTCATCAATCGATATATTCCAACTACAATCGCATTCAAACTGCAGCATCAAACTAAATTGTAATCTGACTGTTCGATTTACATTCAATTATATTACTATAATGTTTCCGTTTAAAACATATATAGTTGTACAATGAAAATAAATTGAATATTTATGAACATATGTATGTCATATAAAAACACACTTCAACAATCCCTTGCTAAATAATTGTAGAGGAAATACAGAGTTAGAGCAGATCAATATAATATTTCGTATTGTAATGCTCTGAACAAGATTTGAAGTTAAATTCATTATCGAGTTTCGCAGAGTTCGCAAAGAAAAAAAAAAAATACATCTAATAGACGCAACTACAGACGCTATAGATTAAAATATGATATTTTGCCAAGCATGTTAATTGCTATCAATAACTAAAATAAAGATATCCTTCTTAAAGAAACAACAATGTACAGCAGTTTACAAATAAAAATGTAATAACAGTTAATTATTTTATAATAAAGATCGCCTTAACATAATTAACAATAATAGGAAGGGAGAGTGTATGTAGAAAGTATTTGATATATTAAATTACATATCTTACGTACGCCTTACGTTTTCCAACATCCGATTTGTGACTGTTGATTACGCGAGTTTGTCGATTTAATTTATCAAAATAAACATGCATTTTTACTGCTTTATTAGTTTCTGAGTATTTGAATAGATTTAGCACAAATATATATATATAAAAAAAGGCAAAATTATTAGTACTTAATAATGCTAATAAACAAAATATCGAAATATAATATAGAACATAACATGTGCCGTTTCACTGGTGATTGAAAATAATTTCGTAAATGCAAATGAAAGCTGTAGTATGCCAATATAAATCTGAACTAAATTACGCATTAGCCATTACAATCTATATATAAATTTATACACATTCGTATATATATATATATGTTATATTACGATAATGTGCTTATCACAATAGAGTACTATTTTCCTAAGAAGAATTTGATATATTTAATTAACACTTAATTAAAACATGATGACAAGTTTTATAAACAGCCAATATGTGTGTGCCTAATAACTATTCTTAAAAAATCAGGTATACATATACATTATATATATATATAAATTTTATATGTAAAATAAAATATAAATTAGATAAAGATCAATTACGTAAAATAACATAAATAAACACACGTTTCCGATACATAAAATACAGTTCAAATCTCGATATAGTTTTCGTGATTATTGTTTCCTTCGTTTTTACGACATACGTACAGCTTCATTCAGACAACAAGTACACCTGATCTTCTATAATTTAACAGACAGATCTCATAAATTCCAAAGTAAGATAAAATAAAAATAATTTATACAATTAATTTTATCCTCGTACTCTTTTATCGTTCTTATGAAATTAAGTTTATCCTCTTTACTTTAAACATAAAAGACATACATGTATATTCTTAAAAACAGAATATTTAATGTATTTAAATTATGCACAATGACGATAAACAAATTCTCTAAAATCTTTTCATCCCAATACTAGAAAATAAACAAAATTTAAAATGATATGCATTTCAGATTATTTATTTCTACAAAAGATTATTTTACAATATCAAGGTAATTGTCATTTGTAATCAATCATATCGCTCAATCACAAAATAGGCGCTCCATAATCCTCATCTTTATAATTCTTAGCATCATTGGCTAAGAAAAATATTATCAAATTCTAAATTCTTTTTTTACAAATCTCCAAGACCGAAGAATGTCATAATTAATAAACCAATTTATTACAACATGTATTAATAAATTGATCGGGCAAAATTTTTTTATGAGATCTGCTTGCTAGAAGAAAAAAGACACGAATGTCTTTTGTGAGATTTCTCAACAAAAATATGGACTTCACCTGAATTCATAGATTTGTATACTGTGCTCCGGAACGTGTCTTAAATTCAAGGACTGATACCTACAACATGACATAAAATTGTCTTTAATTATATATTTCATTGGTCGTACACACACGTAATATATTTTTTTCTAAATACGTTTCGCATATGAAAAAGATCAAATATTATTACCGATTAAGCTTTCAGTGTTATCCAGTTTTTAATCTATAATAGATGCAGACTTGCGTATTGTTTTACCATTCGGAGCTACGATGATAATAAAAGCCCTCAATTGTGGCGGCGGATTTCTGGAAGCAAATGTAGTAGAATCCCGCAAAGGAGGCACCGTTAATATCTTTGATCGTGTGATCGGGTACTAGAAAGTGTTCCTTCCACCTCATAAATACAAAGTCTGTTCCCTTCAGTGCCTCGTAATCAAACGTGTCGGAATTGAACGTCTTGGCGTATTGACAGAATGACTCAAACTTACTCTGCAACCAAAATAAACAAGATGAGTACAAGCCGATGATAATCCAAGAATAACAATGGTCTTTCAGGAGCCTTCCAGAGAAAGATAGGGATTAGAAAAATATGCGAGACGCAATTATAAGTACAGACCCAGTGTTTCTTGTCAACATCCTCGTCGGCGTCCCACTTGCGGGTCAGGAACGGGTATTTTTTGGAAATGATCTCGCCGTCGAAGAACGTCGTTAACGTCGGAAATTCCTCGGTCAAGCCCTTGATCTTCAAGTATCCGCACAGATAACTGTTCTCTTCGTCGACGTGCTGCAACATCAAGAATGACATGAGCGAATGCTTCAATCGACCCGATAGGACAATAACCAAACCCTGTCCCAGGTGACAAACTGTCAACAACTCGTATTGGACAAATCCTGAATCTATGCGACTCTTACATCGATTTACACGGGTCAACGACATTTTCTCTCTTCCTCTTCTTCCACGTTGTTGGCGTAAAGTCGTGTTTGTATCAGCTGGGTTAATTCTTAGATTGTCAAATTATTTTTTTTTGAGAAAGGAGAGAATGGGCAAGATGCTTTTGAGAGTAGGATTTTTAAGCAACTCAAAAATATCATTGGTAGGAATTGCATTGCAGTTATTGTTCCGCAGTGCTGAATGTAGAACGGATCGACGAGAGGAAAGTATGGGACATTCTCAGTGGTTTATATCTTGATTAGGATATCCATAGTCACATACAGGAGCTTGTACTAGATTGCAGCGATAGAGGCTGGAATTGAGGTGACGATGATTGGATCTGATTCTGGAGATAGTGACTATTGTCTGTCGGATTTAATATTTTTAAACCAAGGTTTGAGGGAGGTATTTCAAAAATAGTGAAAGTAGTTTTTGCCTTCAAAATTAGGTAGGACACTGAAAATTTAAACAATATTTATACAGACTAATAAAGGTTGTCTAGTCTTTCTCTGTGTGTTGATGAAGAGGCTGACATGATAATCTTGACGAAGTGATTCCTTATTTCTCACGATACAATAGTTAACTAAATTACTGTATATAACTTGTTGCTCATTTTTTATTTCAAAATCATTGCAATTCACTTTTGTTTGTAATATTGAAACAATTTTCTGCGGTTCACTTGAAAAGGACCAAAACCTATGGTCGAAACGTTGTGATTCTTTACCATCAATAAAATCGCGGTCGATTTTAATTACATCTTGTATTCTATCTACTGGCGAACTTCAAGAATTTAACGTCACTTTAGAATCAGCTTAAAGTAGTAAGAGAGATTCTTGATGATTTGTTTTCAAGATTATCTTTCAGGATTGCGTAGACATCGGCCCATATATTCCGAATCCTCTCTCATCGATGAAAGTGCCTCTAAAGGTGATATACAACGTTCCCCAAATTTATGGCGCAATTTCCGAAAAGCGGCGACAAGGGGGGAAACGGTGGAGAAGGGGGGGCGCGGAGGGGGTAGGGGGAGGAGGCTAACCTGCAAAACCACCTCTACGTCGTAACTGTTGCCCTTGGACTTTTGCGAACCCTGAAAGCGCGAGCCGTTGTATAACAGGGACTTGGTGACACCGGGCTGTTTCGAGTTCGCGGGCGGCGGTGGTATCACGTCGACCTTCACCGGCATCCTTCGTAACGGCGATGGTCGTGAAGCCACACACACGAGTCTGCACGACGTTTAGCGCTCGTTGTCCGCGACTAGGACGACGACGGCGACGAGGACGACGCGCGACGCGGCGCCCCGCATATCACGATGACGAGAGTGGCCCAATGTATGTCGCAATGACTGCCGGTAATTCGCGGGGATATGGACGCTTTTTATGGGCGAGCCTCGAACCCAGACCCGCCGATGACAGACGACGACATCAACAACCCTTATTTACATGTCGCGGGATCCGTGGGATTCGTTTTCTCCGAAATCTCCTTATCCTCTCTTTCTTTTTTTTTTCCTTCTCTCGCGAGACGAATATCTCCTCCCTCCCCCGTCGACGGGGTCGACGGGTTATTTTTTTTTCGCTCGAGCTCCCCCCCTCGCGGATTATCCTATCGCGCCGGAAAACGCGACGGTTCTCGGTTCTCGTCGGGTGCTCTGTCACTTCGAGACGAACGTCGAGGTGCGCCGCGATCTCGCGCATATACGCTCGAAAAAGTATGGCGGTCGTTCGAATCGCTGAGAATTCGCACGCGATGCCGGATGCCGAGCATTTCGCGAAGAATAATGATTGTTGATAATGATTGTACCCTAACAGCACATGTAGATACTGAGAATGTTCAAAGAATATCGCAAAAGTACAATGCATATATTTTCAGAACATTCGAGATACATATGATATACTAAAAGGCCCGATCCAACAATGGCCAGTTAGCTTAACTAGTAGTTAAGTAGTGATGCCAACCACTGAAACAAAATTCGGTAAGCTATTTACAAAGTTAGATTTTGACAAATTGCATTTTCGCAAAATATATATATGTACAATATATATATTTTGCGCAAATGCAATTTGTCAAATAACCTGTAAATAGCTACGAATTGTTTCAGTGGTTGGCATCACTACTTAACTACTAGTTGAGACCGTTACCGGCCTTGAACCAGCTCCGTAAAGTTAGCCGAACCACTTTGATAATTTTAATAATTTTTTAATAATTAAAATTAACTAATCGTTTGGTGGTCGTTTGATGGTGATTGGTAGCCTAATTAGAACATTTGGTGGTTAATCGTTCTTTTTTAATTAAATAATTAAAATTTTGATGTAAAGTTAGCCGAACATTTGTATTTTCAGTCTAATCGAGTTCAATAAGGGCTTATTCGATGCAGAATCGTTTGGTGGTCACGAATACATTCTTCAAAACGTTTGGTGGTTCATGGTTGATCCAATAAATGAGAAAAACCATATGCGGTTAAATAGTCGAGGTGACTGTAAATTTAGCCATGCAAATACATTAATTATCAAGGAATCTTGTTCAAATTGATCTTAATCGAAAGAAAATCGTTTGGTGGTGATTGGTAGTCCAATTAGACATGCCTATAAGCGGGAGGTGTCCACCGAATGAAAAGAGAAAGAGAATCGAATTGGTGGTTCTATCCTTCTCTTGCACTGCTTACTGCGCATGCGTGAATGTAGTACAACAGCATACAGATTACAGCGCATGCTCCAGTTGAGAAAGACCGCAATACCAAATTCATCTTTTCTCTCTTTCTAACGGTTGGACGTTCCCACTTACAAGCTCGTCAATGGCATGCCTACTCTATCTGTAATATCTCTATGGAGGCAATACTATCATATAGTATGTACTCTGTGTACTGAAAGATTTTTAAAGCAATTTTATATATAACATAATAAAATAATATTGATTGATATAATCCATTAATTTCATATTTGAATATAATATAAACATATATTATTTCATAACTGAGATGAAGAACATTAATATATGGCAATAGCAAAATATATTATATATTAATAGACGATTACATCTATTAGGCCGAGTTTCTTCTTCTTCTTTTTTAATGGCAAGGAACAGAAGTTAAGGCTGATAGCAGAGAACGGTCGTAGTCGTGGACGTAAAGTAAGACAGAGAAAAACGTATACGTAAATAGCATGTATATTTTTCTCTGCCTTACTTTACATCCACAACTACGACAGACGTAAGCGCTAACATCTCGTTCTCTGTCATCAGCCTAACTGTTCAAACTGACAGAGAGAGACTTCAAAAGTTGAGAACGGAGCTTGAGAAAAAAGGGCTGGTATTCAGAACTAAGACCAGCCTAAAGCCCAATTCAACGCGTGACGCATTCTTCAGTGGAAACTCAGCCTTAAATTATGTAACAAAAAAGTTTGTAAAAGTCAAATCACACTAGCGCTTGTCAATTGAATCGCTGCGATTGGCGATTGATTTTCAATCAATCAGAGCAAAACAGATACCGCTTCATTTGTTCTGATTGGTCGAAAAGTAATCACTAATCGTAACAATCCGACCAATTACGGCTTCTACTCTTCTGCCAAGATGTGAATCTAGCATAATTAACCACCAAATGTTCTAATTGGACTACCAATCACCACCAAACGATTTTCTTTCGATTAAGATCAATTTGAACAAGATTCCTTGATAATTAGTGTATTTGCACGGCTAAATTTACAGTCACCTCGACCATTTAACCGCATATGGTTTTTCTCATTTATTATTGGATCAACCATGAACCACCAAACGTTTTGAAGAATGTATTCGTGACCACCAAACGATTCTGCATCGAATAAGCCCTTATTGAACTCGATTAGACTGAAAATACAAATGTTCGGCTGATGACAGAGAACTAGATGTCTGTCGTAGTCATAGACGTGAAGCAAGGCAGAGAAAAACGTATGTCGTACAAAGCCATTGTGATAATGGCCTTCTACGACATACGTTTTTCTCTGTCTTGCTTTACGTCCACGACTACGACAGACGTAAGTGCTCACGTCTAGTTCTCTGCTATCAGCTTTCGGCTAACTTTACATCAAAATTTTAATTATTTAATTAAAAAAGAACGATTAACCACCAAATGTTCTAATTGGGCTACCAATCACCACCAAACGACCACCAAACGATTAGTTAATTTTAATTATTAAAAAATCAAAGTGGTTCGGCTAACTTTACGGAGCTCCTTGAACCGGTGCGGACATGTTTTAAGGTCATTCTACAATAGAGTCGTAAAGTCGTAAGTCGTAAGAAATTGACCAATCCCAGTTGAAGTTCAGGAGAATAATCAACTGTGATTGGTCAATTTCTTACGACTTACGACTTTACGACTCTATTGTAGAATGACCTTTACGTGTGTGTCCTTCGGACAAGAAAATTTTTGAGTTTATCCTCTTACGAGGATAGAAAATAACCATTTAAGGGTCTACAGGACCTACGGTGGTGACTCCTATCGGCTGGCTGCGAACTACTGTTTCGCAAAAACAGTATTACAGCCAAAATATAAAGAGAATCTTAATAAAATTGTGATATTCGTAATCAGTAGGATATTTCGCAGGTCGCTACAGAGCGACTTTTTGAAAAAAAGATTTAAATCAAATTTCCAAAAATGTGTTGTGGATCGCGAGTTACCGCGGTCAGGTGCAGCTGCGCCTTGAATTCGATATCAATTTATTATAAATTTTTTAGAATCAAAAATACAAAATCTGGCTCTGTAGCGACCGGCGTTATTATATAAAGAATATATAAAAAAGTTTCATGAAGAAATATAACTTCTTTATGAACTAAATATTGTCAAAGCGGATATCGCTATCTGCACCTAAGGGTACAATTTCATGGGACGCTAAAAATTAGCGTCAACCATTGGTTGAACAAAGAAGTAAGTAGTTGCTTCTTTGTTCAACCAATGGTTGACGCTAATTTTTAACGTCCCATGAAATTGTACCCTAAGGTATAGCTAACAGAAATCATGTTGGCAGCATCGCGTGAGACAAGATAGAAAAGGATCGCGCTATCCTTATTCTTCTAAAATACAGAATATTATTACGATTAAAATACAAAGAGAATCTTAATAAAATTATGATATTCGTAATCAGTAGGATATTTCGCAGGTCGTTACAGAGCGACTTTTTGAAAAAAAGATTTAAATCAAATTTCCAAAAATGTGTTACGGATCGCGAGTTACCGCGGTCAGGTGTAGCTGCGCCTTCAATTCGATATCAATTTATTATAAATTTTTTAGAATCAAAAATACAAAATCTGGCTCTGTAGCGACCGGCGTTATTATATAAAGAATATATAAAAAAGTTTCACGAAGAAATATAACTTCTTTATGAACTAAATATTGTCAAAGCGGATATCGCTATCTGCACCTAAGGGTACAATTTCATGGGACGCTAAAAATTAGCGTCAACCATTGGTTGAACAAAGAAGTAAGTAGTTGCTTCTTTGTTCAACCAATGGTTGACGCTAATTTTTAACGTCCCATGAAATTGTACCCTAAGGTATAGCTAACAGAAATCATGTTGGCAGCATCGCGTGAGACAAGATAGAAAAGGATCGCGCTATCCTTATTCTTCTAAAATACAGAATATTATTACGATTAAAATACAAAGAGAATCTTAATAAAATTATGATATTCGTAATCAGTAGGATATTTCGCAGGTCGTTACAGAGCGACTTTTTGAAAAAAAGATTTAAATCAAATTTCCAAAAATGTGTTACGGATCGCGAGTTACCGCGGTCAGGTGTAGCTGCGCCTTCAATTCGATATCAATTTATTATAAATTTTTTTAGAATCAAAAATACAAAATCTGGCTCTGTAGCGACCGGCGTTATTATATAAAGAATATATAAAAAAAGTTTCACGATGAAATATAACTTTTTTATGAACTAAATATTGTCGAAACGGATATCGCCATCTGCACCTAAAGGTCATTCTACTAATAGAGTCGTAAAGTAGTAAGTCGTAAGAAATTGACCAATCCCAGTTGAAGTTCAGGAGAATAATCAACTGTGATTGGTCAATTTCTTACGACTTACGACTTTACGACTTTATTGTAGAATGACCTTAAGGTATAGCTAACAGAAATCATGTTAGCAGCATCGCGTGAAACAAGATAGAAAAGGATCGCGCTATCCTTATTCTTCTAACATACAGAACATTATTACGATTAAAATACAAAGAGAATCATAATAAAATCGTAATATTCGTAATGCGTAGTATCTTTCGCAAGTCACTACGGAAGATTTTTTGGAAAAAAGGTCAATATAAAATTTCAAATAATGTGCAGAACGTGTATACAGTTAGACGCGGGTCAGTTAGATACACTAACCTCTGTATTTCTCTCCTTATCAGAGAGGAAGGAGAAGTGGAAGAAAAGTCAAAATATATATATGGCATATATATATATATATATATATATATATATATATTAGGTGTACAAATAAGTTTCCGCGGTTTTTTATAAAAAATTAGGGAATTTATTGTGAAGGAATGGTACATTACGTTTTATTCAAAATATTTTTCATCACTTGCCACCACTTTTCTCCATCTTTCTGGCAGCATTCGGATACCACGTCGGAAAAACTCTTCATCTTTTGACGCTATCCACAAATCTACTCAATTTTTGGTATCTTCATATGATGTAAAGCGCTGCTCAGACAGACCATGTGCCATCGACCGGAACAGGTGATAATCAGAAGGGGCTAAGTCTGGTGAATATGGCGGGTGGGGTAAAATTTCCCACTTGAGTGTTTCCAAGTAAGTTTTTACCGCCGCCGCAACATGTGGACGAGCATTATCGTGTAGGAGAATAATTTTGTCGTGTCTGGAGTAGTAATGGGCGCGTTTTTCCTTGAGTGCCCGACTCAATCTCATTAATTGTGTTCGGTAGAGAGCTCCAGTAATCTTCCTCCAATAATACTGCCAATTCCATGTACACTTTCGGCCTTCCACTGCGTTCTTTGTCCTCCACGTCAAACTCACCGTTCTTAAATTTTTGAAACCACTCCTGACAACTTCTTCACTTAAAGCAGCCTCATATGCTTCTAGAAGCAATCGATGCGCCTCAGCTGCAGATTTTTTCAAATTAAAGAAGTAAATCAAAAGTTCCCGCAAATGACGCTTATTCGGCACAAAACTTGACATTTTCGCACGAAAAAATTACGTGATGCTGATACGGAATCACTAATACTTAAGGTTATGGTGTTGCCAGATGACGAAACTTGGGATATTACGTTTTACATCTGACAATTTCAACATGACCTTCTGGTGGTGCTATCTTTTTTGTCAAACCGCGGAAACTTATTTGTACACCTAATATATATATATATATATATATATATATATATATATATATATATCGTAAAAAAAAGGAACATATGTGATACTGTATATGTCATGTTAAAAATGCAGTTAATTATATATTTAATTAATATTATTTTATTTTTTGTAAATTAATTAAAAAATAAAATATTGATTTGAATTAAAATATTTTTGTCATTTTTTGTAATTAGAAAGTATTATTGTGCTTAAAAAGTATGCTGAAGTAATGTATTAATTTATAGTTCACAATTAATTTTTAAATTAATTTTTAATATTATTTTTAATAAAATAAAATAATAATACATTCAATAAATAATGAAATAATAAAATAACAATACATTTATTAAATATTTATATAAAATATTAAAATGTATTTTTACATAAAAATATTAAAATATATTTTTTATAGAAGCTATTAATTAAAAAAAAAATATTTCTTAGAAAATATATCTTTTCATATATTTATTATCAATTTATTATAAAATACATATAAAAGCATACATAAAATAAATGTTTTATTTATACACATGTACAATATATGTGTAATATTAAAATGATAGAAATATTTTTAATGTTTTTAAAATATTTTTAAATTTATTCACTAAAAAAGAAATTTTTATATTATAAATAAATTATAAAAATTTTTTTTTATATCTATACTTTAATATCTGTCTACAATGTGTAATAGTAAGAATTGACAATCATATTATTTTTCTATCCGTTGATATGATACACGAAGTCGATATAGTAAGAAAGCAACATATCACCAAGTCTAATAGGCACCGTCTTGCGTACTGTGTATATTAGTTCACTTTTTTAGCTATTATCCTATTGTTATTATTTATCATCGTACAACATTTTACCATATATATAATTTTAACTACAATTTGGATATATATATACATGTATGTACATATAAAAATATAAATTTCACAAAAAGTGGGCGCCCGTTAGCCTTGTTACATTACTGGTTTCTGCTACGAAAAGCCAGAAAGCATTTTCAAGCCGTATCTCGGTAATCCGATACGATAGAAGAGGAACAAGGTTAGGGCGATTGCGCCATCCTTTTCTATCTTACATGCGTCCGTGCGAGCAATACAATAGTGTACGTACGTATATGTACATACACCTATACATAAAACTCAGATTTCATTTTTCAGCATTGGCAATCCTGAAACTGGAGTTTCACATTGTCACCGCGCGAGATCTTCAATATCAATTCGGAGTTTACCCGTCACTCCTGTAGACTTAAAGTCATTCATTGTTAAGTCGTAAGTCAAGAAATTGACCAATCCCATTTGAAGTTCAGGAGAATAATCAACTGTGATTGGTCAATTTCTTACGACTTACGATTTTACGACTCTATTGTAGAATGACCTTAAGTGTGGGTCCACAACCTTGCTTTAACTGACGGAGTCGTAAGAAACTAACCAATCGTATTCAATTGTTCTTTTCACATTCAACTGTGATTGGTTAAATTCTTACGACTCCGTCATTTAAAGCAAGGTTGTGGACTCACACTAAAACCTACTCCTTGGCCGTATGGGTTTGAACCATCGACATATATAATGGACTGAGCATTGCGATAGTCAGGCGAGCGCCCGCTATAGAGAGAATTACATGGGAGGCCTTGTCTGTCTCTTTGGTAGCTCATTGGTAATCTTTGGTTCCCGCCCATCGAGGCGGGAAACAAACTTACCAATGAAATACTAGCAAAAGAGACAGACATAGGCCTCCCATGTAGTATCTCTCTCTCTATAGCGGGCGCTCGTCTGGCTATCGCAATGCTCAGTCCATTATATATGTCGATGGTTTGAACTAACCCGGTGCCATTAATTCCAAGAAGAAGAAGAACTACTAGTTAAGCTAACTGACCACTGTTGGACCGGGCCTAATGATACAAATACCAGTTTTTCCTCATCATTAATAATAAAATACAAATTGATAATAGAAAATAAGCGAACTGATGCTGTAAGTGTTAGAGACAAAGAAGAGGCTTGGTTGAAGATATTGGACGAATATAATCAGCAAAACAAATAGCTTACCGAATTTTGATTCAGTGGCGTCACTATTAACTACTATTTAACTACTAGTTAAGTTAACTGGCCATTGTTGAACCGGGCCTTAGGCATCTCTTATACATTTTTATATATTTATTTATATATATTTATTATATATTTATTCACACACACACACACACACACACACACACACACACACACACACACACACACACACACACACACACACACACACACACACACACACACACACACACACACACACACACACACACACACACACACACACACACACACACACACACACACACACACACACACACACACACACACACACACACACACACACACACACACACACACACACACACACACACACACACACACACACACACACACACACACACACACACACACACACACACACACACACACACACACACACACACACACACACACACACACACACACACACACACACACACACACACACACACACACACACACACACACACACACACACACACACACACACACACACACACACACACACACACACACACACACACACACACACACACACACACACACACACACACACACACACACACACACACACACACACACACACACACACACACACACACACACACACACACACACACACACACACACACACACACACACACACACACACACACACACATACACACACACACATTGAATGCAAGCAATAATCAATATCATAAAATTAAAAGTTATTTTTTTAGAATATTTTACTTTATGATACTAATATTTTATTATTATATTGTCAATATCGATAATCGATATTACTATTAACATCAATATATTTTATTCGATATTTTTGCTATATCGATATTTTTATTTATGATACGTATCGATACAAAATATCCATATTTTTTACTGTATTGCCTATTCCTAGCTCTAATGTCCGCCTATTTTGATTAATAGCAAATACTGAGAATATCTTGTAGTATAATTCATATATACATCCCTAACAGCACATGATATCATTCGAATATTCTATACTCAGGGTGCCGTCCCATGGACATCAAAATAATCGGAAAACGGAATCGGAAAGGTGGAATGGTGGGGAGCTAACCAATCGGCATCATTCCGTTCCGCTTTTTCACAGCTGGGCTTCCCATGGTGATTATTTTTCGGAACAGACTTCGGTAATGTGCGTAAATTCAAATATCTAACTATTATTTAAGAGAGAGTGTTGTGATAAAGTTGCCGTTTTATATATTTTGATTAAAAAAGGGGAATATGATGTCATCTGTAAGTATTGTAATTATGATATATATACTGAGTTATGTTAGATTATAATGTTAATTTAATAATAGAAAGAGTCATACATTTCTAACTAACATTCCATATAAAATATGCTCATAGTAGTTAAAATTCAATTACTTTATTTATTTGTATGATGTCATTTATTTATTATTATTAGACAACATCCCAGGTAGCAAAGGTTCGTCATTTTGACGTCAAATACTAGTCATGTTCGTACGAATGACGTCAAGTGATCAAAAATTGACATCATATATAAGTCATTTGAATGACATTATAAGGACGTCATTATTTTACGTCAGTATGACGTAATATTTAAGTCCTACATTTATTTTATAATGACGTCATCATATAGTACGTCAGTATGACGTAATATTTAAGTCACATTCATTTAATTTACGTATTATATATAATTGGTGTCAATCTGAAAAAGGATGCCATTTATTTAAACAATTCTTGATAAGGAGTATTTGTGTTTGACTATATTTATACCAAATACTGCGTACAATTTTTAGATAAATCTTATTACATATTGAAATGAAAAATATATATTCCCTAATAGCAGAATGACGTCAAATGACATCTTAATAACGTCTTAATGACGTCATAGACGTCTTTAAGACGTCTTTAAGACGTCTTTAGACGTCATCTTGCTACCTGGAATATCATTAGTTAGTACATCGATCCCATAATAAAAAAATCTTTTAAAATTTTTTATATAACATGACTTTCGCGATCAGACTTTAACAATTGTTAAAGTAAAATTTACTGTAAAACCAATAAATTTCATTGTAAAACCAATAATCGCTAGTTCGTTCGTTTACCGCTATGAGCGCTATCTCTCTCGTATTTAATTTTAGTTATGAGCATTATACATATAAAGTTTGCAAAGAAAGACAGATAAAATTAGAAATATTACTTCGATTTAATTTCTTATACAATCTTAATAGAAAGACTTCAGATATTAAATCGATTTTACAAGTCGGACAAATAAATGTCTGGCTATTTAATGAAAATTAATCATTCATTATTTATTTAAAATAACAAGTTCAATATATATGTAATACAAATAATATAAAATTTTTAATATAATAAATATTTAGTAAATATAATAAATAAAATTTTTAATTTATTTATATTTATATATATTTATTTATTTTTATATTTATTATATTTATATTATATTTATGAAATATTACAGATAGAGAGATGAATTGTAGTTTAACATTATTTGGCAATAACGAAAGAAATATTACTGATTGAAATAGTCAAAATTATTAACTGATTCTTTTAATAAAATATCACTGATTTAGAATGCTGTACTTATAACTGCTGTAATCAGTGACTAATCATTTACTGTTTTTTAGTGATAATGCTGATTCACTTTTAGACAATGCTTTATTCGACACTATTAAATATATTATTATGCTAAGAAAAAAAACGTCAAAATATGGTACATTTTATGATGTCAAAATGCGGTACATGTCATGACGTCAACAGTCTGTGACATTAGACCGTCATTTTTACGTCATAAAAACGTCAAGTCATGACGTCAAAAGTAGTCAGTAAATGACAAATTTGGGATGTCAAAATGACGTGTGCTTGCTACCTGGGATTTAGAACATGACATACATCGTTGTAATTGGCAAAACAGGAATGTTGATAAAGAACATCCATTTTTAATACCCATTCGTAGTAGTCATATTTTGTCTAATAATAATAAATAAATGACATCATACAAATAAGTAAAGTAATTGAATTTTAACTACTATAAGCATATTTTATATGGAATGTTAGTTAGAAATGTATGACTCTTTCTATTATTAAATTAACATTATAATCTAACATAATTCAGTATATACATATCATAATTACAATACTTACAGATGACATCACATTCCCCTTTTTTAATCAAAATATATAAAACGGCAACTTTATCACAACATTCTCTCTTAAGTAACAGTTAGATATTTGAATTTACGCACATTATGCCGAAGTCTGTTCCGAAAAATAATCACCATGGGAAGCCCAGCTATGAAAAAACGGAACGGAATGATGCCGATTGGTTAGCTCCCCACCATTCCACCTTTCCGATTCCGTTTTCCGATTATTTTGATGTCCATGGGACGGCACCCTCATACTGTAAATATACGTTACAAATGTAATATACTGAGAATAATCCTATAACATCTCTTGTTGTACATTATTTTTTATATATTCTCAGAATATACTTTGCATATCTCGTATTAATATATTCTTTCTCGTATATTTTCAGGATATTTTATGATATTACATGTGTTTCCTCATTTTGTCGCTACGCGCGCCACCAAATTCGTACTTAATTTTTTGCGAAATGGACATAAAGGATACTAACATAAATTCCAAAGTTTCTTCTTTTTTTCTTTTTAGTCAGTTTAATTTATAATAAACTGACTTAATTTAAAATTTTTTATTTGTTTAGTAGTTTAATTGTTCTGGATTCCTTGTTAGGATTCAGAATATTAAAAAGATTATTTGAAATTAAAATGAGAAATAGTGTATACGTTTACTGCATTTATTAAAAATATTTCTATTAAGGTCATTCTACAATAGAGTCGTAAAGTCGTAAGTCGTAAGAAATTGACCAATCACAGTTGATTATTCTCCGGAACTTCAACTGGGATTGGTCAATTTCTTACGACTTACGACTTTATGACTCTATTGTAGAATGACCTTTATATATAAGCGTCGTCTACAATGGCAGTAGAATTAATGAATTAAAGCTGTAACTCAATAAATTGACCAATCACAGTCGAGTATTCTCTTAATGCTTGACTGTGATTGGTCAATTCCTTACACTTCCTTACATTCGGCTTATGCTTCGAATATTCATTTTCGCTAGGATTGCGACTCCTTTGCGACGTTACGATACGACCAATGTAGATCCAGCTTAAGGGAGACAAATGATCATGTGATGTGATCACGTGATGATATCATCTAATGGGTGCTTTCCATCTATATACGTTTGTGTTAGCTTGTGTCAACTTATGTTAACTGGAGTTAGTAATCTTAAATACAATAAATGGAAAGCATTTATGCGCAAAAGTTGATGCGCACAATTATGTACATCGAGCATAAGAGAGCATAAGAGAAAAAATTAATTTCACGTACATATAAAATATTTTGTACATAAAAATTATAATTTCATAATATAAATATATAAAGATATGTAAATTTATAATCATATTTATATATTCTACGTGTGTGTATATATATATATATATATATATATATATACATATGTAATTAAAATATTTATTTTTGTAAAATCTCTATTTCAATATCTCTATTTCAATTTAATAATAAATAATATTTTTCAAACTTTCTCATGCGGCCACAGACTTTAACCACACTTGACTTACCTCTTAAGCAGAGTCAATGAAAGTTGACTTGTGTCATCGACTAAAAGCGACACAAATGTAATAGAAAGCAGAAATGATACTTGAAGTCACCTCGTGTCGACTTGTGTTACTAAATGGAAAGCACCCAATATGACCAGGGTTGGGTAATTCTGCTATTAGAGCAATTTTCTACATGTATAATACACGTATAATACGTAAAAAAAGTATTATACATGAGACACGTTCAAAAATCATTTTTTTAGCACTTTGAGCGTATTTATCAGCGTTTTTCCGAACGAACTCATCACAGTCATCACTCATCACTTATCTCATTATTTTGTATTTCATGACATAACTGGTGCGTGTGCTCTGAAATCTGCCAATGAATTTCGGAGCACAGTTTGTTTTCTTGCATATTTATATTATATGTACATTATTTACATAGACTTATATAATAGACCTCACCATCTTATGGGCGCACGCACGCCGACATGGAAGGACAGAGATAGTGATGGAGTCGTCCGCTCTCTCTCACATTTGAGAGAGAGTGGGAGAAGACGGAGAAGGCGGAGAAGGCACCTTATTTTTTCTAACTTCTAACCTAACCTACTCTATCTTATTCTCTCCTTTATCCCCACCTTATCACATTTAGACAGAGAGAGCACAACTCCAGCTATTGCTCTCTCACTCTTGTGTCAGCGTAGGTTGCTCTCACGGTTGGCGAGGTCTATTATATAAGTCTATGATTATATATATAAACCTTTTTTCATATTTTTGTACAAATTGTAATTATCCATAATAACTTTTAATCCATAAATTTCCTTCATCTCAATAACAGTGTTGCGGTCGTCCACCATGATTCATAATTTATTATTTTTTAATATTTTTAAAAATATTAAATTTAAATAGACTAAAAAGATGCGCTGGGTTATTAGTTATGGTATTCATAGCCCGATCTTATATTTGAGATAAGTATAATACATAGTCATCGACATATATAATCAACTGAGCATTGCGATAGACAGGCGAGCGCCTGCCATAGAGAGAGAGATACTACATGGGAGCACAGTTTGGCTGATAGCAAAGAACTAGATATCTGTCGTAGTCGTAGACGTGAAGCAAGGCAGAGAAAAACGTATGTCGTACAAAGCCATTGTGATAATGGCCTTGTACGACATACGTTTTTCTCTGTCTTGCTTTACGTCCACGACTACGACAGACATAAGTGCTCACGTCTAGTTCTCTGCCATCAGCCTTTAACCAGTTACGAGAGTAGACGAAAATCAGTGTCCTAAATTACTAATGCGCATGCGCGAAAAATCCAACCAACAATATGGCGACGTTGTCGATTTATGTCATGTTATTATAGTGAATAGGTTATAAATAGATTATGAATAAGCTATATAAAATAATAAAAAAGTAATAAAAATGGATGGATATGCTTGCGCGGTCAAAAACTGTAAAATCGTTACAGGTATAAAGGGAATTAGTTTTTTTAGATTTCCGAAAGATCCTCAAAAGTAAAATTTATTAATGTTATTATATATATATACAGGGTGTATAAAAAAGGTCGGAACCCTTGAATATTTCGAAAAATATAAGTTTTATCAAAAAATGTTTCAGACAAAAGTTGTAGGGTTTAAAAAGTTCTATTTACTGGCAATATCATTTTGACCTTGAAGAGTCACGTGAAGGTCACTTCAATTTTTTAGAACACCCTATATATTTTTGCATATTCTTGTAGCTTACCTCGAGAGCTTTCCAAAACACTATGATAAAGTATATTTTAAAAACTTTTTGAGTTATTAAGATGTGAAAGTTCCAATATTTTGACAAATTACAAAATATCTTACAAAATATTCATTTTTCAATAATCTTACCCTAATACTTTTATGCACAGAATAATGAGATAAATTGACTGGCGTAAAGAAAATACACAATTGTTTAAAAAAAAATAAATAAATTTGCAACAATTACAAATTTACGATGTTTCAAAAAAGTTATCTTTTGACATGGATACTGATCATTCCCCACTCCCAGGTACGCGGGGGGTACAAGGGGGGTAAAAATTTTAAATAGAACCCCCTATTTTTTATTGCATATTCATGTAGCTTATCTCGAGATCTTTTCAAAACACTATAATAAATGATTTTTATATTAATTTTTTTTGAGTTATGAGGCTTCAAAGTTACAGTATTTTTACATAAAATGATATCTCACTCGCCAGTTGGTATTGTCGTCAATTGCCGATCTTATTTTCATTGATATAATACCAATAAAATCCCCGGTAACTTCAAACCAACTGGTCTAAAATGGATTGAATCGTAATGCTTTGGAAAGGTCTCAAGATAGCCTATCAGAATATGTGATAAAAAATAGGAAGTGCAATTTATAAAATTTATGGTCACCTTAATGTCACCTTGATGACTCTATTCAAAGTCAATAGGATTATGCCAGTAAATAGACCTTTTAAAACCCTACAACTTTTTTGTCTAAAACATTTTTTAATGAAACTCATATTTTTCGTAACATTTTAGAGTTCCGTCTTTTTTTCCGAAAAAAAAAATTATAATTTATTGAAAATTTATTTACTTATTTTTTTTTTAAACAATTGTGTATTTTCTTTACGCCAGTCAATTTATCTCATTATTCTGTGCATAAAAGTATTAGGGTAAGATTATTGAAAAATGAATATTTTGTAAGATATTTTGTAATTTGTCAAAATATTGGAACATTCAAACCTTAATAACTCAAAAAGTTTTTAATGAAAAAATACTTTATCATAGTGTTTTGGAAAACTCTCGAGGTAAGCTACAAGAATATGCAAAAATATATAGGGTGTTCCATTTAAAAAATTGAAGTGACCTTCACGTAACCTTCCAGTGACTCTTCAAGGTCAAAACGATATTGCCAGTAAATAGAACTTTTTAAACCCTACAACTTTTATCTGAAACATTTTTTGATAAAACTTATATTTTTCGAAATATTCAAGGGTTCCAACCTTTTTTATACACCCTGTATATATATATATATATATATATATATATAAAATTAATATATAAATATGTTATTATATTATACATATATATATATATACAGGGTGTCCGTCGATTTTCGACTTTAACGAAAAAATAAGTAGATTGGCCCAAATTAAAAACAAATTATTTATATTGTTTTGGGATTGTCGCAATAATTACGGAAAAATTAAATAAAGAAGATCGGCCAATCTGCGTGAATAGAAGCGCGCGGCGACGAGAGTCGTCCCACTGTAATACAGCTGACAGCTGAGCGGACATGTGAGTGTAAGCGTACGTGTGAGTTCGACGCCTGCGCACTATGGTTGTCCGCTCAGCTGTAGCGTTGCGTGCTGCCGGCGTACACAGTCTGATAACAGTGTGCCAGAGCTAAGACATTTTAATAAAAATCTTGTGTTTGCGTAGTAAATTAACAGTGAAAATGAGGTATATTCTGCAGGAATATACGGATATGATTGTGGCATACGGACTAGCGGAAATACTTATCGTGCGGCCGCAATTTACATGGAATCATTTCCCAGGCGTTAACGAAAACCAAGTGGCCGTACAATTTTATGTGTTGTGCAATAATTATGTGAAACTGCGTGTCGTGCATAATATCAGGATAATCGGTCCAGCAGTGCGCTTTCGTACGAAGAAAGGATTCGTGAAGCATTTTATCATCGTATCATTATCAAC
Organism: Camponotus fellah; assembly: GCA_030586385.1. Classification (NCBI taxonomy): domain Eukaryota; kingdom Metazoa; phylum Arthropoda; class Insecta; order Hymenoptera; family Formicidae; genus Camponotus; species Camponotus fellah. The sequence goes on from JAPIVC010000309.1 coordinate 217,637, forward strand.
GTGTGCAATACATTTTATCGAAGGATTTTCAATCACGGATTAATTTTTGTAAAGGTACTGTCATCATTAATTTTTTACATGATGTATTCAGCGTATAGTAATGACATTTTGAATAATTTTCAAATTGAGAGTGAAATAGGCCTATGGGGGAAACCACTATAAAAAAAGCGCACCATGCTATCTACCGCAAGGTGGTGTGGAAATGATAGCGCATCATTTTCTCGCCGCTAAAAGGACGGGTCATTTTTCGGCGCGGTATTGCGATATATCGTATCATGTCTCGAGCGACCTGCCCACCGCTTCGCGGCGCGACTAGTATCGGATTACAGTGGGACGACTCTCGTCGCCGCGCGCTTCTATTCACGCAGATTGGCCAATCTTCTTTATTTAATTTTTCCGTAATTATTGCGACAATCCCAAAACAATATAGATAATTTCTTCTTAATTTGGGCCAATCTACTTATTTTTTCGTTAAGGTCGAAAATCGACGGACACCCTGTATATATATATATATATATATATATATATATAATATGTTATATATATATGTTATATATAGATCCTCAAAAGTAAAATTTATTAATGTTATTATATATATATATACAGGGTGACCCATTTTAACTTAGGCAGCCAAATAACTCGAAAAATAAGCACACTACGAAAAAATGTTTAGAATAAAAATTTTGTCATTTCGAGGGGGACGTACAATGACGTTAAAATGAGCCCCCCCCACCCCTCCCCCTGGGCGGTGAGGGGGGCAAGTTTGAAATCTTAAATGGGAACCCCTATTTTTTATTGCATATTCGGAATCTTTGGCTAAAAACACATACAATTTGTCTGAAACATTTTTCTCGATTCATGATAGATGGCGCTGTAATCGACGAAATTCAATTTCTTCGATTTCTCTTACTGAGAACCCATGCTTACGATTCTGCAATAAATTAACAATAAAAATATCACGTTTTCATTGTTAATACTCGAAATTAGTCTTAAAACAAACTTCTCATTATTTTTTATTACTCATTAATTACTTCTCAAGAAACTGCTTTTAGCGTAACCCAGGAACAACGTCGTGGACGTAGCAGTTTTCTGTTCCCTTCGGGGTGCTTGATTAACGTGAGTCCCCTCGCCTCTCACAATTCGGGGTGCTTGAACGTGTGGTAACCCAGCCAGTGAAGGCAAGGTCGTGTGGTGACCCAATCAGTGAAGGCAAGGTCGTGTGGTGACCCAACCAGTTAAGGCAAGGTCAAGTAGTGACCCAGCCAGTGAAGGCAAGGTCGTGTGGTGACCCAGCCAGTGAAGGCAAGGTCGTGTGGTGACCCAACCAGTTAAGGCAAGATCAAGTAGTGACCCAGCCAGTGAAGGCAAGGTCGTGTGGTGACCCAGCCAGTGAAGGCAAGGTCGTGTGGTGACCCAACCAGTTAAGGCAAGGTCAAGTAGTGACCCAGCCAGTGAAGGCAAGGTCGTGTGGTGACCCAGCCAGTGAAGGCAAGGTCGTGTGGTGACCCAACCAGTTAAGGCAAGGTCAAGTAGTGACCCAGCCAGTGAAGGCAAGGTCGTGTGGTGACCCAGCCAGTGAAGGCAAGGTCGTGTGGTGACCCAACCAGTTAAGGCAAGGTCAAGTAGTGACCCAGCCAGTGAAGGCAAGGTCGTGTGGTGACCCAACCAGTTAAGGCAAGGTCAAGTAGTGACCCAGCCAGTGAAGGCAAGGTCGTGTGGTGACCCAGCCAGTGAAGGCAAGGTCGTGTGGTGACCCAACCAGTTAAGGCAAGATTGCATTGTTATCAGCTCTCTCCGCATGGAGGAGATGCTCAAAGTGTGCACCATTATTTTCTAAGGATAACAGTAATCGACAGCGAAAGTTACGTTGTACATTTTCTAGCATTAAAGGAGTTATAGCTTCACAAGCTCTTCTTATTCTTTCCATCATATTCAATCTTGTCGTTGGAGCTTTACTATACACTGCATCTTTAACGTATCCCCATAAAAAGAAATCAAGGGGGTTCAAATCCGATGATCTCGGAGGCCACAGAACTGGTCCACCCCGCCCTATCCACCGATTTGGGAACCTTTGATTCAAAAACATCCGTACAATACGAGCATAATGAGCAGGAGCACCATCTTGTTGATACCATAAATTTAGTCTAACTGCAAGGGGAACATTCTCTAGGTATGCTGGCAAATCATTTTCGAGGAATTCTAAATACATTGGACTATTAATTGGACGTTCAAAAAATGAGGTCCAATGACTTGGCCATTGCAAATACCTACCCATACATATAAACTCCAACGATGTTGATTAAGCACCTCACGATACCAATGTGGATTTTCTGGTGACCAATAGTGGCAATTATGCCTATTGAGACTACCATTGCTGATGAATGTTGCTTCATCACTGAAACAAACATTACTAAAAAAATCTGGATTCTGATCTAACATCTCAAGAGCCCATCTACAAAATTGTACTCTGAGTACGTAGTCGGCCTCACTTAATTCCTGTACCAGAGTAATATGATACGGATGGTAATTGACTGATCGTAACAATCTATGTGCCGTAGTTTGAGGGATTCCCAGTTCTCGTTCTATTTGACGGGTACTAATATGGGGATTTTGATGAACCATAGCCAAAACTGCGAACAATCTAGGGTCATTATTATTATGAAGTCTATTCCTTCGCCTTTCGCGATGAAGTGGATTATTACGAGATCTCCTTTCAATGTTTATAATTTGTTGATCAGTAGGATGGCGGCGATTTGGGAATCGCTCCGCATAAGTACGGGCAGTAAGTCTGTAATTTCTACCACATTCGCCAAAGGTTATAAGAATATCGACTACTTCTGTAGGCGTATAATTTGCCATTTTACCAGAATTTTATCAGAGTACAAATGTTAAAAAATACATAAACACTTGTGACTTTGGCACTAAATGGACAAAATTTTGGAGGGATACTTAGAGGAACTCCATCAGATGGAAAGTCCAAAATGTCTCGGTACTTTGGACCATTCAAGTTGCCTAAAGGGCAGGTTACGCTAAAAGCAGTTTCTTGAGAAGTAATTAATGAGTAGTAAAAAATAATGAGAAGTTTGTTTTAAGACTAATTTCGAGTATTAACAATGAAAACGTGATATTTTTATTGTTAATTTATTGCAGAATCGTAAGCATGGGTTCTCAGTAAGAGAAATCGAAGAAATTGAATTTCGTCGATTACAGCGCCATCTATCATGAATCGAGAAAAATGTTTCAGACAAATTGTATGTGTTTTTAGCCAAAGATTCCGAATATGCAATAAAAAATAGGGGTTCCCATTTAAGATTTCAAACTTGCCCCCTCACCGCCCAGGGGAGGGGTGGGGGGGCTCATTTTAACGTCATTGTACGTCCCCCTCGAAATGACAAAATTTTTATTCTAAACATTTTTTCGTAGTGTGCTTATTTTTCGAGTTATTTGGCTGCCTAAGTTAAAATGGGTCACCCTGTATATATATATATAAAATTAATATATAAATATGTTATTATATTATACATATATACAGGGTGATCCATTTTAATCTCCCCACCTAAATTTCTGGAACTTAAGCAAGATGAGAAAAATGTTTCAGACAAAAGTTTTGTGGTTTCGAGGGCCTAAGATGGTATCATTGGTTTGACACTGAAGAGTCATTTGAAGGCCACCTCAATTTTTTTAAATTGCACCCCTTATTTTTATTACATATTCTTTAGCTGACCTCGAGAACTTTCTAAACACTATAATTAAGTGTTTTTCCGTTAAGTACTTTTCGAGTTATAAGGCTTGAAGTAATATCTTAATTTTACATAAATGATAAAATATCTAGTAAAATATTCATTTTTCGATTATCTTACCTTAATACTTTTATGTACAAAATAATGTGAGGAATTAATTGGTGTATAGAAAAAACATAGTTGTTTCGAAGAAGAAATATGTAATTTGCAATTAACAATTCCATATTTTTTCTTAGAAACAACTGTATGTTTTTTTACACCAATTGATTCCACTCATTATTTTGTACATAAAATATTAAGGTAAGATAATCGAAAAGTAAATATTTTACAAGATATTTTATGGTTTATGTAAAATTAAGAAATGATTTCAAGCCTCATAACTCGAAAAGCACTTAATGGAAAAACATTTAATTATAATGTTTTGGAAAACTCTCGAGGCCAGCAGCTACAAGAATATGTAATAAAAAATAGTGGGTGCCATTTAAAAAATTGAAGTGGCCTTCATGTGACCTTCAAATGACTCTTCAAGATCAAACCAATGATACCATCTTATGGTCCCCTCGAAACCACAAAACTTTTGTCTGAAACATTTTTCTCTATCTTGCTTAGGTTCCGAGAAATTTAGGTGGGGAGATTAAAATGAGTCACCCTTATATATATATATATATATGTTATATATATTCCCAGACAACACAAGTATGTTCTATGGACATTCATAGAATAACATTGGAGAATATTTAAATATTCCTAGAATGTTCCTATATAATACTTTGGAGTTCCTATGAACCTCCAATAGAACATTAAAAGTAGACAAAAAGTCAGGTTCTGTGAACATCCTATGAATATTTTATAGAATATTCTATGAATATTATAATTACTACATATAATATTTTAATAACATTCCGTAAATATTATGAGAACATTTCTTGATATAAAATGAACTTTCAAAGAACATTCTGCGTATTTTCATGGAATCTTTTTGGAATATTCTTTTTAAATATTCCATGCTTGAGATTTCACTTAACGTTTGTCGACGTTGCCGAACGTAGCAATTAGCTGTCAAAGAGAATTTCTAGAATCTCTATTGAGATTCTAAGAAATTCTCTATCTGATAGTCAATTGCTATCCGACACATCGATAAATGTGAAGTAAAATCTCAGGCTAATAAGAAAAGGTATAATGAAAGAAATAAGATATAGATACAATTAATAAAGATTTTATATCATAAAATATATACACACATACACACACACATACATACACACACACACAGACACACACACACACACACACACACACACACACACACACATACATATATATATATATATATATATATAATTATTATATAATTATAAAATTATAAGTACAAATATATGATAAAAAATATATGTATAAAAAATTAACACTTAAAAATTAAATCATTTCTTTCAGGTACTAAATTATACAGTGTTACATGCACACACATATATACAGGGTGTCCGAAAAATTGCTTACTCCACTTCGGGAGGTGATTCGGAAGCCAAAAACAAAAAAAAAAGTTCATATAAATATAGGTTCGGAAACGAGCCGTTTCCGAGTTATATCCACTTTTATGTTCAAAAATCAATTACAAATATTAAAAAATTGAAAAAAACTAAAAAAATTATAATGAAAAAAATTAAAAATAAAAATTTAAAAATAAAAATTTAAACAAAAATTGAAAATTAAAAATTAAATAAAAATAACAAATAAAAATTAAAAAATAAAAATTTTTAATTTAAGAAATAATTAAGAAAGAGGGATGCCAAGCGGATTCTAAATTACGATTTTTGAACATAAAAGTGGCTATAACTCGGAAACGGCTCATTCCGGACCTATGTTTATTATGAACTTTTTTGCTTGCTTTTGGGTCCCGAATCACTTCCCGAAGTGGAGTAGGCGATTTTTCGGACACCTTGTATATAATACAAAACACTTATTTTTACTAGAAAATATCACTAAAAGTCTTCGAGTAATGTCTTAAAATATTAATACGGCTCTATGATTAGTTTAAAACATAATAAGATTACACTTAAGACAACTTAAATCTTTTGAACACAATCACGATTCGTAGTTGTTGTACTATTCTTAGAGAATCTCTAAGGGCCACATGGACTGATATTTTCCCGCGTAACGCGTCCGCATAACTAATTAGAGGCGTAATTCTGTTATAGCATAACAGGAGCACAACAGAATTACGCCTTCTGGGTTACGCGGTACGCATTACGCGGAAAATTTTAGTCCATGTGGCCATACTCTAACCTTTAACTGCTTCTGCACGAGTGCGATTGTAGCGCCATAGGATATGTCAAAAAATAACTGTATTCGAATATTCTCTGAATATTTGGGAATCGTCTTGTTAGAATATTCTGAGAACTTAACAAATAATATTCCAAAAATATTCAGAATATTCTTAGAACTATATAAGAATATTATTTCCAATATTCTGAGAATATTGGAAATTGCCTTTTTTAGAACATTCAGAGAATATTCATTGAAATGTTATTAGAATATTCTGAGAACTTAATAAATGATATTCTAAAAATGTTGAGAACATTCTTAGAACGATATAAGAATATTCTTTCTGAATATTCTCGGAATATATGGAAAGCATCTTGTTAGAATATTCTCCGAACATTCTGTGCTGTCTGGGTTATATAATATATATATATATATATATATATATATGTTATATAATACGACAGTAAATAAATTACACTCTTGTTAGAAAGATCTTTATAATTTTAATTATGTAGCATCAAACTTATTGTTAAACTGTCAATTAAACTTAATTTTATAATTCTTATTACTTTTTAATTAAAAATACTAATTTTTATGTTTTTTAGAGCTCAACTATGGTTAAAATTTTGTAATCGATATATAGAAACACCTTTGGAAAAATTATATATAAAAATTATAATAATTACAGGATTTGTAGTGAACATTTCACATCTTCAATGTTTTTAAATTTGGCGCATTTTCCAATCAAGAATATGGCAATGGGTCATGTGACTCATACATCGCAACATCAAAGGTGCCGACGCTACTGTCATAACTGATTAAACTGTGATGGGAGGCCTATTCTGTCTCTTTTGCTAGTATCTCATTGGTAACTTTGGTTCCCGCCCATCGAGGCGGGAAACAAACTTACCAATGAAATACTAGCAAAAGAGACAGACATAGGCCTCTCATGTAGTATCTTTCTCTTTATAGCGGGCGCTCGCTTGTCTATGGCAATGCTCAGTCCATTATACAGGATGTCCCTGAGCATGTGCTCACTCATTTGTAAAAAGGTAGAGCACAGTAAATTAAATAAAGAAATCCTATTCTATGTAACGATTTTTGTAATAACAATCGAAATATTAATTATTGGAATCGGACGAATGAGAGAAGCGCTCGAGCGCTCGAGCTTTAGCACTATGGAGCTAGAATCGCTGATTAAAGGTACATAAAGAATTTCTTAAATTATAAACAATTGGTACTGAAAACGCGTTTTTTTCAAAACCATGTTTTTGAAATCGGCACGCAGCAGAACTCAAATAATTTTCATCCGATCGACTTGAAATTTTAATTGTAGCTTCTTAGATCGATTTAACAGTCGCAAATACGAGCGCTTTTTTTGATTAATTGAAAATTGTAAAAAATGATAATCACTTTTTATACGAAAATAATGGTCGAAAAATCGAACTTTTTATTCAAACTCGTCTCTAATTTTTTTTTTAATATTTTTTTATTTCCCTTTACTTTATTTCCCTTGTACTTGACTGCTAAAACTAATTAACGAAAATATTTCACTTTTTGTTCCAGGATCAAATTTACGACAGTTCTACTGCGTGCGCGGAGAGGGTTGGCTGAAAATCAGTAGTGCTATAGCGACTCGTGCGCAACCATTTTGTATTTTTTTAACAAATAAAAAATTTTTTTACATACTTTGATATATATCTAATATATTTGATATATATCTAATAAAGCCTAAAAGTTCTTTTGACCATTTATTTTATTCCTTTCTAAAAAAAAATACCAAAGAAGGCAGTCAAAAATGAGCAATTACAGTGGTGTCCTCCCTTAAGTTATAATTTTTTTTATTCTAAAAAATGTGTTGTCTTGAAATTGAAAAAAGGCATATTGATTTTATTTTTCCGAAAATAAGAACTGTTACTTTCATCACCAGATTATGTTACTTTCGTCCCCAATACCCAGGACAAAAGTAACAATCAGTGTACTTGCGAAATATTG
>JAPIVC010000310.1:0-216460 GCA_030586385.1 Camponotus fellah
TTCAGACATGTTTTGTATGGTTTCGAGGGGGCCATAAGATGGTACCATTAATTTGACCTTGAAAAGTCATTTGAAGGTCACATGAAGGGTTACCTCAACCTTTTAATGGCACCTTTTTATTTTTTATTACATGTTCTTGTAGCTGATCTCGAATGCTTTCCAAAACACTATAATCAAATGTTTTTTGTGAAGTACTTTTCGAGTTATAAAGGTCCAAATTTACAAAATTTTGATAAATACAAAATATTTCTTAAAACATTCTCTTTGTGATAATCTTATCTTACATGATCCAGCCAGTCAAGGCAAGATCCGGCCAGTCAAGACGAGATCCTGTATTGCCTGAAAATCAATGAACTGTAACAATTGTGAAAGTGCAATTGTCAATTCTTTTAATGAAACAAATATCAAGAGGCTTGTTTCAAATTTCTTCTTGGGCAACTTTCGATATTTTGGCGAAGTCTCAGATAGACGCATATTATTATCCATTGACTTTTTTGATTAGACTTAAATTTTTTTTGATTTGATGATTTTTTTGATTAGATTTAGATAGGAATTTTTGATATTTTGGCGTCTTTTTTTCTTTATGGCTGCTTATCCACCAAATGAAATTGTGGACATGATTCGCATTTTGGGTGAGGCCAGGAATAATTACTCGGCAGCAGAAAGGCTTTATGTTGAAAGATTTCCAGACAGACGCCATCCTGATAGGAATAAAAAGACTCTGCAACAGAGCTGAACAGGGTTTTCTTAAAAGAAACCGGCGAAAATCGGACCCTGATAAAATCACATCATTGACTGTTATACGTGCCGTTGCTTTGAATTCTCAAATCTTTATGAGACAAATTGAGAGGCAACACGGTATAACTAAATCGGCAACACTAAATCAACAGCCAATCGTGTGCTCAAGCTCAACAAGTTTCGCCCATATCACATTCATCTAACTCAGCAATTGGAAGAAAGGGGTACCAATGCCATGTTTTTTTTGTAATTGAGCTCGAGATCAAATTCAATAAAATCCCCGGTTCATTGCTGATACGCTTTTTTCTGATGAAGCCACTTTTGTAATAGAGGAAGCATTAATAGACATAACTGCCATTATTATTCAGATGCTAATCCACATTGGCAGAGAAGCCAAGAGTTCTAACAGCAATGATCCATTAACGGTTGGGCAGGTATCCTGAAAGATGTTATTGTTGGTCCATATTTTTTTGAAGAAAATCTCAATGCGGCAATCTATCTAAGATTTCTTCAAGATGACCTGCCCAAATCTCTTGAGACATGTCGACAATGATTTACTCAGATGAATGTGGTTCCAACAAGATGGAGCACCGACTCATAGATCTCGAGCCGTTACATAATATTTAAACAATAGGTTCCTGAAAATAGGTAGATTGGTATGGACAGCCGAGTTCAAGAATGGCCCCCAAGATCACCCGATTGACGCTCCTACATTTTTATTTTTGGGGCTACATTAGAGATATAGTTTATTTCGCAAAAGCCTACAACCGTTGAAAATTGAAAAACCGGATCAGAAGCTTGCAGAAATATTAATGTAGTTGTTCTTGAAAAAGTTAGGGACGACTTTCACCATCATCCGAATCATACTGCAATTCACAAAGTGAAGTTGAAATGAGAAATCAAAGAAGAAGTCTTCGTCGATAACGAGAAAGATATAATGAGAATGATTATACGATAAATGTTTGCTTCCTTGTAGTTTTACCAATGGTTCATTTAAAATCCACATGTACCTTTGCGTGAAATTCAGCGTACAGTATGAATTCTAAGATCGACTGCTGGTTTATAACTAAAAACTTTCAGGTTCCTTAACTACATAAGTCTGAATCAAGTCTTAACTGAGGATGATCTTGGAGAATGGCTATTATTTTGTCAATGGGCATCACAGCAATTACTTCATGATGGCGATTTTTTAAAATATGTTTTGTTCAGTGATAAGGCTATTTTTCATAGTGATTGAACATTGAATAGACATAATATTCATCATTGGGCTTCAATTAATCCTCATTGGATGCAATAGATCGACCACTAACACCGTTGGAGCCTCAATGTCTGGTGCGGATATGTTAATACTATTTAATTGGTCTCCATTTCTTCGACAATACGGTAAATAGAGGATAAGTAAGAATTACTTATAGTTGATGAAGGATTTTCTTTCGATTCTACTTGAAGACATTGACATTAATATAAGGAGAAGACTGTTTCCTCATGATGACAGGTGGGTGACACTTTTTGGACACGTAACGATTGGACACAGCTCAATCGGACCGTAATATTGGACACGAAATGATTGGACACTGAACGATTGGACGCTGCACGTTGGATACTGCACGATTGGACACTGCACGATTGGACACGCACGCTGCACGATTGGACACTGCATGATTGGACACTGCACGATTGGACACGCACTCTGCAAGATGGACATTGCATGATTTGACACTGCACGATTGGACACTGCACGATTAGACACGCACTCACACGATTGGACACCGCACGATTGGACACTGCACGATTGGACACGCACTCTGCAGGATTGGACATTGCATGATTTGACACTGCACGATTGGACACTGCACGATTAGACACGCACTTGACACGATTGGACACCGCACGATTGGACACCGCATGATTGGATACCGCACGATTGGACATCGCACGATTGGACTCCGCACGATTGGACACGCACTCTGCACGATTGGACACAATCCCGATCGAATACAAACCTATGTGAAATTGTATAATAATAGATCTCGTTTCGCTCTGAAAGTACAGGGCGGTGTGAATTGAACTCATTTCGCGTGTAAAGTTGCAAACCCGTGGAACCGTACAATAATAGACTTCGTTTCGCATTAAAAAGCACAGAAATGTCCGATCGAGACTGTGCCCGATCGGTTCTGTGTTCGATCAGGTCTGTGTCCAATCGTGCAGAGTTCGTGTCCAATCATGCAGTGTCCAATCGTGCAGTGTCCAATCGTGCATTGTCCAATCGTGCAGAGTGCTTGTCCAATCGTGCAGTGTCCAATCGTGCACTGTCCAATCGCGCAGTGTCCAATCGTGCAGTGTCCAATCGTGCAGAGTGCGTGTCCAATCGTGCAGTGTCCAATCGTGCAGAGTGCGTGTCCAATCGAGCAGTGTCCAATCGTGTAGTGTCCAATCGTACAGTGTCCAATCGTGCAGTGTCCAATCGTGCAGTGTCCAATCGTGCAGAGTGCTTGTCCAATCGTGCAGTGTCCAATCGCGCAGTGTCCAATCGTGCAGTGTCCAATCGTGCAGAGTGCGTGTCCAATCGTGCAGTGTCCAATCGTTCAGTGTCCAATCGTGCAGTGTCCAATCGTTACGTGTCCAAACGGGATGCTCCCATGACAGGTCCTCATTATATCAGTATCGTCAAAGATTTCCTTAATAAATGAATTAGCAGAGAAAGTCCAGAAAAATAGCCAGCAAGATCATCAGATTTAACTTTGCCTGATTTTTTATTTGTGAAGTCATCTCAAAAAATACAATCTATCAAGAAAAATCAACGACAAGAGGGACACGATGGAAAGAATCCGAACGGTGTGCAACAACATTCCATGCAATGTCCTTTTACATACTGTTACAAATTTTGAAAGACGAATCCAGTATTGCCAACGGAGATACGTTCGAACACTTTATTAAATAATTGCTAATATGAAATAACATAAGTCTTTTTCAAGGCTACTGATTTTCAAGGCTGATCTTTAACTGATCGATTCATCTTTCGATCCTGCCTCAGCTGACCGGATCATTTTTCGATCTTGCCTCAGCTGACCATTTTTGACATTTCTAAGATCAAAAATAGGAATTCTCCTATTTCCTTCCATTAAAAAATTTAACTTAAAATTTGACTCTAAGTTCAAATTTCAGGTCATCACTAAGTATGCTTCTCTGAGCTTTACTTTTGTCAACATTTTTCTCCTAAATGCTTTCCTGAGTAGTTATTGCAGTGCTCTTACTTGACCCTGAATTGAACTTTGAAGATAAATTTGACACACATGACAGCATATTCGAACGTGAAATTTTCATTTCTGGAATCAAAAATAATTTTCCATTTAGAAAAATCATTTTGACCTTGAAATGACCTTTAAATTGAATCTACAGTCAAAGCTGTTCCCCTTTAAACCCTACAATTTATTCTGGTTTTGACTACAATTTATGTTTGAAACATTTTTTATGTTTGAAACATTTTTTCCTAAAATGTTTTCTTGAAGAGATATTTTAATGGAAATTGTAAAATGGGATATCCTGTATATATACAGGATGTCCGAAAACTTTTCGCATTCCCGAAGTGTGAAGGTGTTACCCGCGACCATAATGGCGGCGGGCGATAATTGGGGAGGGAAAGAGCGATGAGTGTGTAGGCGCGCGGCGAAGGCTCCTCCTCTCCTCATTCACCGAGCGCCGACTTCATGTTACAAGTTTAATGTGTGAGCCGTTCCCACGAATGGCAAAGGCTCGTGTTATATCGCTCTTTCGGGCATACGCTACATTTTATATCCATTGTCTATCGAAACCGCCCCGAGCCGGGCGATGGAAAAATCCAGATACGCCCACGGGATCCTTATTGCGGGAATGGACAATTCGGTCACATACCAGTGAGGCTCCACATCTTCCACCCAAATGCACCTATAGCCGCCGAACCGCGCCTTTGCGTCCGACTCAGTGCACCATCCCCCACTGGCAGTGTACACGGGGAACCACGGGAAGGCCTGTCCATTTACATCCTGCCCGGATACACGCTTTGACTCTGTCGGGCGGATTTTGGAAGGAGTAGGATGTGGCCATGTGACACACCCAGGTGTCGGCCATGGAAAGTTGGAATATAGGTTGAAGCAGATCTACCTAACAAAAATCTAACTTAATATTACGCGACGCGACCGCCGAAAGCGCGGTCCCGAAAAGATTACAGGGCCGCGCTCCCATAGCCGAAAGCTCCGACCTCTCCGGTTGAACAGCAGGCCCTACCTACTATTTATTCTATGTCTCATATCCCTTAAGCCAAAGGGTTTCGCTACAAAAGTCAGTAAACAATGCAAAAGTCTTGACTAGACACGAAGAAGCGTGCCACGTCTGGCCATTGCCGTTTACCTTCTGGGACTGCGCTGAGCAAGACCTCTCTCTGCGCATCGAACATAGAACATTCCAGCAAGAAGTGCTGGACCTAATCTGTCCTCCACAAATGCACGCTTCACTATCGACGAGATTTAGCGTTAAAACGAGACCTAAAATCACCGTGTCCAGTGAGGGCTTACGTGCTCCAATGATTCGGTTCTAAAGAGCGTGCGTCTAGTCTATCTCGCACGCTGCTAAAATAGGCGAACGTGGTACGACCCTTATTCGAAGATGTCCATTTGGTCTGCCACATGTTAATCGCCTCGTTTCTAATCTTATTTATCGCGGTCTTCCTATCTGTTTCGGCGGGTATCTCTACGTTACCGATCTTGGCGTCTTTTCCCGACCTAACATGATATCGCGCAGCGTTTTCGCGAAGAATTATATCGATTGGAATCACTCCTCCGACGACGCAGAGCGATTCCCACGAGGCTGTACGATATGCGCCCGTCAACGAAATGAGTACACGGTGCTGTAGCGATTTCAAGGTCCTAATGTCACTCTCCGTATATAAGTCGGCCCACTCCGCGGCGGCATAGGCTGTCCGCGCGAATACACCCCGGTATATCGTGGAGAGTGTTCTAAAACGAAGGCCCCAATGGGCACAGGCTAACCTACTCAATTTAGCGAACAGCAATCCGACTTTGCTGTTAAGATACGCGCAGTGAGAACTTTCAAATTCCTATCTATATGGACGCCAAGATATCTGACCGATTGTTTAAATCCTATTCTCGTCCTATCGATTTTAATTATGGACGGCCTATTTTCGAAGTAGACGATTTTCTTCATGGTATTTCGCTTCCTATCCGGTCGCGCTCATCCCCACCTATCTATTGGATTTCGCGCGATCACGTCAGACTTCAGAATGATGGCTTCAGTTTTACGCTCGGAATCTGAAGCTTCGCGAACCTACACCATTATGTAATTACATTAACTACACGCTGGCCTTCTGCCTCAAATTCCCAACGCGAATTTCCACTTATGACGATTACGAAGTCGTCCGCGTACGCGGCAAATCTATTTGGAATCGTTTCTTCGAGTATCTTTAGAAGACCATCAAACATGAGGTTCCAGCAAGCCAGACCAAGGACGGAACCTTGCGGGCACCCCCTCGTTGCTCGCTTGGACACCTCTGCGGAACTAAGCGCGATCTTTACTTTACAGTCGTCAAAGTAGCTCCGGAGCCCCGAATACGTTTCGCGGACAATCGCGTTTCTTTATGCTATCTAAAACGAGTGGCCACCAGACATTATCAAAAACCCCGGAAATGTCGAAGAGAAGTGCAATGGCATACCTCCCTTAGGGAATAGAGACCATTCGTCGCAACTCAACAACAGCATCCTCCGTCGACCTTCCAGGCATAAACCCGAACTGTCGATGGGAGATCTTATCCGGCGCCAATGACATATCCATCAGCCAGGATTTGAGAATCTTCTCAAAGAGCTTTCCTATTACGGAGAAGAGACAAATGGGTCTGTAGGATTTTAGGTTCTTCTCATTTTTGTCTTCGCCCCTCGAAGTGAGCTCTCCTTCCAGATAGAAGGAAAGACGCCCCACTGGAGGCACCCATTGAAAAGCCTAGCTATTTGACCGGGGATTACACTACAGGCTGCCTTGGGAATGGCAGCCTCTATTAAATCTAGACCCGAAGCTTTCTTATTTCTGAACGTCTTAACCACGTTGGCCACTTCCTCCATCGTGAGAGGAGCGTCGGCTGTATCGGGAGCATTCCTACTCGTGACTCGAATTTCCTGCTGCTCAAGCGTGTCCTCTGTCTCCCGATCATCTGGAATATGCACGTCCAGAAAGTAGCTGGCTGTCTTCCGTAATGTTTTCGTAGAATATTCACCACATCGGAATGTGTTCAGCACTCCTCAACCTGGAGTTTGCTCGCCTGTTGCTTGTAAACGAAGCCGCAGGGCTGGTTACCGTGCGGTGTGACAAACTTCCGCCAGCTCGCGAGTCTCGTCTGCTTTACCTCTCTACTGCCTTCGTGAAGAACGATACTCACAGGTAACCCTGAGATAGGCAGGTTCCCTCGCACTCTCTGGAGAACCCTATGTAACCTATAGACTTTTTTCTTAATGATCGTTAATTTCTGTGTCCACCACGGGTTGGACTTTCTAAATCTATGCTTTCTAGGCATCGACGCGACACAGGTCTCCGTGAGTACTGTGAGCGTTTCTGCCATCCTTTCTACCTCTACTGTGGAACACAGATCGATGGCCTCTAGTTGCGATCTTGAAAGATCTGTCAGGGTCTCAGAGAACCGTTCCCAGTCGGCCCGATTCGTATCGAACCTCGTGTTCGCAGCTCCCCGATCACCACCTGACTTTCTGGGCACCCTCAATCTTATGTCCACTGTCCTGTGGTCGCTGGTAGTCCAGTCACACCTCACCTTCCAATCACAAATGAATTTGTTCATGGAGAGCGACGCCAAGATCACGTCGAATGACGAACCTCTTGTCGTCCAAAAGGTGGGTGGCTGTCCAGCATCATTGAACACGAACATACCAAATGCCCTGATGGGGTCCTCGAATTTGGCACCTCTATCATCTATCTCTTGGCGATCCCAGAGTGATGACCGAACATTGGCGTCTACACCTATAATGAGTCTCTCCCCCCTCAGTGAACGAAACACCGTCTCGAGGTGCCTGAAGTGCCCCTCAATCTTGTCGCTGTACTGAAAGTAGCACGAAACGACGTAGAAGGAGAAGGCTAGGGGTCTGCACTTGCACACAGACAAAATGTATAGTGCCAAGCTGCGAAACAAAGACCATTTGGAAATTGGGATTACAGATCGCCATTGCTGCCCACGGACGGTTGCGAGCACACGGGCAACTTTCATATACCCTACGAAAGTGTGGCTCGAGCCTTGCTTCCTGACGTATGATTCCTGCAATAACAAGACGTCAAGTCGCTTTCCGGCTATGAGCTGACGCACCTCTCCCATTACCACAGCCGAACGTCGCATGTTCAGCTGCAGCATCCTAACACCCGTGGATGCATTGCCTACGCTAACCGCTTCCTATCCTATCTAATTCTTGTGGCATCGGGGCACTCGCTTTGTGGGGTGAGGTCCGCGAATCTAACCGTCTCTCGTACCGTTTTCATATCGCTCACGGATCTAAGCGCGGATCTAATCGCGGTAATTAAACAACGTTCTAAAACGACGGACGCGGTTTTCATCACGGCTACTTCGCGACGGACTGACGCGGTTCTAACGGCAGGAAGGTCGTAATCCCGAGGCTGTGCACCACGTTCTGTGTCTCGGGCGCGCACAGCTCGGTGAGGCGCTCTCGACGAGCCGGAGGTCGCCACGTAGTTGAGCAGACCCGCGATCCAACGACGGAGACACCCCGCGCTTCCCTAACAGCGGCGGCGCCAGGCCGGAAGCGGTCGGCCAGGTGGGCACTCCTCCTCACCACGTCAAAGATTATATTTTGAATTTTATCCATATTATTCCCACGAGTACAGTGGAAGAGGTAGTCAAACGACACAGAGCCACCTTTACGTCGCCAAGCCTATAATACCGGGAGGACGGCAAGTATCCCGGGACGGACCGTTCGCGACCGCGACATTTTGCGTCTACGCGATTATGCAGACCCTCGTCACGGTTCCTAATACCTTGATCTTCAAACCGCGGAACCGACCGCGACGAAAGCGACTGCGACGACAAAGACGACCTAACGACGCCTATCGACGAGCTACAGGCGGCACAACCGATCCCGAAAATTCCATCCGCTATAATCCCTGAAGGGAAAGAATGCCGTTCTAGGGGCATTTTGTTACTGCCACATAAGAGCATTTGGCTAGCAAGGCTGACACCGATTCGTGGCTATGCAGTCTCAAACTCAGATGGCAACAGCGCGAAACCCGAAAACACCTGAAAATAAAAGATTAATCACACACGCACACACACATTTACGCGCATACACACTCACATTCACACGTGGAAGTCACCGGGTTCGGGGTGATCCCCGCCTCTGGCCCGGTGGGTGACTGAGTCACCCATCCAGTCCTTCGGGCGAGGACCCCGACCGGCTCCCACTTTTCCCCACTAAGGGACGCCTCACGGCAGGAGCACCCACCGCTCGGCACCTCATCCCGCAAAGTCACGGGCAGAGAACAAACCTTCCTCTGCAGTGGCGTGCTACTGGGCGGATGAAGTCAGGCCGTCAACCCCTTCCAGCGATTGGGACTTGGTCCGTGTAAACACAGACTTCATCCCTATGGAATCGCTTCACGTGTACCTCCTCAGTGAGGGTACAGTGCGCTCTTCGCGACCCTTCCACTCCGAAGGACTTTAGGATCGAGCTCTCTCATCTCGACAAGGTGGCGCACAACGAGGGAGGCCATTATGTTACAGTTAATGTGTGAGCCATTCGCACGAATGGGAAAGACTCCGTGCTTCCTCGCTCTCGGGCACTCGCCACATTTTACATCCATTGTCCATCGAAACCGCCCCGAGCCGGGCGATGGAAAAATCCAGATGCGCCCACGGGATCCTTATCGCGGAATGAACAGTTCGGTCACATACCAGTGAGTCTCCACTCCTCTACCCAGGCGCACCTATAGCCGCCGATCCGCGCCTTTGCGTCCGACTCAGTGCAACCCCTCCCACTGGCAGTGTACACGGGGAACCACGGGAAGGCCTGTCCATTTGCATTCTGCCCGGATACACGCGTCTGATCCTCTCGGGCGAGAGAGGAAGGGGAGGTAGGTGGGTGGATGGCCGGGGCTCTTCGCCAAAGGCTTTAACCGTGGGCCAGGGATTTACAGGAAAATTTAAGGCGGAAGAGTCCTTCCTAATTGAATCTAACGCGACGCGATCGTTCGAAAGCGCGATGGTCCCGAGAAGATTATGGGGCCGCGCTCCCATAGCCGAAGGCTCCGACCTCTCCGGTTGAACGATGGACCCTACCTAGTATTAATTCTACGCTTCGTGTCCCTTTAGCCAAAGGGTTTCGCCACAAAATTCCCCACAAAAACAACGCAAAAGCCTCTGGACTGGATACGAAGAAACGCGCCATGTCCAGCCATTGCCGTTTATCTTCCGGGACTACGCTCAGCAGAACCTCCCTTTGCGCGTCGAAAGGAGGGCATTCCAACAAGAAGTGCTGGACGAATCTATCCTACCTCCGCAAATGCACGCCTCACTCTACGAGATTTAACGCGGCTAACCGAACCCAAAATCGCCGTGTCCAGTGAGAGCTTACGGCCTCAATGATTTGTTTCTAGAAAACGAGCGGCTAGTCTATCGGGCACGTTTCCGAAAGGCGAATGTGATGCGACCTTTGTGGGAAGAAGACCACCGGGTCTGCCACATATCTATCGCCTCATCCCTAATTTTTCCTATCGCGACTTTTCTTTCCGTTTCGACGGGAATTTCTAAATTACCGATCTTGGCGTCCTCCATTATTTTATTGTGATATCGCGCGACGCGTTCTTGTAAAACGATATCGACCGAAGTCGCTCCCCCGACGACGCAGAGCGACTCCCACGAGGCTGTGGTATGCACCGGTCACTGAAATAAGGAAATAAGGACGGCGCTGCAAGGCCTTCAGAACTCTAATATCCCTCTGCAATACACAGGTCGGCCCGTCCCGCAGCAGCATAAGTTACTGTCGGTGCGAACACGCCCCGGTAGATCGTGGAGTGTCTTATAACGCAGGCCCCATTGGACTCTCGTTACCCTACCTAATTTTTCGAACAGCGGCCCGACTTTTCTATTTAAATATTCGCAGTGCGACCTAACCTTTAAATTTCTATCTAAGTGGACGCCAGATACCTAACCGTTTGCTTAAACGCTATCTTCGTATTCCCGATCTTAATAATTGGCGGCCTATTTTCGAAGTCGGTTTTCTTATTTGTCTTTCGCTTCCTATCTGGTCGTGCTCCTCCCCGTCTACTTATCGGATTTCGCGATCGCGTCAGTTTTCAGAATGATGGCTTCAGTTTTACGCTCGAAATCTGAAGCTTCGCGACCTACACCATTCTGCTATTGTATTTACTACACGTTGGTCTTCCGTTTCCAACTCTCTACGCGAGTTTCCCGTTTATGACGACCACGAAGTCGCCCGCGTACGCGGCGAATCTATCAGGAATAATACCCTCGAGTATTTGGTAATAGGCCATCAAACATTAGGTTCCAGCAGGCCAGACCGAGAACGGAACCCTGAAAGCACCCTCTCGTAGCCTGCTTGGACACTTCGCGGAGCTAAGAGAAATTTTTACGCTTCGATCGCTGAACTAACTCCTAGTATTCTACTTCGAGTACTTCGAAAATATTACGCGGGGCAGTCCCGTTTCTTAAGGCTATCCAGAACAAGGGGTCACCAGACATTATCAAAAGCCCCGGAAATGGCAAAGAGAAGCGATGGCATATCCCTTCCGATGCAGAGACCATGTGCCGCAATCAACGACAGCTTCCTCCGTCGATCTTCCGGGCATAAACCCAAATTGCCGACGGGGAGACCTTCTCCTGTGCCAGTGACATGCCCAGCAAACGAGCTTTGAAAGCTTTTCGAAAAGTTTCCCTACTACGGAGAGGAGACAAATGGGTCTATAGGATTTTCGGGTCCCTCTCGTCTCTATCCTCGCCTTCAGAAGGGGACCCTAAGTGAGCCCCTTTCCAGGTGGAGGGAAAGACGCCCCACTGAGACACCTGTTGAAGAGCCTAACTATTTGACTAAGGATTACTTGGCAGGCTGCCTTGAGCACGGCGAGGCCTTCAATCAGACACAGTACAATTGGACACGGGGCAAATGGACACGGAGCAAATGGACACGAAACATTCCCACACGGTTCATTTGGACACGGTTCAATTAGGACTCATAAAAACACACACCGATCCACTGACACGTAAACCTGCACACCGTTCTGACGTATACCGTTCAGTTACACACCGCTCAAATGTACACCGTTCAAAGGCACACCGTTCACCCGATGGGAAATGGTTCAGTCGACCACGAAAATGCACACCGAGTCGGCCACAAGGCAAAAATGCACCGTTCAGTCGGCCACGAATAAATGCACACCGACTGTCGGCCATGAAAAAATGCACACCGCTCAGTCGGCCACGAACAAATACACACCGACAGTCGGCTACGAAAAATGTACACCAATCAAGACCGGCCACGAAAAATGCACACCGTTCAGCCGGCCACGAAAAATGTACACTGATCAGTCGGACACCGGTAAAACGCACACCGCTCAGTTGCAACACACTCACACACGCACACACACGGGGTGAAAGAGGGGGTTTCGCCCCCTTCCCCGCACCCACCTCGTCCTCCTCGCTTCGTGTGCAAACTTGTACTTGCCGTGCGCTATCGGGGTTGGTGTGCATCTTTTCGTGGAAAGATTATATTTGAATTTTTATCCATATTATTCCCACGAGGAGTGGAAGAGGTAGTCAAACGACACAGAGCCACCTTTACGTCGCCAAGCCTATAATACCGGGAGGACGGCAAGTATCCCGGGACGGACCGTTCGCGACCGCGACATTTTGCGTCTACGCGATTATGCAGACCCTCGTCACGGTTCCTAATACCTTGATCTTCAAACCGCGGAACCGACCGCGACGAAAGCGACTGCGACGACAAAGACGACCTAACGACGCCTATCGACGAGCTACATGCGGCACAACCGATCCCGAAAATTCCATCCGCTATAATCCCTGAAGGAAAGAATGCCGTTCTAGGGGCATTTTGTTAGTGCCACATAAGAGCATTTGGCTAGCAAGGCTGACACCGATTCGTGGCTATGCAGTCTCAAACTCAGATGGCAACAGCCGAAACCCGAAAACACCTGAAAATAAAAGATTAATCACACACACGCACACACACATTTACGCGCATACACACTCACATTCACGTGGAAGTCACCGGGTTCCAGGGTGATCCCCGCCTCTGGCCCGGTGGGTGACTGAGTCACCCATCCAGTCCTTCGGGCGAGGACCCCGACCGGCTCCCACTTTTCCCCACTAAGGGACGCCTCACGGCAGGAGCACCCACCGCTCGGCACCCTCATCCCGCAAAGTCACGGGCAGAGAACAAACCTTCCTCTGCAGTGGCGTGCTACTGGGCGATTGAAGTCAGGGCCGTCAACCCCTTCCAGCGATTGGGACTTGGTCCGTGTAAACACAGACTTCATCCCTATGGAATCGCTTCACGTGTACCTCCTCAGTGAGGGTACAGTGCGCTCTTCGCGACCCTTCCACTCCGAAGGACTTTAGGATCGAGCTCTCTCATCTCGACAAGGTGGCGCACAACGAGGGAGGCCATTATGTTACAGTTAATGTGTGAGCCATTCGCACGAATGGGAAAGACTCCGTGCTTCCTCGCCCTTGCGGGCACTCGCCACATTTTTACATCCATTGTCTATCGAAACCGCCCCGAGCCGGGCGATGGAAAAATCCAGATGCGCCCACGGGATCCTTATCGCGGGAATGAACAGTTCGGTCACATACCAGTGAGTCTCCACTCCTTCCACCCAGGCGCACCTATAGCCGCCGATCCGCGCCTTTGCGTCCGACTCAGTGCAACCCTCCCACTGGCAGTGTACACGGGGAACCACGGGAAGGCCTGTCCATTTGCATTCTGCCCGGATACACGCGTCTGATCCTCTCGGGCGAGAGAGCAAGAGGGGAGGTAGGTGGGTGGGATGGCCGGTGGCTCTTCGCCAAAGGCTTTAACCGTGGCCAGGGATTTACAGGAAAATTTAAGGTGGAAGAGTCCTCCCTAATTGAATCTAACGCGACGCGATCGTTCGAAAGCGCGATGGTCCCGAGAAGATTACGGGGCCGCGCTCCCATAGCCGAAGGCTCCGACCTCTCCGGTTGAACGATGGACCCTACCTAGTATTAATTCTACGCTTCGTGTCCCTTTAGCCAAAGGGTTTCGCCACAAAATTCCCCACAAAAACAACGCAAAAGCCTCTGGACTGGATACGAAGAAACGCGCCATGTCCAGCCATTGCCGTTTATCTTCCGGGACTACGCTCAGCAGAACCTCCCTTTGCGCGTCGAAAGGAGGGCATTCCAACAAGAAGTGCTGGACCGAATCTATCTTACCTCCGCACGCCTCACTTTCTACGAGATTTAACGCGGCTAACCGAACCCTAAAATCGCCGTGTCCAGTGAGAGCTTACGTGCTCCAATGATTTGTTTCTAGAAAACGAGCGGCTAGTCTATCGGGCACGTTTCCGAAAAAGGCGAATGTGATGCGACCTTTGTGGGAAGAAGACCACCGGGTCTGCCACATATCTATCGCCTCATCCCTAATTTTTCCTATCGCGACTTTTCTTTCCGTTTCGGCTGGGATTTCTAAGTTGTCGATCTTGGCGTCCTCCATTATTTTATTGTGATATCGCGCGACGCGTTCTTGTAAAACGATATCGACCGGAGTCGCTCCCCCGACGACGCAGAGCGACTCCCACGAGGCTGTGTGGTATGCACCGGTCACTGAAATAAGGAAATAAGGACGGCGCTGCAAGGCCTTCAGAACTCTAATATCCCTCTCCGTACACAGGTCGGCCCGTCCCGCAGCAGCATAAGTTACTGTCGGTGCGAACACGCCCCGGTAGATCGTGGAGTGTCTTATAACGCAGGCCCCATTGGACTCTCGTTACCCTACCTAATTTTTCGAACAGCGGCCCGACTTTTCTATTTAAATATTCGCAGTGCGACCTAACCTTTAAATTTCTATCTAAGTGGACGCCAGATACCTAACCGTTTGCTTAAACGCTATCTTCGTATTCCCGATCTTAATAATTGGCGGCCTATTTTCGAAGTCGGTTTTCTTATTTGTCTTTCGCTTCCTATCTGGTCGTGCTCCTCCCCGTCTACTTATCGGATTTCTCGCGATCGCGTCAGTTTTCAGAATGATGGCTTCAGTTTTACGCTCGGAAATCTGAAGCTTCGCGGACCTACACCATTCTGCTATTGTATTTACTACACGTTGGTCTTCCGTTTCCAACTCTCTACGCGAGTTTCCGTTTATGACGACCACGAAGTCGTCCGCGTACGCGGCGAATCTATCAGGAATAATACCCTCGAGTATTTGTAATAGGCCATCAAACATTAGGTTCCAGCAGGCCGGACCGAGAACGGAACCCTGAAAGCACCCTCTCGTAGCCTGCTTGGACACTTCCGCGGAGCTAAGAGAAATTTTTACGCTTCGATCGCTGAACTAACTCCGGAGTACTTCGAAAATATTACGCGGGCAGTCCCGTTTCTTAAGGCTATCCAGAACAAGGGGTCACCAGACATTATCAAAAGCCCCGGAAATGTCAAAGAGAAGCGCGATGGCATACCTCCCTTCGGATGCAGAGACCATGTGCCGCAATTCAACGACAGCTTCCTCCGTCGATCTTCCGGGCATAAACCCAAATTGCCGACGGGAGACCTTCTCCGGTGCCAGTGACGTGCCCAGCAAACGAGCTTTCGAAAGCTTTTCGAAAAGTTTCCCTACTACGGAGAGGAGACAAATGGGTCTATAGGATTTCGGGTCCCTCTCGTCCTTATCCTCGCCTTTCAGAAGGACCCTAAGTGAGCCCTCTTTCCAGGCGGAGGGAAAGACGCCCCACTGGAGACACCCGTTGAAGAGCCTAACTATTTGACCGAGGATTACTTGGCAGGCTGCCTTGAGCACGGCGAGAGGCCTTCAATCAGACACAGTACAATTGGACACGGGGCAAATGGACACGGAGCAAATGGACACGAAACATTCCACACGGTTCATTTGGACACGGTTCAATTAGACTCATAAAAACACACACCGATCCATTGGACACGTAAAAATGCACACCGTTCAGACGTATACCGTTCAGTTACACACCGCTCAAATGTACACCGTTCAGTTGCACACCGTTCAATTGGACACCGTTCAGTCGACCACGAAAAAATGCACACCGATTAGTCGGCCATGAAAAAATGCACACCGTTCAGTCGGCCACGAATAAATGCACACCGATCAGTCGGCCATGAAAAAATGCACACCGCTCAGTCGGCCACGAACAAATACACACCGATCAGTCGGCTACGAAAAGATGCACACCAATCAATCGGCCACGAAAAAATGCACACCGTTCAGTCGGCCACGAAAAAATGCACACCGATCAGTCGGACACGTAAAAATGCACACCGTTCAGTTGCCACACCACACACACACACACAGGGGGTGCAAGAGGCTTCGCCCCTTCGCACCCACCTCGTCCTCCTCGCTCGTGTGCAAACTTGTACTTGGTGCAAAGTTCGTGCGCTATCGGGTTGGTGTGCATCTTTTCGTGGCCGACTGATCGATGTACAATTGAACGGTGTACGTCTGAACGGTGTGCATTTTGTCAACGATCGGTGTGCGTTTTATGTGTAATTGAACCGTGTACAAATGAACCGTGTACAAATGAACCGTGTGCAATGTTTCGTGTCCATTTGCTCCGTGTCCATTTGCCCCGTGTCCAATTGTACTGTGTCCGACTGCACCGCTCCCAGCACGGCCCACCTCTACTAAATCTAAACCCGGAGCTTTATTATTTTTAAACGTTTTAATCGCGCTAGCCATTTCTGCCTCCGTGAAGAAAGGGACGTCGGCTGTATCAGGGGCGACTCTACACGCGTTCCTAATTTCACGCTGTTCGAGCGTGTCCTCTATCTCCCGGTCATCCGGAATGTGTACATCCAGAAGGTAGCTAGCAGTCTCCCCTAATGACTTTGTGGAATATTCGCCACACCGGAGTGTGCTTAGCACCCTCTCAATCTGGAGTTTGCTCGCCTGTTGCTTATAAACGAAGCCCCAGGGCTCCCGATTGCCGTGCGATGTGACGAACTTCCGCCAGCTCGCGAGTCTCGTCCGCTTCACCTCCCTACAGTATTGCCTTTGTAAAGAACGATACTCCAGCAGTACTCGAAGGCAAGCAGGCTCCTCTCGCCCTCTCTGAAGGATACGACGTAACCTATATACTTTCTTTTTTATTATAGTTAATTTCCTTGTCCACCACGGGTTGGACTTTCTAAATTTACGCTTTCTAGGCATTGACGCGACACAGGTCTCCATGAGCACCACTGTGAACGTCTCTGCCATTTTTTCTACCTATATTGTGGAGTATAGATCGATGGCCTCTAGTTGCGATCGCGAAAGATCTGTCAGGGTTTCATAGAACCGTTCCCAGTCGGCCCGATTTGTATCGAACCTCGTGTTCGCAGCGCTCCGATCGCCACCTGACTCTTTGAGCACTCTCAATCTTATGTCCACGGCCCTGTGGTCACTGATGGTCCAGTCACACCTTATCTTCCAATCGCAGATGAACTTTCTCATGAAGGGCGACACCAAAGTCACGTCGATGAATGACGAACCCCTTGTCGTCCAATAGGTGGGTGGCTGTCCAGCATCGTTGACCACACACATGCCGAATGCTCTTATGAGGTCTTCGAATCTTGTGTCTCTTTCATCTGTATTCTGAGGATGACCCCAGAGTGATGACCGAGCATTGACGTCTACGCTTATAATTAATCTCTCCCCCCCCCCTCAGCGAATGAAACACCATCACGAGGTGCCTGAGGTGCTCCTCGATCTCGTCGCTATACTGAAAGTAGCACGAAATGACGTAGAAGGAGGAGCTGGGGGCCTGCACTTCCACACAGACACAGTGTAGTGGTAAACTGCGAGACGAAGACCATACTAAAGGTTGGATTGCAGATCGCTACCGCTGCCCACGGACGTTGCAAGCGCACAACAGCAACCTTCATCCCTATACCTACGAAGGTGTGGCTCGAGCCCTGTTTCCTGATGTGTGGTTCCTGCAATAACAGGACGTCAAATCGCTTTTTAACTACAAGCTGACGCACCTCGCCCGTTACCACAGCCGAACGTCGCATGTTCAGCTGCAGCATCCTAACACCCGTGGACGCATTGCATACGCTAACCGCTGTATCTAACCTATCTAATTTTTGTGGCGCCGGACCACTGTTTGGGGTGGGGTGGGGTTCGCGAATCTAACCGTCTTACGCACCGTTTTCGCAGTGTTCGCGGATCTAAGCGCGGATCTAATCGCAGGCTTATTTATTTCGTGCTCTACGCTATCGACTGTTCCGGAATTTCGCACTAAATCTATCGACGCGGACCTAATCTCCGTAATCAGACAACGCTCTAAAACGACGGACGCGGTTTTCATAACGGCTACTTCGCGATGGACTAACGCGTTTCTAACGACAGGAAGGCCGTAATCCCGGGGCTGTGCACCATCGCGTTCTGTGTCTCGGGTCGCACAGCTCGGTGAGGCGCTCTCGAGGAGGCGGAGGCCGAGCGCGCGGTCGAGCAGACCCGCGACTCAACAATGGAGACACCCCGCGCTTCCCTAACAGCGGCCGCGCCAGGCCGGAAGCGGTCGGCTCCTCCTCACCACGTCAAAGTTTTTAATTTTAATACTCATATGATTCCCACGAGTATGGTAAAAGAGATGGTCAAACGACGCAGAGCCACCTTTACGTCGCAAAGCCTAAGTACACCGAGAGGACGGCAGGTATCCCGGGATGAACCGTTCGCGACCGCGACATTTAGCGTCTACGCGATCATGCAGGTCCTAAGCACGGTTCCTACACCTTAGCCTTCAGACATCTGCGGGATCGACCGCGACGACAACGACGATCTAATGGCGCCCATCGACGAAGCCACCGACGGCACAATCTACCCGAACGTTCCCGAAGAAACGAAAAATCCGCAATAGTCCCCGAAGGGAAAGAATGCCATTTTTAGGGGCATTCTGTTAGTACCACATAAGAGCCATTTGGCTAGCAGAGCTGACACCGACTCGTGGCTGTGCAGTATTTAAATTAACCACGGGACCGACCACGATGAAAGCGACCGCGACGGCGACGACAACGATGACCTAACGACGCCTATCGAGCCTAATGAGCCACAGACGGCAACAGCCGAAACTCGAAAATACCTGAAAATAAATAAAAATTAGCCCCACACACACACACACACACACACACACACACACACACACACACACACACACACACACACACACACATACATTCACACGCACATACACACTCACATTCTCTCGTGGGAGTCACTGGGATCGGGGTGATCACCGCCTCTGTCCTGGCGGGTGACTGAGTCACCCATCCAGTCCTTCGGGCGAGGGCCCCGACCGGCTCCCACTTTTCTCCACTGAGGGACACCTCACGGCAGGAGTACCCACCGCTCATCTCGCGGAAGCACCCGCCAAGTCACGGGCAGAGAGCAAACCTCCCTCTGCAGTGCCGTGCCACTGAGCGATTGAAGTCAGAACCGCCAACCTCTTCCAGCGATTGGGACTTAGTCCGTGTAAACACAGACTTTATCCCTATGGAGTCGCTGGGCTCCACTTGTACCCTCTCAGTGAGGGTACGGTGCGCTCTTCGCGACCCTTCCACCCCGAAGGGCTTCAGGACCGGGCTCCCTCACCATGACAAGGTGGCGCACGACAAGGGAGGCCATTATGTTATAGTGAGACCGCTTTCGCCGCCGCGCACTTTTAGTCACGCGCATTGGTCGATCATCTTTAATTAAATTTTCGTTATTGTAAATATCGCCACACAATAGAGGATCTACCTTAATTTAAGCCACTCTACTTTCACACTTCGAGACCGCAAAAAGGAATAAACAACGCTCGATTGTCACAAATTTTAGAAACACTGTAAATGATGTCAAATGAATGTCCTTAAGCGGATTTTTATCAATACAAACATTTAATGCTAAAAATATTTGGTAATTATTTACTTATATAAACTATCTCCCGATTTTAATAATTCTCACATATGTCATCAAGATCATCACTCTGAGTAATGTTGTGAAGGTTTTAATCGGCGGTCATTGTTTATTAAAAGTTATAAACAAAATATTTCTAATGAATAATATGTAATTTTATGACACTAACTTTATGTACAAACTATGTTGTCGTTTGACGTTGTTTACTTTTCTTGTATTGAAATCAGATAGTGGAACAATGATAGACTTCTATGCTTTTGATATTTCTTATGACTTTAAAAATATTTAAGAAAAGGTGAGTTAGTACAAGACAGATTGTTGTACAGTTAACATGAAATTGAGTTTCTATGAGTTTCTCACTTTAACAACAAAATATGATGAGTTATTAAACATTTGTACGCAAAAAATGTTATATTTGTAACTTTCTATGCAAAGTGAAGTGTGCCCACATCACAAACAGGGGATTAACAACAAGTTGAGTTAGATTATATCTTTCAAAAATGGAGCCCTTCGCGAAACATACTACCTACTACTGTATAAACATATTACATACTACTGTACCTACGCATATACTTTCCAAGATAAAACAAAGTTCATTTAATCTTGACCTCCATTAAATTTTGCTTGCATTTTAGGAAGTATATGCGTAGGTACAGTATGTTTCGCATTCCAGCGGGAGACTCCACTTTCGCAAGATATAACGTAACCTAACCCGTGTTTGTGATGCGGGATACACTTCACTTTGCATAGAAAGTTACAAATCTATGTGAAATTATACAACAATTAATTTTTCTTTCGATAAATGTATTAATGAACTTATAAAACTTCTTTTGTTTATATCTTTTTAAATAAACAATAACTACCAACTAAAAGCTTCACAACATTATTCAGAGTGATGATCTTGATAACATATGTGACTCGCTTCGCGTGAAAAAATATATGCGTAGACACAAAGTATATGCGTAGACACAGTAGGTTCCATTCCCCTGCGGGGTGCTCCATTATCAGAAAACTAGACACATAGGTTCAGATTGCACCTCGCTTCGTGTGCAAAAATGTATAGACACAGTGGATTCCATCCCTCCTTTATTTAAATGTTTTTAATAAAAATCAGTAAAAATCCGTTTAAGAATATTTATTTGACATCATTTACATTGTTTCTACAAAAATTCATTGCAATCGAGCGTGAATCGTTTTCGAAAGTTCAGACCTTTTAAACTATTTACTTACTTATAAGGGGGGTTGAAAATGGCGGTTGAAGGAGTGACAGGTGTTTTGTGGGCGAGCGGATTAAAATAGGAAATTGGGAGGAAATAGAAAGGGAAGAGAGGCGGGAGGGGTCTCATTGAGAAGCGGAGAAAAGGAAAAGTACCGGAAAATGAAGGGAAAGAAGAGGAGAGACGGTGGAGGAAGTTAGGAGGAAAGAAAAGTGAAGTGTGGAGACAATTGGAAAGGATGACGTGGAAGAGACAAGAAAAGGGGAGCGTGAGGAAGGGGGAAGGAGATGACGCAGTGAGGATGACAGAGGGAAGGAGATGACGCAGTGAGGGGACAGAGGAGCGAAGAATAGAGACGAAAAGTAGGTAGATGGCAGCAAGTAATGGAATGGAATGGAATGGAATGGAACGGAGACATGGATAGAGGAATAGGGGACGGATTCAAGATAGCGGAACAGTGATGGTAGAACGCGGACACGTGGAAGAGTTAAAAGAGTAGAGTGACATAGAGTGTGTGGAGTGGAAGGTGGAGGGAGACATAGAAAAAGGAAAAGGGAAAAGGAGGACGAAGACGGAAGAGGAGACGAGGGAATGGAGTGCGAGAGAGAGATATGGAGGGAGCTGAGGGAGAGATTTTTGAACGTGGACACGTGGAAGAGTTAAGTGAGCATAGGGCTATAGAGTGTGTGCAAGAGGAAGATGGAGGCAGGCAAAAGAGAAGGAAAGGAGGAAAGGAAGAAGAAGACAGAAGGAGAGACGAGAAAATGGAGCGCGAGGGAGAGATTTGGAGGGAGCTGAGGGAGATGAGAAGGGGGTAGGAAAAATTGGAGAGAGAGGTGGCGAGGATGGCGGTGGACGTGGAGGAGACGTACTGGATGAGTGAGGAGACAAGGAAGGAAGGACGGAGGGAAGACGAGAGAGAAAGAGGTAGAGGAGGAAAATATGGCGGAGGAGGAAGCAGAAAGATCAAGAGGGAAGGATAAAGAGAGGATGGGAGAGAAGGAGGAAGAGCAGGAAGAAGAGACGGAAGAGGAGGAAAGGGAAAAGGAAGAAGGAAAGGAAAAGGGGAAAGGAAGAAGGAGAGGAAAAGGAGGAGGAAGGGTGGAGAACAGGAAGGAGACTGTAGGGATAAGGGAGGAAAAAGAAGGAAAAAGAAAGAGAGGAGGAAGGGTAGAAGATCGGAAGAAGGCAGCAGGGGAGTTAAGGAAAAAGGAATGTGTGGATGGAGAAAGAGAAAGCTATATGGAGCCAGAGAGGATGAAAAGAACAGAGAAGGCGATGGAAGAAAGGAAAGGGAAAAAGATGGAGAAGAGGATCAGTATGGAGGGAGAAGGACAGGAAGAAGGAAGAAGGAAAAGGAGTTGGTAGTCGCGGAGGAAGAAAGAAGGACGACAGAGGAAAGAAAAAAGGAGGAGGGAATCGAGAAGGAAGGGAGTGAGATATAGAAGGAGAGAGATACGCGAGGGAGTAGAGAGGGTGGTGGGTAAGAGAAGAGGTTAGAGAGGGCAAGAGAAGATGAAGGATAGGAATGGGGGGCAGGGGAGGAAAGGATAGGGAAGTAGAATGAAGAAGGTGTAGGAATGAGAGGGAAATATAGAGTTAGTGATGGAAAGAGGAGATTATGTGAAGAGGGACGTAAATGAAGTGGGAAAAGAGGGGAAATAAAGGAAAGAGAGGGATGGAGAGAGGGATGGAGGGTTTTAGTATGGAGAAAAGAGGTGATGTAAGTAAGGGAGAAAAAGAGGAAGAGAAGGAATATGAGGTACAGAGGAGAGGTCGAGGGAAGGGAGAGGGTACAAAGGACATTTGTAAGGCTGCAGGACGGTCAGGTCCAGGGTAGGCGAGAAGGATGGATGTGTATGTATTGTTAAGATAGGGACAGGTAATGGAGATAGGGGTTGAGAGAGGTAAGGGTTAGAATGGAGGGGAGGACGAAGAGAGGGAGAAGATAATAGGAATGATTGTAAGGCCGCAAGTCGGTCAGGACCGCCGGAGTGAGGAGATTTAAATGTTAAGTTAGTATATTTTATAGAAAGGACGTAGCTAGAGTAGCCAGGGTTTTGTAGAGTTCTGTGGAGTTTTGTATAGAAAATGTATGATGTAATGAAAATGTATAGAAAATGTATGGTGTAATGTATGATGTAATGATTGAGACGGCAACCCTAAGGGGAGTCCGTAATAAAGCTACTACTACTACTACTACTACTACTACTTATTTATAATATACTTGTGCTTAACGGCTTGTATATTGTATGTATATTATACACATATATTGCTAGCATATTATGTATTGCCATTATTATTACTTATTAAAGGAAAGAAGAAGAAAGTTGACAATTTTACATAAAATTTTCATTTTTGCAGAGTGCTAAAATATGTGCAGCATTTTATGAATGCCATTGGTACGATATGTCAATGGAAAATGCACGGATGATAATACTTTGCATGGCAAGGTCGCAAAAACCACTTTGTTTGACAGCTGGAAAATTTACTACGTTTTGTCTTAGCACCTTAACTGATGTAAGATAAGAATTTATAAGTTCTGAAATTTTCTAAATATTTTTAATTAAATTGCACTACGTAAAAGGAAAAAATTATTTTAAAAAATTCTTTTTCTTCAAAAAGAAAGAAATTATATCATTGTATCCCAAATAACTTTTTTTTAGTTTCGAAAATAAATATTTGATTTTTTCTCTAATTCGGCTGCGAAAAAGAAATAGAAATTTCAGAAGTTTTAGAAGTTTAACAAAAGTCATAATTTAAAAAAAAATGTTGAAAAATAAAATTCATGTATAATTCTAAAAATTTTATTAACAATAAGTATTTTATTAAAATATAAAAATATTTTTTATGTACCCTAACAATATTAGAAAATAATATATAAAAATAATAATAATAATAAATATGCATATTAATAATAATAAAAATAATGTACAAAAATAATATAATATATAGTAAATAAGTTAATAATATTGCAACGTTTAAAGTCACTATCTCTATTTAGAATTATAAAATCAGTTATCATTATTGAATGTAAAAGTTTATTTTTAAGTTGTCTTTATTTGAATAATAATTTGAATTAATAATTAAACTTAATAATTAAAAAGCATTAAGAAAAGCTCTCTTTAAAATTTAACAATAATTAGAAAATCACTAGGCAATAGAGAGCATGGTAAAATAACTTAAGGTAAAGTATATAATCAGAAAATATAATTCATTAAGGTAATATAAAAAATACGTTGACGTTTGATAATTCAACATTGATTCCAACTAGTCCTTTCCGATTTTATGACTTTACGTAATTATTAAATTTTGTACCATTTGTTTTTGCGCTGAAGAAGGCTCAAAACGAGAGCCAGAAACGTTCGCCTATTTATGTATATATTTTGATTACTGTTGTTTCATCACCGTGCAAAATCTCGTTAAGTATTTTATTTGTATTTTTTATATTACCTTAATGAATTATATTTTTTGATTCTATACTTTACTTTAAGTTATTTTATCATGCTCTCTATTGCCTAGTGATTTTCTAATTATTGTTAAATTAATAATTAAATAAACTATTTTATATTTTAATATTAAAATAGACATTTCTTAAGACTTTTATTTCTCTTTGATAAAAAAATCATTTATTTTTAATTTTCTTGGATCAAAAAAGAACAAAAAATTCAGTAAACAAAATAAAACATTCAACAAACTTTGTTCAGGATTCGTATTGCGAGTCTAATCAAAAATTCATTTAATGATTTAACACGGATCGATGGCGCCATCCGTTCGCGATCAATTGAACTCGAAAACGCGTACCGCCGTCCCGTTCCTCAAAATCATGCAGGATCGCGTAATCGCGTAATAATACATAATCCTGGCCAATGAGAAAACCGCGACATCACGTGATTCTACGTGCCTGAACGAGATAGGCTAAAACTCATCATCCGATTCGCGTTTCGAGCCTTTATCTACTAGGAGAAAGCCTTTCTCGACACAGAGAAGTCCGAGAGTCGCTTAGCTATCGTAACGAGCGAGAGTCGTCTAAGTCATTATAGAAAAGTAACGAGGTTATCAAGGCGAGCACACTTAATCGAAAAGTCGGTGTTGTGCATATTCAAGATTATTAGTTCGGCGTTACGTTCGAAGGATTACTTGTGCCGCCGCGATCACAAAGTTTGAGCGCGAGTTCCCAGACATAGAATGTCTCCACTTTTGTTAATGGGAGGAGCTTTCTTCGTCATTCGGACTCTGCTCATATCGTGTGCTCCAATAGTGCGGTTTCGCTTACTCACGCGGACAGCCGTGTTGCGCTATCTGGCTCAATCTCGCGAACCGTTGAATAGTGCGGTCTCGCTCGCTCTCACGCGACTCAATTCGCTCAAGATTCTCGAAGTGACATTTTGCCTAATCGAAACATTATCCATAACTCTTGTAAATATTGTGTGCAATAAATCATAGTAACTTTTGTCAACGTCACTGTGTGTGAAACAAGGAAACAGTCTCACATTATTTAATTCCTCATCCTGTACTGTGCGATCTGTCTTTTCACCTCGCGATACCCACTCGGATGTGTCCCGGCGTTTCTTGTGCGATTTCAAAATTGCACTCCCGACAAACTCAAAGCATAAACTAGTGATCATCATAATATTTTGTTATATTTTTGTTATTTTGATTCTTTTTTTAATTTACTATTTTTTTTTAATTTACTATCTTTATATACTTTAAAGATAAAATATTTTTTATGGTTAAACGATTAAGGTAGCATAGGACTTTTTCGGCTTCAAAAAATACGCCATTTTCAAAATTTTTTTCTGGAAAGAATATACAAACTACAAGGATCCATTTTTTGTAACTAAGAATACATATTTTTGACTATCAATCACAAATTTTTATTTTAAATTTCATTGAAAAATGAAACCTCCCTAACAGGCCTTAGCTCTAGGTCCTGTATGACATGGCGTTTTGTAGTACCAGAAATATCTCCAACTTGGTTTATCTAAAACAAAAAATTCCAAAAAAGTCTTAAAGTATATTAAAAATTGTAATCTTTATCGGTTGGGATTTTAATTTTTTTATTTTTAACAAAATGGCGGACTTTCAAACTTAAAACATCGATTTTACATCGGTAAAAATTTTTATATCTTTTTTCTGGAAAAAATATTAAAAAATCGAAAAAAGCATCCGATAGGGACTAGAGAATTTTATAAGCTTTTATTTAAAAAAAAAAAGTAAATCGGTTGATTTTTGCTTATCCATGGTACTAATTTTGAAAGTGTAGAGAAAATCACGTTTAAAATTTTCCAACAGTAAACAAGTTTATACAAAGATAAAATTGATTTTCTTCAACTTACGTAAAATTATCTATATATCAGGCGTATGAAATAAACCTTCCGCAGTGATAT
The DNA here is from genome assembly GCA_030586385.1 of Camponotus fellah. NCBI lineage: Eukaryota > Metazoa > Arthropoda > Insecta > Hymenoptera > Formicidae > Camponotus > Camponotus fellah. Next base: position 26,515 of record JAPIVC010000310.1, read on the forward strand.
TATCTTTCTCCTTTTGATTTTTTGCGCTGAATTCTTGCCTCTCATCAGTCGCATGCTGCGCGCGGATGTCAACTTGGGTGCAACGATGTATGTCGCTGGACAAAGCGAATTGCGCTGCATTTCTCTCAACTGCGACTCCCATTGTTGCCATTACTTTCAATAATGAAGATGCCCCTTCTTTGAAAATACTGCTAAATAAGCAGTTTCTATCGATCGTTTACTGTTACTATTTTTAGGGGTTGCTATTATTATTCTCCATAGTATATTATTAAAACTTTCGTTGCTGTTTTGGGTATATCCATCGTTGCAACAACATTTCAACGTTAGAAAGGTCAGCATAAATAGAACGAATCGCATCCAATACTTCTGTAGGTAAGGCGTGAAAACTTTGCTCATATCGCTCATCAACGTACCCTTGGCTTTAGCTTGATTCACATCACAATTCGGACCTTCGGGACAAAGGCTCCGAATTGTGATGTAAATTAAGTGATGTGGCTTTTCTGTTGTCGAACTATAGTGATAAAATGTAGCCCAGCAGAGCTATTCTGTAACTTTTAACGCATGCGTTATGATATGCTTGTCTTTTTTTTTTACTTATTAAGAAAGAAAAAGATCGCCATATCGTAACGCATGCGTTAAAAGTTATAGAATAACTCTGCAGATCGCTTCTCGCATTTTTTTCACCGAATCAAAATTCCGACGAATCGCAAGATCATAATACACATTCAGCTTATCAATCATCTCCGTCGTTAATTTGTTTCTACTACCGATACCTTTATTATCTTTATTAAATTTTTTAATCGCGCGCTCATTCGTTTTTATATGTGTTCGATACATTCTTTTTTATTTATTGTTACTTTTTCACTATATGATTTTGATTCAATAACAGTTAAAAGTTAACGCCTTTAAAAGTTTTCGCCAATATAATTTACGTATCTTACTCCGTACTGCTTTTTGGAAACATCTGTGAAACATCTCTGTAATTGCATCGACCTCCATTTTGTCCGATGAGCTTTCATGATTCATAAGGCCCTTTTTTGTGTTCATTTTTCCATTCATTATATTTTTCAGTACCATGTTTACTCCAAATCTTGCAAGTTTTACAATACGCGGATATGATGTTAACATCGAGAACTTTGTTAGAATGAATACCGATTAGACTACAAACACCAAACGCTGAAGAATATCCTCGCTTTTGCCATATGCCATCTCCAGAAACCGAGATCTGCAATTTCACCATCATTTCCTCTTCGAGACTAGTTCTTTGCTGTTCTTCTACCGCTTGTTTCATAAGTATTCTAGCGACATCTTAGATAATATATAAATGCTTCATAAATGTTGTTCCGAATTTTGTCATGCGCTTTTTGAGTGACAAGCGATGGTAAATCCTTCAAGCCGCAGAATTTTTTCTCTGCATTTGCTCCTTGACCTAAGTATGGCAAAAGCAAAACGTCGATTAATTTCATACGCAAGACCGATTTTCGTACACGAAAGAATAAGTGGCTTGCATTGTTTGTAACTTATTATAATATTATTTTGAAACCAAACCGCTAAATGTCCTCTGTATAAAATTATACATCGCTAATACATTTTTTACACTTTACAAACTGCGAAATTTCACCGAATACTGTAATAAAATTCAAAATTCGATAATCAACGTTATTGTCTTCGTGTACCGGCATATTGGAACTATTTTCCAATTTTTTCGTAGCTTTTGCTGTGTAATAATTTAACTCTTTTTTTTCTATGTCCCATCAATTGATTGAAAATCTTCGTTTACCCTGCATATCTTTACGATATTCATTACTACAATAAGCTTCACGAGAGCCTTCTGATCTTTTTATCGTGTAAAACAATTTATTGTGCTCAAAGAAAGCGTTATAATATAACTGATGAGTGTTTAAAATAACTAACGCGAAATGATTATTTATAATCAAACAATTGACCACTCTGTTTATAATCACAGAATCAAAAAATGTATAAACAGTGTATGTAAAATGTATGAGTTTGGCACGAGACACAACCGTTTCTTGATATTACTCACACGAAACAAAACCTCTAATGGATGTTCACTAGACATCTACCATGGAGATTCAAAACCTCCATTAGATGTCCATGCAATGTCCCGTAAACGTCTACTAGACATCCACAATTCCACATTTCATACCTCCATTCGACATCCATTAGACGTATTCATAGATGTCATATGTACGTTATATGGAGCAATTATAGATAATTTGTGGAGTTCTTATATGGATGTTAGATATACGTTATGGTGATTATAAGTGGAATTTTTAGTTAATTTAATGTCATGTCCATTAACTACTAAATTTTTATTTTTGTCATTTCTCAAAAACTTGATTAATTTAATGTTCTGTATATAGATACATATATGATAGAGTTAAAAAAAATTAACCATCTGCGGTTAATTATACAGAGCCCTGAGCTCCTTGCAAAAGCTATAGGATGCGACTATAATTGTCTGCTCTCTTTGACCGATAAGCCATGATTTGTGGCCGTATGCCTTATATTACTGTCTAGATGAATTTCACTTACGAGTTAGGCGTTTTCCTTTTCGCCACCTAGCAGCGAGACGTGAAGCTTGTGGAATTATATGAATATTTTATCTATCATGGAAGTAATATGGAGTTCTATTAGGGATATAGTTGTATGTAAAAACCTCATATATCCATAACCTCATATATCCATAACAGATGTCCATTAAACATTCTTGATGGATTTGTAGATGATATCTACCATGGTAATATGGACTTCCATTAGAAATTTATTCAATATCCCTCATGGACATAGATGTCGTATGGAGTTATGGAGATTGTATGGACGTTCATTGGATGTCAAGTTCCGTGTGGATATAATGTCATCTATTGATAGAACAAGAAATTAATAAACCGTAGTTTTTGAAATCGGTAATAAAGAAGCAGTTTTAGAGAGTTCTTATCTACGCGACGCTTTGCAAAAGGCTATAGATGCTTGTGCACCACGCCGTTCAAAATGCTGTAACTTCTAAACTATTTCGAATTTCAAAAGACTTTGGGGTAACATTTTTAAGACATTAAGCATTCGAAATGTAAAAAAATTTTTTCGGTTTTTTGAAGCTAAAAGTCCTATGCTCCCTTATAATAAAAGGAGTCTGTATTATCGACGAAAACACCATAATTTTCGGAAGTGTGCCATTTTTTATTATTTATTGCCTATATAGAATTAAAAATCCTTCTCCAGAATTGAAGTATACACGCAAACGGACATGCGAAAATATAGTACGAGATTTTATATTGAGAAAGAAAATAAGTATAAAATTACATTTTTATTTATCGAGATGTTCAAAGCAACATGGCGTCAGAGCTGTCAACTTGTACAAATATTAGCTTCTTATAAAAGTTTTATAGCTTTTATGCATAAAACACTAGTTTTCACGATAATGTACTGCACCGTAGAATATTGTAGAATTAAAAACTGAATTTAATTGCCTAATTAATAAATGGCATTCTTCCGAAAATTTCAATCCACAATTGCTCGAGATATCGGTAAAATAAAATGGAAAAAGCAGCAAATTTAGTTTACAAGCATCACGATAGAGAGTGTTGGAACTTTTTTATTAAACAAGAAGGGAAAATCGTGCATCAGAGAGAGATATGCAATGATTTGTACATTCATGCGTATGTGCGTATATGTATATGTATATGTATGCGTGCGTGCGTGCATGCTTCCGTGCATGTGTGTTCGTGTGTGTGTGTGTGATGTGTGTGGGTGTGAGTGTGTGTATGTATAGACGTATGTATGTACAAAAGTGATACAAGAGTTACGTGAAGAAGCAAGAAGGTAATAAGAACAAGCCAAATAACAATAAGAACGAACGAGATAGAAATAGTACGAGTAACGAGGACTCGAGCTCGAGAATTAGATCTTTCTTTCACACTATTATTTTTCTCTCGCTCGCATCTATTACTGCCTCATTCGCTCTTATTATTGTCTCTCTCGCATCTATTATTATCTCGCTCACTCCTATTATTGTCTCGCTCGCATCTCTTACTGTCTCGCTCGCTCTCGATTCTTGGGTCCTCTTATTTTCGAGCTGTCTATCACGATTGTCAAGTGTGACGAAGAAATCAAGACCATGAGCAGAGAGCGAGCGAGATGATCTATCATCAAAGAGTTTCCAGTCTTTTATAATCGGTTTCTTCGCTTCCTCTATCCATTTGCAATTCATGAAAATTTATACATCTTATAAAATAAAAATTGAAACTTTTATTTTTAATTTCATCGGTTTGAAAATAATTTCAATGAATTAATGAGATTATTGCGATTAAAATGATATCAAACATGGCGTAAATCGGGTAATTTTTAATTAGTTTAATAATACAAGTTTTATAATTATATATTTAACTAAATTTATGCCACTTTATCGTGTTTAATATTATTTTAATTATAACATTCGCATTATTCTATTAAAATCATTTTCAAATAAATAAAAAATGCATTTTATTTTCTGACATATATTCGTAAATATTATAAATAAATCATGTCAGAAAATGTATTTCTGATCGATGAAATTAAAAATAAAAGTTTCAATTTTTATTTTATAAAATGTTATAGATGCGAGCAAGACAATAATAGGAGCGAGCGAGACAGTAATAGATGTAAGCGAGAGAAACATAATAGTGAGAAAGAAAGATCCGATTCCTGAGTTTAAGTCCTCGTTACTCGTATTATTTCTATCTCGTTCGCTCTTATTGTTATTTCGCTCGTTCTTATTATCTCTCATCTTCATGTCTCTTGCACTTTTACATACATACGTTCATACACACACACACACACACACCCACCCACACACACACACACACACACACACACACACACAAAACACAAACAAAACACACACACGCATGTATATGTATATACATGTGTATATGTATATACACAGACACACACATATATATATATATATATATATATACATATATATATACATATATATATATATATATATATATATACAAGGTGTTCATTTAAAACTTTCCATCAATTTATTTCATGATTGATTAATTTTTGCGAAAAATGTTGAAACACGTCAATTTTGACTTCGAGGGGGACATTTAAATAATAAATGCGATGAATTTTTTTCATCCCCTTCGTCGGGGTAACTACCCCTTCAAAAATTTTAAATGGCAATAGGGATCAAGTGGTATACCATTTTAAAGGTCTTTTAATTCTCTATACAACCGTTTTCTTTTTATTTAACTGAATATTTTTCGAGAAATCGCACTTGGAAGTTTTAGATGTCGAAAAAATTTTACCTCTAAAAAAACCTTACAAAGATAAAAAATATACGCCAAGTACATAAAAAATATTTCACCTTGTATGCAACAAAACGTTTAATAAAAAGATACCCTTATAATAAATAATTTATTAAAATTTTCCCTCAAAAAATATATATAATTTTCCTAAAAAAAATCAAAACTAAATATGAAATCAATAATTAATTAACCAAGTACATTGAAGCAATTGATAGGGATTTGTAATTTGAAATATTTGTTACAAATTCAATCTTGTATATGTATTAGATTCTTTCTCGATAAAATGAAAATGATTTTCAAAATAAGTTCCAAATAAATTTGGAACTAAAAAAAAAGAGCAAAATGACTTACAAAAACTTGGCGTGCTTGGGTCACATTATAATACATATAATTTTATTTTTGCGAATTATATACCTGTAATTAATTTCAATTATAGAAATATGTGAATTATAATACCATCCGAGCCAAATTTTTGTAAGTCGTTTTGCTCTTAATTTGTTTAGTTCTAAATTTATTTGGAACTTATTTTGAAAATCATTTTCATTTTATCGAGAATCTAATACATATGCAAGATTGAATTTGTGACAAATATTTCAAATTACAAATCCCTATCAATTGCTTCAATGTACTTGGTTAATTAATTATTGATTTCATATTTAGCTTATTTTTTTAGAAAAATTATATATATTTTTTGAGGGAAAATTTTAAATAATTATTTAAAATATCTTTATTAAACGTTTTGGTACAAAAAGTGAAATTTTTTTATGTACTTGGGTATTTTTTTACCTTTTTAAGGTTTTTTTTAGAGGATTTACACCTTTTTAAAATTTATTTATATATTTTTTTTCAAAAATATATATGCATTTTTAGTACTTCGAGGCCAAATACACTTTTGTATTACTAAATCATTTATTAATTGCCATCCGGTATATTACTATATATTACACGTCAAAATTACTGATTTAATTAAATTTTTATTACATATTTACTATTACAAATTTCATTATTATTGCGTTCTTTATAAAATTAGATTTTGTTTTACATATGAAGAATCGAAGAAAATTTTAGAAGTTCAAATTAATTGAATTGAATTTTAATTGAAATAAGACATGCTGCAATTCTACCATTGTATTAGATTTCTATCTTAAACAAAATGAAATTTAAATTGAAATTTAGCCAGTATGTTCGATAATAGAATTAATGTATAATATATATGATCCGGCTCGAAGGATCAGAATTTCGATAATTCTATCTCGATAAATCGGCGACGGATCTTAACCGGACGCGGTTCGCACCGACTCGTCGGCCGCGCGTGGCCGAGACGGCCAAATGCGAGGGGATGAGCACACACACGCAAATGGCCGGTGAAACTAGTTGATTTAAAATGTTGAGCGCAAAAGTAACAAATAATAAGCACTTTTAATATACGATGAACAGTCTATGAGTTCGCGTGAGCAGTACGGATGAGCCCGTCGATGTATGCGACGTTCTCACACCGCACTTCCGATGTCGAGAATACGGGTGAGCACGTGGCACGCGTGAGCACATCGCTCTCGTGCCGTGAGGCGTACTCGTGTGTTGAGCTGATAATAAATAATCCCGACACTGATAATTCGATACAACACTGAGCAGAAGCAAGTGAGCACAAAGCAAGAAGCGCAGAGAGCAGTCGAAAAGGCTAACCGTGAAAATGATCCGGGAGCGACACAAGGCACGTGCACTATACACTACTTAATGAGAACGACTGACCGGGAGTTTCCGGAAAAAAAGCCCCATCGACCCGTACAGGGTCACGTGACATGCAAGCTCAAGGGGGCGCCCGCGTGTGAGACTGTTAGCAACAGCGCGCCCGATTCCTAAATGATCCTATCGATACCCAAAATTATTCGCGAACATTCCCGCCCGCCATCAGCAATAATTGCTGATGTAAAACGGCCTGCTATAAAATCGGTAATGGGGGCGAGGAAAGCTGACAATCGGGCGCGTGAGCTGTGTTGTCGCTGTCTTGATTGTGACGATCCGGGTGAGTCCATCCTTTCCTGCAACACTCTTGCGAGTGACCATTTAGAAGGGGATAGTCTTTCGTCCGTGAGCAGCACCAGTGTTCCAACTTTGATGTAATTTGAGGGATGATGCCATTTCGAGATGGCCTGTTGACGTTGTAGATAATGAGCCGACCATTGAGACCAGAACTGCTGTACCTTCTGTTGGATGAGCTGCCATCGACATAATCTAGGAGTTGAGAGATCAATTAATGATGGTTCTGGAACTAAATTTAGAGCCCCCCGATGAGAAAATGCCCAGGTGTGAGCATTGAAATATCTTCAGGATCATCACTTAATGGTTCGAGCGTCGTGAGTTGAGCACTGCTTCAATTTGAGTAAGCAGGGTAGAGTATTCTTCGAAAGTGAGCTGAGCTTCTCCAATTGTCCTTCGTAAGTGAAACTTGATTGATTTGACAACCGCCTCTCATTTTCCACCCATATGGGGGGAGGACGGTGAGTTGAACTTCCACTCGGTTCCTTCATTTGATAAGGCAGTTATGAGCTTGTTTATTTCCCTTGAGCCTTTCGTAAAGAGAATCTTGAGTTCCTTATCCGCCCCGATGAAATTCATCCCACAATCCGAGTGGATTATTTGAGCCAGTCCTCTTCTTGATGAGAATCTTCGATAAGTTGCGAGAAAACCTTCAGTTGAGTAATCGCTGACCACCTCCAGATGGACAGCAGAAGAGGCGAGACATACGAAAACGCATATCCATCCTTTGTGAGTTTTAGCTCCTCTACCCTTCCAAGTTTTGAGCGTGATCGGTCCTGCATAATCTACCCCCGTATGAGAAAATGGCTGTGAGAGTGTCACGCGCGCTAATGGTAGCTGACTCATGAGCTGTTGGGCTCGTGCCTTCCTTTGTCGAGCGTACACAATACATTTTAGAATGTGAGATTTGACTGGAGCTCTCCCGCCGATGATTCAGGTTTGGCGAATTCTTGAGAGTGTGAGCTGAGTACCACCATGGAGAGTTGCCCGAGCTTGATCAATGATTAAATTTGTTAATGGAGAGTTCCTGGGCAGAATTGCAGGATGCTTTTCTTCGTAATTGAGCTGAGCTTCGTTGAGTCTCCCTGCAACTCTTACTACACCCCCTTCGTCGATGAATGTAGTGAGTCTTGAGAACGCGTAAGAATGAGGTAACAATGATCCCTTAGTGAGCAGCTTAATTTCCTGAGAGAAGTATACCGTTTGAGTTGCCTTAATCCAGAAGAACCGGGCTTGTTGTAAATCCATTGGTGAGATGAGAGATGGGGATATGTTGAGGGAGTTCCCGAGCTTGCCGATGAATTTTGTACAAAGGGCAGTAATTCTGAGCAGTGTATTGAGCGATGAATATCGGTAGATCAAGTCCCAATGATATGCTGGGCTTGGAGCACTGACAATTAATGAGATTCCTGCCCGAGCTTCTGAGTTGCCAAGGGATGATGATAATTCTGGTTAAGAGGGCCATTCCGTTTGAGCTTTAGTGAGCCATTGTGGCCCGGTCCACCACAATGGATGATCCTTGAGCTGGTCGGTGTTAACGCCTCGCGATGCACAATCCGCCGGATTCATACTGCCAGGAACATGACGCCAGGTGGTATTTGTGCACAATTCTTGAATTTGCGTGACTCGGATCCTGACATAATCCTTCCAACGAGATGAGTGCGATCTGATCCAATTGAGAGTCACTTGAGAATCTGTCCACAGATGCGTTGCGCCTACTTTGAGCTTCAGTGTGGCTTTGACATGTGCGGCGAGCTTGGTGAGTATGAGCGCTGCTGTGAGTTCTAAACGTGGAATCGTCAACCTTTTGAGAGGTGCTACTTTCGTCTTAGAGCACACCAATATTGAGTGTGAGCCTGTGGACAGTGAGTTGACAGTCAAATAAATGATTGCTCCCATAGCGAGCTGAGAAAGCATCCGAAAACCATGAAGTTCCACGGTGGAATCACTCTATGTATTGAACCATCGTGGAACTGAGACGATAGCCAGCGCGTTGAGTTGGTTTCTTATTGAAAACCACCTTATACTGAGAGAGGTTGGTAAGGGATCCCAGCCGAGCTTGAGTAACTATAATTCTTGTAATAAAACCTTGGCATTTATTACAACCGGTGAGACCAAACCGAGAGGATCAAATATCTGAGCCACTTCAGATAGTATGAGGGGGTTTGTGAGGCTTCCTTGGAGGTGAGTTGAACTTTGATGAGAAAGCAAATTTCTCCTGAGGAATCCATTTGAGTCCGAGTAATTTGGTTTCGCAGTCGTCCAATGATACTGTATTCGTTTGAGAACATGATACTGAGATGTCGGTGAGAAATTGTTGATCCATTGCATGCCATTTTGCGAGAGGGAAATCGCCCGCGTTGCACAAGCCTATGATTTGATGAGCGACAATTGTGAGCTCTGGGGTGTGTCCGCTCCCCGAAGATATCGTCCACATAACGTCCATGCGTTAGTGATGGAACCGCTAGTGGAAATGAGCTGCCTTCATCTTTGACCAGTTGAAGTAATACCCTTGTAGCCAAGAAAGGAGCTGCACGTGTATCGTATGTTACCGTAGTGAGATGGAAAGGAATTTCGTTGAGCTGGTCATCAATCCATAAGATTCGCTGCAAATTCCAATCCTCCTTGTGTACTTTGATTTGCTGATACATCTTTGTAATGTCAGTCGCAAAGATGTGGCGATGATGACGGATCCATATGAGCACATCCATTACATTGAGCAGCAGATTTGCACCGGTGTGCATGATGTCGTTGATGGATTTGTCAGAGGATGTTGGACTAGAGCCGTTAAAGACGACTCTGAGCTTCGTCGATGTACTGTCCGGTTTGAGCATTCCGTGATGAGGAAGATAGAATGGTGGATGGGCCAAAGACGGGTTGATTGAATCTTCCCTCGGGACCCTTAACCCTCCTGATTCCGAAGAATCATGTGCCAGGTTTTTCCTGAGTTCCGATTCCCCATCAGAGACTCTCCTCATGTGCCCGAGATCTTCATATTCTTTGAGAAATGTCGTATAGAGCTGGTGATATTGAGCATCCTTACTCAATCAACGAATGATTCGTTTCAGACATTTCGATGCTGTCTCTCGAGATTCTCCTAGAGCTAAAGGTGATGAGCTGAGTGGGATCCGTAATGTAGCGTCCTGAGAATCATCCTAAAGATCGAGCCTAACATTCTTCTCCGGGGCAGCGTTGTTTGCGTTGATGGCCTTCCTCTTGTTCCCCAAACCTTTAGGCCCTTGAGCAACTTGCTGAGAGCTGTTATTTGTGGTGATGTCCACTTGCTGAGTTGGCCACTGCACTGGTCAATGAGGAATCCTGCAAGAGAAAGCTGAGCAACTGGTGGCGTCACCCCTAATGAGAGCCTTGACAACTGGCCGTAATGATTTGCCCCATTGAAGATGTCCTGCTCGAGGACGATGGTATCCAGGATCTGCAAGGAGGGCCGTTAACTGAAGTCTTGTAGATGGGTCAATGATTGAGCTTTTTTAAAAATTGGCATCAATGATCCGGTTTCGGTCCTATTCCATTGATAGTGAGCGATGATGCATGGCGAGGAAGGCCGAGCTAAAGAGTGAGCTGTTCCGAAATAAACGTCAATTCTGAGCCTGAATCAATGAGCAGGCGCACTGGATGAGCTGTTAATTTGGTGATGGCTTGCGCAAGAGCAGTTCCGAGAAGAGCTGAGCGGAAACTTTGCTGAGATGAGCATGTATGGGCGATTGCACCGAGCAATTATTGAGCTGATGATGATGTTGAGGGCTGAGCGGTGTCTTTTGTTGAGCTGGCGTGGCCAGGATCATGCAGCCCAGCACACGTCTTACATTTCTGAGATGATCTGCACGCCTTCACATTATGCCTGCCTAGACAGTTGAAGCATAACCTTTTCTCACTCACAATGGCTCGGCGTGCAACAGGCAGCAACCTTCTGAATTGTTCGCATGCGACAATATAATGAGACCCTTGACACTGGTCGCACGGATGAGCGGTTGAGTTATGAGCGAATGCCGCAGTTCGTGAGCTGGAGCTGGTCTTTTGATCCTTTGCGTGAGAAGATGTCCGTTGTGGGGGCCGTGAGTTTGGTTCCCCTTGCTGCCTCGATCCTTTCGAGCCCTCCTCGAAACAGTCAAAAATGAGCTCATTTTTCCCAAAGGGGATCTTTTGCAGGTCGAGTTTGTTCTCGTTGCTGGTCCCAAAAGGTTTCCGAAATGATAGACCTCATATTGTCCCCGAGCCGGTGGTTTTCATACCGCGAATTGAGCAGCGCCTTTTGAGTCTCTGAAACTGTAGTGGTGGCAGATTTAATGAGTTTGAGTTTTCTGCGCCGTTGAGATCCCGAAAGATTGTCAGAAAGAGATTGTCTTAGAGTTGTTTTCATAACGCGATGTGAGTAGATCCCCAAGAGCTTGTGAACCCTTTGAGTGGCAGGCTGGCAATGATATTTTATAGATGAGTTTGGCCTTTATGATTTGTTATGATGTGTTTGTTATGATCTGTATTACGTGAACACCGGCTGTGTTGAAATGAGGCCCGAGAATTGATCTTTGCACTTTTTCAACACCTACGCGATCCGGCTCGAAGGACCAGAATATTCGATAATAGAATTAATGTATAATATATATGATCCGGCTCGAAGGATCAGAATTTCGATAATTCTATCTCGATAAATCAGCGACGGATCTTAACCGGACGCGGTTCGCACTGACTCGTCGGATGCGCGTGGCCGAAACGGCCAAATGCGAGGGGATGGCACACACGCAAATGGCCGGTGAAACTAGTTGATTTAAAACATTGAGCGCAAAAGTAACAAATAATAAGCACTTTTAATATACGATGAACAGTCTATGAGTTCGCGTGAGCAGTACGGATGAGTCCGTCGATGTATGCGACATTCTCACATCGCACTTCCGATGTCGAGAATACGGGTGAGCACGTGGCACGCGCGAGCACATCGCTCTCGTGCCGTGAGGCGTATTCGTGTGTTGAGCTGACAATAAATAATCCCGACACTGATAATTCGACAACACTGAGCAGAAGCAAGTGAGCACAAAGCAAGAAGCGCAGAGAGCAGTCGAAAAGGCTAACCGTGAAAATGATCCGGGAGCGACACAAGGCACGTGCACTATACACTACTTAATGAGAACGACTGACCGGGAGTTTCCGGAAAAGAAGCCCCACATTGGACCCGTACAGGGTCACGGGACATGCAAGCTCAGGGGGGGGGGCGGCGGGGGGGGGGGTGGGGGGGGGGGCGTTGGGGGGGGGGGGGGGGGCTAAATGATCCTATCGATACCCAAATTATTCGCGAACACAGTACTAGGTTTAAAGAGAAAAAAGAAGTATGTAATAAATAATAATAATATAATTACCATGAAAGATTAATATAAGTTTGTTGCGTATCGTAATAAATATTATTTTATAAGGCAGCATCAACATATATAGTCTACCCTCTCACAACTTAAAATATATTTCCAGTTATACAAATATGATGTTACTCTTTTCCTACTTCCACGCAATATCTAAACTTTATTCTTACAAGTAATCTGTTCATATAAGTTATGATTACGCAGAAAAAAATTATTTATGTACATAATTATATACATATATGTATGTATATTTATAACTCTATAGTTCTATAGTGCATAATTATTGTATACATACATACACATATATATATATATATATGTGTGTGTGTGTGTGTGTGTGTGTGTGTGTGTGTGTGTGCGCGCGTGTGCGTGTGTGTGTGTGTGTGTGTGTGTGTGTGTGTGTAGAAATGTATAGAAATTTTCATATTTGACTGTGCAATCATAATTACAGTTATATTTATTATATATATATATATATATATATATATACAGGGCGATCCTGAAAAACCTTCCGTCTTTAAAATGACGTATTCCTGACACCATTTTAAGACAATTTTTCCTTTACCAAAATTTTATTTGAAGCATAGTTTTTGAATTATGAGCAAAAATAGTTAGTAAATCACGCGTCGGATACAAAAGGCAGGCAGGAGCGGCGCGGCGTGTCGCGAGCGCGGGCGCAGCTGACCGCCCGACGGGTGATTACCACTGCATGAGTTGCTAATTATTTTATCTTATAACATAAAATTATGCTTTAAATAAAATTTTGGTAAAGAAAAATGCCTTAAAATTACGTCAGAAATACGTGTTCCTTAAAATAACGTTATTTTAATAATGAAAAGTTGTTCCGGATCGCCGGCCGTTCGACGCGGCAATCAGCTGATTGCTACACGCGATGTGTGTGTGCGTGAGAGAGAAGAGAGAGAGAGAGAGAGGGAGGGAGGGAGGGAGGGTAGGAGGGACAGACATTCATACACACGCACTTTTTTCTCGCTCTCTTTCTTTTACGCAACATTCATACACTCTCTCATTCAGTCTCTCACTCACTCTCTCACTCACCTGCTTACTCACCTTGTAGCAGCGTAGTAAATCTTCATGTATTGTTATTATGTATTGGTATTATCTGCTGCACGGTTATGAGACGGTTAGAGATGCGCGACACATTCTCGCGAAACTTTCTCGCTTATTAGTTTCACACAGATTACGCGATAACGATTTTATTCATTAACGATCGATTTATTGATACCAAAAATTACTTTAAAAGAAACGCGAACAGCACATGACTCGACGCGAAGTGACGGACCGCGGAGACTGCGCGACCACAAGAATTGTTGACAGAAACGCGCGACATCTAACAATCGACTTGCGCGTGACGCGTGATTGACGCGAGATAAGACGCACGATCGGCTAAAACCTTCGCATTGTGAATGCGGTAGAAAACTAATAAGCAAGAAAGTTTCGCGAGAATGTGTCGCGCATCTCTAACCGTCTCATAACCGTGCAGCAGATAATACCAATACATAATAACAATACATGAAGATTTACTACGCTGCTACAAGGTGAGTAAGCAGGTGAGTGAGAGAGTGAGTGAGAGACTGAATGAGAGAGTGTATGAATGTTGCATAAAGGAAGAGAGCGAGAAAAAAGTGCGTGTGTATGAATGTCTGTCCCTCCTACCTCCCTCCCTCCCTCTCTCTCTCTCTCTCTTCTCTCTCACGCACACACACATCGCGTGTAGCAATCAGCTGATTGCCGCGTCGAACGGCCGGCGATCCGGAACAACTTTTCATTATTAAAATAACGTTATTTTAAGGAACACGTATTTCTGACGTAATTTTAAGGCATTTTCTTCTTTACCAAAATTTTATTTAAAGCATAATTTTATGTTACAAGATAAAATAGCGACTCATGCAGTGGTAATCACCCGTCGGGCGGTCAGCTGCGCCCGCGCTCGCGACACGCCGCGCCGCTCCTGCCTGCCTTTTGTATCCGACGCGTGATTTACTAACTATTTTTGCTCATAATTCAAAAACTATGCTTCAAATAAAATTTTGGTAAAGGAAAAATTGTCTTAAAATGGTGTCAGGAATACGTCATTTTAAAGACGGAAGGTTTTTCAGGATCGCCCTGTATATATTATTAAATTAGATTTAATTAAACATGTAGGGAATATGTCTGCATAACTATATTTTTGTCTACGTAGGCAAATGTAATAAATGTCTATGTATCTATAATTATGGTTGCGCAGTCAAATATGAAAATTTCTATACATTTCTACACACACATACACACACACACACACACACACAATTATCATTATACATGTAGGGAATATTTCTGCGTAACTATATTTGTGTTTGCGCAGAGAAATGTAATAAATGTCTATGTAACTATAATTATGGTTGCGAAGTCAAATATGTAAATTTCTATACACTTATATATAATTATCATTATACATATAAGGAATATTTCTGTGTAACTATATTTGTGTCTACGTAGGCAAATGTAATAAATGTCTATGTAATCAGTACTTAATATGAAAAAGTTTATGCGATTAACCCTTACAGTTTGATAACTAAATTTAGATATTTATAAATCTTTAAAACAGTAAAATTAAATTTTCTGGAAGGCTATTAAAGCGATACATTGAAGATATTTATATCAGTTAATTATCAGATTCTATGGGCCATCGCACAAGTCTTTCCTCCACACATTATATTAAGTACTGACTATAAACTTTGATTTGTACGTTTAAATTTTAGTCAATACTTAAAGTTTATACATTATGTCAAATTCTTATTACATTACAATTTTTTTTAGCGTTGATTAAAATTTAAAATTATGTATGAATCTAAGTTGCGATCAGTACTTAATATAATAAAACATGTTATGAAAAAGTTTGTGCGTTAGCCCTTATAGATTGATAATTAGATATTAAATATAAATTTATAGTATCCTTTCAATCTGTTTCAAGAAAGTTTATTTTCAGTATCACTTAAAGATGGAAAAGTTTCATCCTGCTCTCTTCTAGACTTTCCACAAAATGATTTTATCAATATTAATATATAACAATGAAAAAAATTTTTAAATATTTACCTTTTGATGAATATTGCAAAATTCACAATCTACTTGATTGTTAAGTGTCACACACAAATCTCTGTCTTTTTATTATATAATTTATAATAAATGTACTTGACATCGCGACGCTATCGCGTCGCTTGATAATAACCTTTAATTTCTTCTTTGTTACACTATTCCACACTATACTCTAATATAAATTTATCTTTCATTCATATGTACGTACACACATACGTATACATATCACACGTATTTACACACATGCACACATATGATTTTGTCTCTTAAAGCATTGTACATATCGAAGCAATAATCGTATACGCAGCGATGTGAACGCCGCTTGAGGGACAAAATCGCTTTGCGTGTGTGCGTGCAAGCATATGTACGTGAGTTATACTGAAAATGAAGGAAATGAAGAACGAAAAATGTCACAATTCTGATATTCGATCATCATTTCTCAGGATTGACTGCACTGATTTTGTTCAAACAGGTCGCAATCGAAAGCTTGTACTCATATTACATCATAAAAGTGTCGTTATATTTTTGATTACGTCTTTAGTTTATGAAATATTTTAACCGAAAGTTTACTTGACGCGAAATTCCGGATAAGGTACTTGGTAGCGCCGCGTCGAGAACAGTGATTCTCAACTCAATGCTTGGAACTCAATGCTTGAACTGATGCTCAATGAACCTGTTTTTTATGTACTTGGCGTCGCGACGCTACCGCATCGTTTGATACAAAGATATAATCTGGAGTAGAATTTATTTATTAGTAACAAATTCATTTATTGTAACAAATATTTAAAATGTTCTCCATTGTTTTCTAAACAATAATACAGACGACTCTCAAATTCTAAACGAACATTTCAAAATGTTTCTACAGGAATAACTTTGCATTCTTGTACAATTCTTCGACGTAAATCGTTTATATTTTCCACTGGTGTTGTATAAACAACGAATTTTAAATGGCCCACAGAAGAAGTCTAAAGGAGTTAAATCCGGAGATCTTGGTGGCCACTCGATAGCTCCTTTTCTACCGATCCATTTGTGTAAAAAATGATTACCTAACCACTGTCGAATTGGTAACACAATGCACCATCATGTTGGAAATGCAGAAACTTTTTCGACATCTAAAACTTCCAAGTGCAATTTCTCGAAAAATATTCACTTAAATAAAAAAAGAAAAACGGTTGTATAGAGAATTAAAAGACCTTTAAAATGGTATACCATTTGACCCCATTTAAAATTTTTGAAGGAGTAGCTCCCCGACGAAGGGGATGAAAAAATTTCGTCGCATTTAAGGTATTTAAATGTCCTCTTCGAAGTCAAAATTGACGTGTATATATATATATATATATATATATATATATATATATAACAAAAAAAGAGCGATAAGAGCCACCGTGGATGATAGTGCGTAAAATTTTATAAAGATTAATAAATCGCGAAAAATAAGACGCGAAAATAAGACATGCATATATTTTACTTGGTGCATAAACCAAGGTAGATTCTCCATTCGAGAATACTATATAAGACCCCTCTTTACCCCCCGGAGATGTAAGCGCGAAAAATATCGGGGCGAAGTCGCTGAATCGGGAGTCGAACCCGAGTCTTTCGCTTGCCGGACGACTGCTCTAAACCAACTGAGCTATTCAGCCCCACACCGATATCCCTCTCGCCTATTTGTAGAAATAATGGGAACGCGATTAGCTCCGCGTAAATTTAACAAATTAAAATAGATAAAGAATTAAGGCTCTGAAATGTATAAACAACCGATATACGAGAAAAAGAGCGATAAGAGCCACCGTGGATGATAGTGCGTAAAATTTTATAAAGATTAATAAATCGCGAAAAATAAGACGCGAAAATAAGACATGCATATATTTTACTTGGTGCATAAACCAAGGTAGATTCTCCATTCGAGAATACTATATAAGACCCCTCTTTACCCCCTGCAGAGAGTAAGGGAAAAATATCGGGCCGAAGTCGCTGAATCGGGGAGGCGAACCCGAGTCTTTCGCTTGCCGGACGACTGCTCTAAACCAACTGGGCTATTCAGCCCCACACCGATAACCCCTCTCGCCTATTTGTAGAAATAATGGAACGCGATTACCCCCGCGTAAATTTTAACAAATTAAAAATAGATAAAGAATTAGGCCCTAAAATGATTAAACAACCGATATACGAGAAAAGAGCGATAAGAGCCACCGTGGATGATAGTGCGTAAAATTTTATAAAGATTAATAAATCGCGAAAAATAAGACGCGAAAAATGGCATATATTTTACTTGGTGCATAAACCAAGGTAGATTCTCCTTCGAGAATACTATATAAGACCCCTCTTTACCCCCCGCAGAGATGTAGCGAGAAAAATATCGGGGCGAAGTCGCTGAATCGGGAGTCGAACCCGAGTCTTTCGCTTGCCGGACGACTGCTCTAAACCAACTGAGCTATTCAGCCCCACACCGATATCCCTCTCGCCTATTTGTAGAAATAATGGGAACGCGATTAGGCCCTCGTAAATTTAACAAATTAAAATAGATAAAAATTAGGCTCTGAAATGTATTAAACAACCGATATACGAGAAAAGAGCGATAAGAGCCACCGTGGATGATAGTGCGTAAAATTGGTTTAGAGCAGTCGTCCGGCAAGCGAAAGAGCTCGGGTTCGACTCCCGTGACTCTGCGACTTTTTTCTCGCTATCTCTGCGGGGGGGAAAGGGGTCTTATATAGTATTCTCGAATGGAGAATCTACATGAACACCAAAGCAAATATATGCATCTATTTTCGTCTTATTTTTGGATTTATTATCTTTATAAAAATTTTATGCACTCATCAGCTGCTTATCGCTTTTTTCTCGTATATCGATTGTTTAATACATTTCAAAGCTAAATTTATCTATTTTAATTTGTTAAATTTGCGGGCTAACTCCCTTTATTTCTACAAATAGGCGGGAGGGATATCGGTGTGGGGGCTCGGTTTTGGGAGCAATCGTCCGGCAGCGAAAGACTCGGGGACCCCCATCACACTTCCTCCTTTCTGCCCCTGCGGGAAAAGAGGGGTCTTAAAGACTTCGAATGGAGAATCTACCTTGGTTTTTGCCCAATAAATATGCTTATTTTCGCGCTTATTTTTCGTTATTAATCTTAAAACTCAACATCCAGCTCTATCGCTCTTTTTTGGTCGGTGTTTAATACATTTCAAAGCCTAATCTATTTTAATTTGTTATATATATATATATACAATATATATATACATATACATATATACATATATACATATATTATTAATTAAAAAATACTTTTTAAAAAATATTTATCCTGTAACGATGTACCCCGTGCACCCTCTTAGATGCATTGTCTTTCCCGGCATGCGATCCACCGGAAGCTGCCGCCTGGCAGAACACTCGCCGGGCATAGACAGGGGCGCGGTGCGCCCACATTTTTTCTAAACATTTAGAACCGTTAGGCTAATAAGCCGAATACCGTCGAACATCGTGTCCCGACGTGCCCCGAACAGTGTTGCCAGAAATGAAAGAGCCCCTGCACGCTCGGCACGGACACGCACACAAAGAAGGGGTATGTGTGGCGCTTGGCGCTCGGCTACCTTCGGGTAATAGAGGAGCGCCGACGTATAATCTACTGTCTCCTTCTCTCTCGCGCTGTAGCTATAACTAACGCCTCGAGAATCCTATGTTAGCGGTTCGATCTATTTATGAGATCTCGCGTGAAAACTTGTAAAATTTAGGCGTAAAATTTAATAAATCCTTAATTCTGTAAAAATTTAAATAAATTAATTAAATAAATATGGAATAATAAAAGTTGAAAAGAGAATAAATTATAAAAATCCACTTTTAGCCAACGTTTTTCTCTTAAGAAATAAATATAAAGAGATAAATATAACATATAAAGGAATATAAAGAAAAAAACATATATGTAAATAATATTTTCTAATAAATAACATAATATTGTAATAGCATGTACAATAATTTATCAATTTATAAATAAACAACGTACATGTTGTTGCTCAACGGAAACCGCGAGAAGGTGGTGGTCTGTTCCGTCAGAGGAAATGTAAAAAATGTTTTTTTAGAAAATATATATGAAATATTATTAAATACTAAAGTTTTTAACAAAAAAAAAACTCCCAACTGCTGCCAACAAAAGTACATTTTAATAATTAGAAAATAATAAAAAAATAAGAACAAAAAAGTTAATAAAAAATAAAAAGTAGAAAAATATAAGTTTCAAAAATTTTGAAATAATATCTATTTGTAAATATTAATACATTTATTAACAGTTATATTAATTAACTTCAAACTATTGTTAAATATTACATTTAAAAAATTATGCATATATATGAGAAGTAATTTTATTTGAATTTACTCTTTTCACATATTTAGCGTAATATGATTTACAAAGGCTTAAGATTTTAAAGTTAAATAATACTAACAAATTACTTTGTTACATTATAATTATTATTAATTCTATATATTTTCAAGAGCAGTCGGGAGACACCGCGCTAGGTGTGTCGATGTGAATGTGTCTATGTGTGCGCGTATGTTTTTAAATTTATCGCGGCGTCCTGGGTTGTGGTCCTTATATATATTTCCAAAGGGTTTTCCATCTGCGAGAAAGTATTCTGTTATGAGGCCTCCTGGTGGTGAGAGTGCATACTAAGGACGGTGTGCCATATAGTGCTTGTTTGATAGCCTTTGTCGCTGTTGAGGTTGTCGGGATGTTTTAGAATTTCTAGGGCTTCCCGATGTTTCCTGGCGAAATAGTTTTGTGTGGAGGCTAATCTGGTTGTTTTATCATATTGCACCAAGTGTCCCGTCTCCATCCAATGTTCAGCCAAGGCTGATTGACTAAAATGGTTGTATTTGGCACATCGTTGGTGTTCTTTAATGCGTGTATTGATCTTTCTCCCAGTTTCTCCTATGTACACTTTTCCGCAGGCGCAAGGAATCTTGTACACATCTGGTATATCCAGGTGTGATCTCTGGTCCTTGGGATTGGGAAGCAATTGCGCAATCTTTCTTTGAGGTTTGGAAATTACTTTGATGTTGTGTTTATCCAGGATTCTGCTAATGCGTTCTGTTGTACCTTGGAGATACGGAAGGATCGTCCACTTCTTATCTCTCTTATCTTTTCCTTAATACTTTAACATATATATTCAATATACAACAATATTTTGACATATAAGGTTATGTCAATCCGCGGCACTATTTCGAGATGTCTATTACCAACATACGGATGATACGCATGCTTAGAATGAATCTCATTGGTGAATCATTTTTGCTTCTTAGTTCCGCTCGCAGCCAATGAGAGAACGTATAGACGAAATAATATTGTTTTTCCGATTTTTATTAATAGAATAAAGAATGATAATTATATGTTCTAAACCACCTTTGGTTAATAAAAAACTGATGTGCAAAAGATGACACCGAACTATATTATTGTTATCGGGTAAATTAGTAACTACCGATCTGAGCTCGGTGAAACGCATACTCCCTCCGTCTTTTTGCCAACCGTAGATTGGCAGCAGTCGGGAGTAATAAATTTATTAAATACTAAATACTATTATTAAATACTAAATTAAATACTATGTTAAATATATTAAATATTATATATTGAATAAAGTATACATAATGAAATATTATATATACATATATACATATAAATAAATAAATAAATAAATATACATATGTAGATAATTTAATATAATATAAAAGAAAAGATTTTTTTGTACTTTTCCAAAGAAGATAGAATACAGAAGATAGAACAGGATAGTTATAGAAAGGATAGTTATAGAAAAATACACAAAAAAGATAAAATTTAAAGAAATATAAAAAATAAAAGATAAAAACAAAATCAAAAAAAAGCGTATACGTTTTACTTAATGTAATGAGAAAATACTGTGTATGTATATATATGTATACACATATATGTGTACACATGCATACATGCATACATACAGACGATAAAAAAAAATATTTATATATATATATATATATATGTGTGTGTGTGTGTGTGTGTATATATATATACATATATATATGTATATATATATGTATATATATATATATATAAAACAGGGTGTGTTGTGAAGGACCAAACGAAAATTGATGATAGATTGGGTCAAACTAAGAAGAATAGTCCTGTATCATTTTGCAAAATTCGTAATAATTATTAAGTAATAAGCAAAAATATCCCAGCGATGAGAAGCGGCAGATCGCTTTTTGCTTTTTTATAAATTATTGGGAATTTTGCAAAAAATGAGAGGACTATTCTTCTTATTACCTAATCTATCATCCTCATTGGTCCCTCACGAATCGGACACCCTGTATATATATATATATATACAGGGTGGTTCATTTTAATCGCCCCAGGCAAATATCTCGAAAAATATGAAAAATACAAAAAAATGTTTCAGACAAAAGTTGTATGGTTTCGAGGGGGACATAAGATGATGCTATCAGTTTGACCTTGAAAAGTCACCTGAAGGTCACGTCAAGGTCATCTCCAATTTTTTAAATGGAACACCCTGTATATTTTTGCATATTCTTGTAGCTTATCTCGAGTGCTTTCCAAAACACTATGATATAATGTTTTTTTCATTAAGAACTTTTTGAGTTATTAAGGTTTGAATGTAATAAATCCAATATTTTGACATAAACTATAAAATATCTTACAAAATATCCAATTTTCAATCATCTTACCCTAATACTTTTATGCACAGAATGATGAGACAAATTGACTATGTAAAAAAAAAATACACAATTGTTTAAAAAAAATTTGTAATTGTTGCAAATTTATACAGGTGGTTCATTTTAATCATTCCAGGCAAATATCTGGAAAACCAAGCCTGGGAGAGAAAAATATTCTATAACAAAAGTTTTATGGCTTCAAGAGGACATAAGATAGTGCTATCAGTTTGACCTTGAAGAGTCACCTGAAGATCACAAAAAGGTCACCTCCAATTTTTTTAATGGAACACCCTATTTTTTACTGCATATTCTTGTAGCTTATCTCGAGTGCTTTCCAAAACGCTATGATAAAATAATTTTCATTAAATATTTTTAAGTTATAAAGCTTAAAGGTCACAATATGTGCCGATATTACTCAAGATGTACCGACAAGATAAAGGCAAGACCCTAGATTGATCCGACTGATGAAGGCAAGACTCGAGAGTGATCCGGCCGATGAAGGCAAGACTCGAGAGTGATCCGGCCGATGAAGGCAAGACTCGAGAGTGATCCGGCCGATGAAGGCAAGACTCGAGAGTGATCCGGCCGATGAAGGCAAGACTCGAGAGTGATCCGGCCGATGAAGACAAGACTCGAGAGTGATCCGGCCGATAAAGGCAAGACCGATGAATTCCATAAGATCACATCAAAGTCACATTAAGTGTCTATTTTTGGTCTACAGCAAATGCTCAAATGTACCACCATTCTGCTGGATACATAATTGCAACCGTCTTTCAAATGCATTGACTGTTTTTTCTGAGAACATCGGCTGATATATTTCTACATGCTTGTCTAATGCGGCCCTTTAGCTCTTCAGCTGTGGTGGGTGCGGTCTGGTAAACAATGTTTTTCAAATAGCCCCATAAGAAAAAATCTGGTGATGTCAGATCTGGTGATCTGGGAGGCCATGCTATATGACCACCTCTTCCAATCCAACGGCGCTGATAAGTTAAATTTAAAAATTTTTACAGGGCGTGCGTAATGTGGTGGTGCGCCATCCTGTTGCAACCACATATGTTGAACTGTATTTTCATCGACAAACTCTAACATCCTTGGCAACACATCTCGTAGCATACGTAAATATGAGTCTCCTGTAACATTGTCATCAAAAAAGTGAGGTCCGATAATATGACCATCTAAAATACCACACCAAACTATCACCTTCCATCGATGCTGATTGTCTACATGCCGAACCCAGTGCGGATTGATATTAGAATAATAATGACTATTATGCCGATTTAGCATGCCATTGCTTGCAAATGCAGCCTCGTCACTAAACATAACGCGAGAAAAAAATGTGGGATCTAACTGAATTTTATCTATAGCCCACCTGCAGAAGTTAACACGAAGAATTTTATCGTTATCAGAAAGCTCTTGATTAAGTGTAATGTGATAAGGGTGAAAGTGATTGGCACGTAAAATTCTACCTACAGTTGTACGAGACACATTTAATTCACGACTAATTTGACGTTGACCAATGTGTGGATTTTTTTCCCCTAGTATGGTTACGATAATAGCATCGTCGTTATTTAATGGGTTTTTAGAACGTTTGCGTTTCAACAATCCCGTACGCGCTCTAGTTGTTAAACGCAAAATTGCTTTATGATCAGGATGTCGTCTATCTGGATATCTATCTTGATATTGACGAGCTGCTTCTCTAGCATTATTATTAGCGGCATAAAAAATACCAATTATATCAACAATTTCTGAGGGCGGATAATCTGCCATGTTAATAATGACACAATTCATGAAAGGAAATACATGAATTTACTGTTGGACAAATCGTAATAAGAGCTAACTCGTATTGATCTTAACTAAAAACAACCCAGATAGCAAAATGACGCAAACTTTGCGCAAAGTTTACGGCAAACTCGAGCATGCGTTTGCAGCAAAATTACGACAAGGTGTGTCCGCAAAAGGCTTATCTTTTGCTGGCAATGCTTGTCGCAATAGCATGACGCATATTTTAGGTAAATAATACGGTAAGCCTTGCCTAGCATAGGATGACAGCAAAATTGCGGCAAAAACAGAGCAAGCCTTGCCGTAACACGATACGACAGCAAAATTACGGCAAGAACAGAGCAAGCCTTGCCGTACACGATATGACAGCAAAATTACAGCAAGAACAGAGCAAACCTTGCCATGCATATAACGTGTGTATATCTGTTACGTGTGCAATGCGCGAAAATACATCGGTCGAACGAGGAGCCAATAATCGATATAATAATGCGTGTTTTTGTAATGTCAAGACAACTCATCTCTCAACTCGTTGGTAGCAACTCTGTTATTTACAGCATCATTTGATGAAAACATTTTGTCATAAATATGCTCGAAATTTTGTGAAAAGATAAAGCAAGGACAAATCCTTGCCAGAAAATTGCCGCAAAAAATTGAAACAAACCTTGCTGGCAAGATTTTTCAAAACGTGCTTTTAGCATTCGTGGCTATCTGGGAATCAGCTGTATTAGAACTTGATAAAAATGTTTTAAAATGTGTAATAAACAACATTACTGTAATAGACAAATATAAATTTGCAACAATTACAAATTTTGTTTTAAATAATTGTTTATTTTTTTTTACACTAGTCGATTTGTCTCATCATTCTGTGCATAAAAGTATTAGGATAAGATGATTGAAAATTGGATATTTTGTAAGATATTTTATAGTTTATGTCAAAATATTGGATTTATTACTTTCAAACCTTAATAACTCAAAAAGTTCTTAATGAAAAAACATTATATCATAGTGTTTTGGAAAGCTCTCGAGATAAGCTACAAGAATATGCAAAAATATACAGGGTGTTCCATTTAAAAAATTGGAGATGACCTTGACGTGACCTTCAGGTGACTTTTCAAGGTCAAACTGATAGCATCATCTTATGTCCCCCTCGAAATCATACAACTTTTGTCTGAAACATTTTTTTGTATTTTTCATATTTTTCGAGATATTTGCCTGGGGCGATTAAAATGAACCACCCTGTATATATATATATATATATATATATATATATATATATATATACAATATATATATATACACAATATATATATATATATATATATTTTGTTTTTTTATCGGTAAAATTATCTCTAACAATATATAGATAAACCTGTTGAATGGAGAATATTAATTTCATACATCACGGATTACACGATAAAAATGTGTAATCACATGAAATGATATGTCTTTGATATACATTTTATACATAATGGACATTCAAAATAAGGGAAATGCCTTCTAATCTTTTATCGAGAAAGCTTTCATATTTAAAAGAAATGTCTTATTTAAAATAACAATTTTACAAATATAACTTTATAATTACATTTGTATTAATACAAAGTTATAAATTCTGAGGCTTTCGCGGCCAATGGAATCATTAATGCAAAAGGTTTCCGGATGGATGCCGCGTGATTTGACAGCGTAATGCCGACGTTTCGCAAACGTTGCAGTTTGCATCTTCAGGGCTGAGAGCTTCGATATTGGGCTTTCTTGGGTTGTGGTCCTTATATATATTTCCAAAGGGTTTTCCATCTGCGAGAAAGTATTCTGTTATGAGGCCCTCTGGTGGTGAGAGTGCATACTAAGGACGGTGTGCCATATAGTGCTTGTTTGATAGCCTTTGTCGCAGTTGAGGTTGTCGGGATGTTTTAGAATTTCTAGGGCTTCCTGATGTTTCCTGGCGAAATAGTTTTGTGTGGAGGCTAATCTGGTTGTTTTGTCATATTGCACCGAGTGTCCCGTCTCCATCCAATGTTCAGTTAAAGGCTGATTGACTAAAATGGTTGTATTTGGCACATCGTTGGTGTTCTTTAATGCGTGTACTGATCTTTCTCCCAGTTTCTCCTATGTACACTTTTCCGCAAGCGCAAGGAATCTTGTACACACCTGGTGTATTCAGGTGTGATCTCTGGTCCTTGGGATTGGGAAGCAATTGCGCAATCTTTCTTTGAGATTTGGAAATTACTTTGATGTTGTGTTTACCCAGGATTCTGCTAATGCGTTCTGTTGTACCTTGGAGATACGGAAGGATCGTCCACTTCTTATCTCTCTTATCTTTTTCTTCTTCTTCTTTTTCACTCGATATCTTAATATTGGAAATTTTGTTTTTCAGTTTTTCTGTTGTTCGAATGATGTCTTTCCTGTTATATCCATTCTTGGTCAAGACCTGGTTAAGATGTTCTAATTCTTCATTCAGGGAAGTTGGTTCAGAAATTGTTAAAGCTCTGTATATCAGTGAACTAATGACAGAATTCTTTTGAGAGGGATGATGATGGGAAGTAGCCTGGAGATAACGGTCCGTATGTGTTTTCGATAAACCCGATGGCCTAAGGTACCATCCTCGTTCTTCTTAATCAACACGTCTAGAAAGGGGATCTGATTATTCTGTTCTGTTTCCATTGTGAACTAAATATTGGGGTGCTAGGAATTGAGAAAATCGAGGAATTGAGGGAGCGTTTCTCTGCCATGGCTCCAAATGACAAAGGTGTCATCAACATATCGGAACCATGTAGAAGGTTTGAGAGGTGCGTTTTTCAGGATTTTATTCTCAAAATGCTCCATGAAAATGTTGGCAATAATGGGTGAAATGGGGGATCCCATTGCTGCTCCAGAAGTTTGTTCATAGAACTCTCCTTGGAATTGAAAATAGGTTGAAGTTAGGCAATGTTCTATTAATGGGAGAAGATCTGCGGCGATTTTGTCAGACCTTTTAATAATATCTAGTGTATCTTGGACTGGAACATTCGTGAACAAGGATACTACATCAAAACTGACAAGAATGTCCGTGGTTTTTGTCTTAATTTTAGTAATCTTGCTCACAAAGTCCATTGTATTTTTTATGTGGGAATCATTGAGTCCTGTAAGGGCTTAGAGAGATTTGACAAGGAGACAGGCTAATTGATAAGTGGGTCCTCCGATGTTACTGACAATGGGACGTAATGGAACAGAATCTTTATGGATTTTGGGAAGACCGTAAAGTCTAGGAGCTGAGGAATCTCGGGAGATTAGTTTTTTTAGTTATTTCGGGAGGGAGACCCGCATTCTTGAGAAGTGAAGAGTTTTTCTTCTCTATGCTCGAGGTCGGGTTACGTTTAAGTTTTCTATAAACATTGTGGTCTGAAAGCATGGCCTTGATTTTATTACAGTAGTCATATTTGTCCATAACTACTGGTATTACCTTTATCTGCCGGCAGAATGATAATCTTATCATTCTGCCTCAGATTCCGGAGTGCTAGTCTTTCTTCCCTGCTTATATTTTGCCCGGGAGGTTTGGCCTTGTGGAGAACATTAAAAATTCATTTTCTAATATCGTTGCCTGTTTCAGAGGGGAGGTGGAAGATAGCCGTTTCCACTTGGCTAATAATTTCTTCCGTAGGGATATTAGTGGGGCTAATGGCAAAATTGTGCCCCTTGGCAAGAATAGAGATCTCCGAAGAGGAAAGAGTTTGACTACTAAGATTTTTTACTGTGTGTGTGGGTACTGGGATTTGGGTTGCTGGTTTGATTTTATTATACTTATTTTTCTGTATTTGTGTTCTGGCTTCAGCAGAGCGAGTAGCTTGTTCGTATGTTACCCTCTCAAGTATTTGCCATAGTTCATGGTCTAGTGAATTGGAGTTATAAATTTATCTATATTTTTTGTTTATATTTTTTATTTGTATAATAAACAATTTTAAAGTTAACTCTTTTATTACTTTGTTATTTTTTCTCTATTTGTATTTTTCATTTTATCATTCTTTATTTTATTTTCATTTTTATTTTTTATTTTATTTTTTTCATGAAATGAGATCGCCGATCTAATATGCATTAGGGGAAAGTCGATCGAATTTTGCAAGTCATGTATACAATACATAAACACACACACACACACACACACACATACACACACACACACACACACACACACACACACACACACACACGCGCGCGCGACACACACACACACACACACACACACACACACACACACACTCTATTTGCAAAATCCGGTCAATTTTTTCTGATATATATTACATAACATTAGATCGGCATACTCATTTCTCATTAAAAAAAATAAAATAGAAAACAATAAAACAATAAAATAACAAAAGAGTTAACTTTAAAATTGTTCTGTTAGGTTGGTTTATTGTTTGAATAAAAAATATAAGCATACTTATTATAAATATGTATTTATACAGTTGACTATAAAATTGTATTTTTTAAAATTATTTTAAATAAGACATTCCCCTTTTAAATATAGTATAAGATATTTCTCAATAAAATCATAAAGTCCTATTGTTTCTAATGTCTATTGTGTATAAAACATGTGTTTAAAATACATATATTATTTTTATCAAGTGAGTACACATGTATTCCGTGATATATAAAATTAATTATATTTATTTCTTAAGAGAAAAACGTACACGTTGGCCAAGAGTGGATTTTTATAATTTATTCTCTTTTCATCTTTCATTATTCCATATTTATTTAATTAATTTATTTAAATTTTTACAGGATTAAGGATATATTAAATTTTACGTATAAATTTTACAAGTTTTTACGCGAGATCTCGCGCGTAAATAGATCGAACCGCTAACATAGGATTCTCGAGGCGTTAGCTATAGCTACAGCGCGAGAGAGAAGGAGACAGTAGATTATATATCGGCGCTCCTCTATTACCCGAAGCCGCTCGAAGGTAGCCGAGCGCCGAGCCGAAGGTAGCCGAGCGCCGAGCGCCGAGCGCCACACGTACACGGCCCCCCTTCTTTGTATGCGTGTCTGTGCCAAGCGTGCAGAGGCTCATTTCTGGCAGCACTAGCCCCGAACCGTACCTTCGACCGGCGAAAACCCGCGCTCGGCACACACCTCGAACCCCTCCGAGCGGGCCCTGACCGTACCGCTTTCCGATAACCCGTTCGGAAGGGGTAATACCGCCGCGCGCTGATACGGGTAATTAGCCGGTATAAAACGAGCATATTCGGTATACTAATCATCCTTTTTCTGATCCGTTCACGACAGTGTAGTAGCTCCGAAACCTAGACCGCTCCAGGAAAATTAAGCCTTCGAGTAAAGGAGGTAGAGCGAACTCTTCATCCATCGAGTATTCTCGATTCTTTCTCGATCAAGCTCATTCCATCTAAATCAAAATCCGATCAGAAAATGAATCAGAGCACACTCTGATTCCATCGAGAGTTCTCGATAGTCGGTCCACGATCCGACCGCCAAACGCTAGTGCATTTTCATGAGGCAGAGAGGAGAGCTATCTCGGACGAGTTCTCGGAATTGTTCTCGTCGGCACGGCGTTCCTAAGAAATTTCCTTACACCTGGAATTACATTGATATTTCGAATGTGTAAACGCATTCGGCGAAATATATCGTCGTTTCACAGAAATCACGCGCGTATCATAGTAAACACATAGAAAAAGCAGACCGATCGCCCAGACTTGCGTAAATAAAAACGAGACGCGCTACGTCAACCGGTCATTGATTGCGCCGTATTGGCAACAGCCGTAAACAGCATTTAAAGCGACGCGAATAATATCCGAAAACCAAGTTGCATCTGCAATACGCACAATTAAAGATATGTACACGCACCGACAGGAATGTTGTCCCGCTATGCTTGTGTTGACGCTCACTGACGTCACACTCACACAAACGAAGCGCGCAGGTACGCGAGCCGGGCAACGAGAGAAAAAGTGGGGGTAAAGTAGTGGGGGCATTCCGATGTTCCGTCCTTCGCGCATGGCACAAAAGCGAGAGAGAAAGCACTATAAAACGTGATACCGAGTTAGAGATGTCCGATAGCCGTCTCTCTCGTTCGGCGCTCGAACGAAAAGGTGCGAGCGAGACAGCTATACCGAGCGGGATACCGCGCTGTCTCTATACACGTCTCGCGCGCTTTAATATCAATATCGATATATTTTTTATTTCTTTCTTTAACGGAGTCAAAATGCGGTTGAACCGCGTGCATCGGCATATTCATTCTATTAAATTAAATAATAATTATAATTTTCTCTTTATATAATATAATAATTATATACGCCGATGCACTTGATTCAACCGCATTTTAACTCCGTTAAAGAAAGAAATGAAAAATATATTGATATCGATATTAAAGCGTGCGAGACGCGTGAGTGTACACGCATTGGCAGAAATGGTGTCCCGCTAGCTTGTGTTGATACTCAGTGACGTCACACTCACACAAGCGAAGCGTGCATGTTCACGGGTCGAACAGCAAGAGAGAAAGTGAGGATAGAGTAGTGGGGGGCATTCTAATGTTGCGTCCTTCGCGCACAGCACAAGAGTGAGAGCACTAGAGATGATACCGAATTAGAGGTGTCCGATTGTGTTTTTCTCGCTCGATGCTCGAAGAGAGTGCGAGCGAGACAGCTGTATATCGCAGGACACTACGCTATTTCTATAAGTGTTTCTTGCGCTCTAATATCGATATGCGTACTTTTCTTTTCTTTCTTTAAGAAATGCGGCTTAATCCGTGCACTAAAAGTCGACATTCATTCTATTAAATTAAATAATAATTAAATTATATAAAAAGATAAAATTTAATAAAATAACAAAATTCTTGTCACCAGTACGTAAAATAAAAGACGTAATTAAAATCGACCAAACTGGCAGTTTATTGAGATAAAAAAATCACAACGTTTCGACCATAGGTTTTGGTCCTTTTCGAGTGAACTACAAAAAAATTATTTCCAGTATTATAACAAAAATGTTACATAGAATGAGAAAAGAAGTTGTACATACAATTTAGTTAATTATTCAATCGTGAGAAAATCACTTCGTCAACCAACTCCTTTTTTTTTTTAATAAAATAATAAATTCTTGACTACGCGCTTTGCGTGTGTACGTATGACGTCGGCCGTCCACACATACATACAAGGACACCATTCCTGCCGGCGCGTGTACACATACATTTGTGAAATTAATAAAACTTTTTTGTCTATAACTTTTTAATAAACAATGATCGATGGCTAAAACTTTTTGAATGTTATCCAGAAGTATGACCTTGACAACATATGTCAAGATCAAAGTCATACGAGCAGGGTCCCCTTTAAGGCAGGTTTACCGGTTTTACATAGGTTTGCAACTTTCCACGCGAAGCAAGATCCACATTTCACGAGGCGTTAACTATAGGTACAGCTCGACAGAAAAGGAGACAGTAAATTATACGTCAGCGCTCCTCTACTACGCGAAGGTAGCCGAGCACCGAGCACCATACGTACATGGCCTCCTTTCTTTGTGTGCGCGACCGTGGCAAGCGTGTAGGGGCTCATTTCTGGCAGCACTATATACGTGTGACGCTCGGCGCTCAGCTACATTCGGGCAGTAAAAGAGTGCAGATGTACTATCTACTGTCTCCTTCCTTTTCGAGATATACCTAACGCCTCAAAAATCGTATGTCAGTGCCCAATCCGTTTATCAGATCTCGCGTAAAAACTTGTAAAATTTACACGTAAAATAAAGTAAATCTTCAATCTTGTCAAAAATTAAATAAATAAATAAAATAAATCTCCTAAATATATATATAATTAAAAATAAATAATGATTAAGGCTCTCGAAATTAATAAACTAAATTAAATAAAATAATAAGAGGCCATGAAGAGCCGACGCAGATGTAGGGCGTGAAAAACTTCAATATGAAACGATGCTTAATCTTCCATCTTTATTTCAAAGGAACGTTTTGGACTCCTTTTCAAGCCTTCTTCAGCGACTATTGATATAAAAAAAAAATACAAAAATAATAAATAAATATAATAACAAACATAATAACGGCAAAAAACATAAAGAAAGAGAAAATGCATAATCAAATACATAATTAAATAATACATACATATAAAGATAAAGCGGCGCGACGCATCACCACTGATCCTCAAAACAGCCCAATGCAAAGTGCCTCCTAGGCAGTGCAAAACGCAAGGAGCGATACACTATTATAAAAATATAAAAATTATAAAAATGTAACCAAAAACTATGTATTAAGAGACTTATTAAGCCAAAGGCAACTCACTCGGACCGAGAAAACCAGCAAGGCTGATACATACACTCCACATGTAGATACTCAACTAAACTGAAAATTTCAAACAGTAACGACGACAATGTAGTCAACAATTTTTAGAAAAGAGATTAGTATCAGAGATGATTTATATTAAGCGTCAAAAAAAATGCATTGAACCTCCATAATGATACCTTAAAATTGAATACAGCTTGTTTGTCTATTATTGACAACATATCGAAGATATAAGCGAATCAATATTTATCTGTCTTTGTTTTGTTGACTACATTGTCGATACTGTTTGAAATTTTCAGTTTAGTTGAGTAACTACATGTGGAGTGTATGTATCAGCCTTGCTGATTTTCTCGGTCCGAGTGAGTTGCCTTTGGCCTAATAAGTCTCTTAATATATAGTTTTTGGTTACATTTTTATAATTTTTATATTTCTTTAATAGTGCATCGCTCCTTGCGTTTTGCACCGCCTAGGAGGCACTTTGCATTGGGCTGTTTTGAGGATCAATTATGATGCATCGCGCCGCTTTACCTTTATAATTATGTATGTATTTATAATTATGTATGTATTTGATTATGCATTTTCTCTTTCTCTATGTTTTTTGCCGTTATTACGTTTGTCGATTATATTTATTTATTATTTTTTTTTTTTTTTATATCAATAGTCGCTGAAGAAGGCTCGAAAAGGAGTCCGAAACGTTCGTTTGAAATAAAGATGGAAGATTAAGCATCGTTTCATATTGAAGTTTTTCACGCTCTACATCTGCGTCGGCTGTTCAGGCCTCTTATTATTTTATTTAATATATATATAAGCCGAATGGCATCGAAACTGATTTATTGCAAAAGAATTCATAGAATTTTATATTTGTAATCAATTAATTTAATCAATTTTTATTAATTTTACAGGTTCTGAAAACATCCATGGGCTATTTGTCAGTATTACGTTCTTTTTTGTAATATCATCAAAATAAATAGCAGTTTCAGAGAAGTACATAAGGATATTTATAAATTAACTTTACTTAAGAATAGAGAAATAAATGTACAATTTATTATAAAACGCAATAAAAAAATTATATTAATATCTAAAAATTAAATATTTTCTTTACATATCATATGAGAGAAATATTTAAGTAATATATGTATATATAAAGGGTAATTCTAAAAAACCTTATGTTTTTGCAAAGACAATCTTGATCGAATTCTTCGAATTCTTCGAAGACGATTTTTCCTTTGGCAAAATTTCGTGCAAAGCATAGTTTTTTAATTATTAAGAGAAATATTTTACTTATTACGGGTCGGATACAAGAGGCACGCAAGGGCGGCGCAATTGACCGTTAGACACGGGCGTTTACGCGGGGCGCCTTCGACGATCGCTATACTATGCACGGACATACATGCGAATACATACATTCTCTCTCTTTCTCTTCTTTTTTCTCTCTCTCTCTCTCTCTCTCTCTTATTCGCTCACTTACCCGTAGTTTTTTTTTACAAGAGGGGAAAATGCATTTTATGCATACTCATCGGTCGGTCTGGTGAGTTATGTGGGACTCGAGTACTAAGTCTAATTATCAATTCAATACTTCCTACCCACTAAAAACCTCTCTCTTTTTACGAATTTCCTCTGGGACACTATCTGACTTCCCAAGATCTGTTTTGACACAATATCAAAGAATAATTATTGTTACCTTATTCGATGAATACCTTTGCTAATTATTGCTGCAGTTTCTTGAGAAATAAATATTCCGATAGATCACACTTTCAAATTTAACGTAGATATCACACGTTACAAAACAGAGACATCCACATTAAATAATTAATCGAAAATTTTTCTTATTATAAACTGTATTCTTTTGTAAACTTCAACGTAATCACATTTATTCACTCATTCGATAAAACGAGAATTTACTATCTCACTATCTCAATCACTAATCTCTATCAATCACTGCCGAATAATCATCGTTAGCAATTAAAAATCCCTCAATGAAAGAAATACACGCGGACACACACGTTATTACGCGACGACGCAACAACGCGACAACATGATGATCAGCCCCCTGACACTTGCTGTTGTATACTTTGTCACGATGTGGCTATACTGAGAAAAATATCCGGTGAAAATTGAACGAAAAATTCGATGAAAAGGTAACAAATGGATATTACCGATTTCTTTAAGCGGAAAAAAAAACCGATGAAAACAACCGATCAAAGATATCCAATCAGAAAATTCCGATTAGAAAATATCCGATCTAAAATATCCGTTTGTTATTTTTCCATCGGATAATCCGATTACATCATATCCGATCATAGACCTAACTCTTAATTGGAATTTTCCCATTAAATTATCAGTATAATTAGAACGGAAGCACTTGATTGATCAATCAAGTTCTTTGGAACTAAAATTTTAAAAAAATTCAAAAAATGGAATTAATCGCTTTAGCCTGTGAACGATTCAAATATAAATGAATATTTTCAAAAAATCTGTTCTAATTACACTGATAATTGGCACCATAACATTTATAAACTGTAAAAAGAATATTACCATTTTTAAATTATTGAGATATTAATTATAGAAAATCAATGAATAAGTGTATCATGTTCGAAAATTGTCTTTAATTAAAATCTCAATTATAAAAGCAAAAATCACAATTAAAAAAGCAAAAATCTCAATTAAAAAAGCAAAAATCACAATATAGGATTTTTCTGTTTACCTGAAAAGATTCATTAGCTCACAAGTATTGTCGTAATAATCAGACACCGTATATACATAATATATATAAAATTATACGAATATTAACAAAGACTAATAAAGAAGTTAAGAACGGTGAAGAAACATATACAATAACTGGAAATAAAAATGAAAATTACATTTACCATGATGATTTATTTCTCAAAAATAAAAACTTACATTTATACTTGTTTTACAAGAATATAATATAAAAACGTAGTTTAAGTAACAACACGTAGTAAATATATAATAAATTGTATATCCGTTATAATAAAGACACAGAGCTATACAAAAGATATAAAATTGTTCTGTGTTAATCTGTTTGTATTTAAACAAAGATTTTTTAAAATTACACAAATAACATAAAAATTATTTTGAAAACACTTTATTTTAATAGGCCTTTCATAATGTTAGTCAAGGTTGTATAAATGATTGAAATTTTTCCGATCAAAAGTGATATAAAGGATCGGAACTTTCCGGATAATTCCGATCCTTTGTAGTACTTTTGATCGGAAAAATTTTATATCTTTATACTTATACAATTATAAATTATATGTCATTTTATGCAAAAAGAGAAAATGCATAAAAGAAATAAATATTACTTACCAATGAGGATTTGTATTACTTCTTCCTCTATCTTGAGTTCTTCAAGAACAGATAGAATATTTCGAACTGTATCGCTCATTCTTCGCAGTTTTATAAATTCACTTTCGAAATTGAAAAAAATCACAAATTGTTCACAAAATAATATTTCACGATATATATACACTGTTACGATGAGGCCACAAGGCATAAATGAGGCACGATGCATAAGATGAGGCACAATGCACAAGAGAAGCACGAGACAAAGACTTATGCACGCTTAGTCTGCCCGATCGGTATTACTGCCGCAATCGCAATTGCTTACGCGCGCTACCGGACTTGTTTGAACGGATAAATTGTTTCATCGGATATATTTTAATCGGAAATACATTAAATCGGATATTCAGCTTGATCGGAAAAAATACTCTGGTTTTGAGGCTTTCGTGGCCAATGGAATCATTAATGCAAAAGGTTTCCGGATGGATATCGCGTGATTTGACAGCGTAATGCCGACGTTGCAGTTTGCATCTTCAGGGCTGAGAGCTCCGATACTGAGCTTTCTTCAGTTGTGGTCCTTATATATTTCCAAAGGTTTTCCATCTGCGAGAAAGTATTCTGTTATGAGGCTCCCTGGTGGTGAGAGTGCATACTAAGGACAGTGTGCCATATAGTGCTCGTTTGATAGCCTTTGTCGCGGTTGAGGTTGTCGGGATGTTTTAGAATTTCTAGGGCTTCCCGATGTTTCCTGGCGAAATAGTTTTGTGTGGAGGCTAATCTGGTTGTTTTGTCATATTGAACCGAGTGTCCCGTCTCCATCCAATGTTCAGCCAAGGCTGATTGACTAAAATGGTTGTACTTGGCACATCGTTGGTGTTCTTTAATGCGTGTACTGATCTTTCTCCCAGTTTCTCCTATGTACACTTTTCCGCAGGCGCAAGGAATCTTGTACACACCTGGTGTATCCAGGTGTGGTCTCTGATCCTTGGGATTGGGAATCAATTGCGCAATCTTTCTTTGAGGTTTGGAAATTATTTTGATGTTTCTGGACCCAGGATTCTGCTAATGCGTTCTGTTGTGCCTTGGAGATACGGAAGGATCGTCCACTTCTTATCTCTCTTATCTTTTCCTTCTTCTTCTTTTTTACTCGATATCTCAATATTTGAAAATCAATACATACGGACCGTTACCTCCAGGCTACTTCCCATTACCCTTCTCAAAAGAATTCTGTCATCAGTTCACTGATATACAGAGCTTTAACAATTTCTGAACCAACTTCCCTGAATGAAGAATTAGAACATCTTAACCAGGTCTTGACCAAGAATGGATATAACAGGAAAGACATCAATCGAACAACAGAAAGGCTGAAAAACAAAATTTCCAGTTTCACAAATATTGAGCTATCGAGTGAAAAAGAAGAAGAAGGAAAAGATAAGAGAGATAAGAAGTGGACGATCCTTCCGTATCTCCAAGGCACAACAGAACGCATTAGCAGAATCCTGAGTAAACACAACATCAAAGTAATTTCCAAACCTCAAAGAAAGATTGCGCAATTGCTTCCCAATCCTAAGGACCAGAGACCACACCAGGTGTTTACAGTATCGGAGCTCTCAGCCCTGAAGATGCAAACTGCAACGTTTGCGAAACGTCGGCATTACGCTGTCAAATCACGCGGCATCCATCCGGAAACCTTTGGCATTAAAAATACTCTGTTTTTATCCAATCAAGTGCAATTTCCGATCATATTGTCTATTAATTTAAGGATAAATAAATGGATTTATTAAAGGATAAATAAATGGCAGCTCATTATCCGTTCATATTTCAACGGAAATTACATTTCATCGGATAAAGATATTCGTCATTTCATCGGATAGTCCAAGATCCATTCAAAATCGATCAAATAATATGTTCGAACGGTTTTTTCCGATTAAAACTGCTGGATATTTTTCTCAGTGTACGTAATGAAGCCATTCCGCTACGCGGCGCTGGCAACAGTCACCACAATGTTTACATTTGTAATTTTAGTGACTTAAGGTTAGAGACGTGCAAGAGATGTATCGCTTCGTGTGTTCTTTCGCTTTGTGAAAGAAATATAGCGAAATCAAACGATATGAAAAGTGAAATCGAATAAATCTCAATTTAATTAAATTATATCGCGCTGTATTGCACTTGGTTGTACATCGGGTTATACTTCTAATCCCGAAAAAGTTCATTTTTTTATATGCCAAAGGATGAGAATATAAGAAAAGCATGGCAAGCAGCTTTAAAGAGAAATGATATAATCATAAACTCAAAACAAGCTGTATGCCATCATAACTTTTTAAGCACGGATATTTTGTGGAAACGTGAAATTTATGATGAAAAAGGAAATGTTCTTGGTGAGGTAAGTTATGTTAAATATCAGTTATTTTTCCACTAAGTTAATAATGCCTGTTTGATAATTTGAATATATAACAGCACACACACAATATTCATTCATTTTGTAACTTATTAAATAATAGTTATTTAAACACTTATATAACTTATAACACTTATATAATTTATATTTGTCATTGTCATATTGTAGATATTAATTTTTTAGTCTGCTCCATTTAAAATCCCCAAATTACGTAAAGGAGCTGTGCCATCACAATTTCTCTGGTTTGAAGAAATTCCAAATATTACAAATATTAATATATTAGAAAATACGTATCCTAAAAATACAAATAAAAATGTATAAGAATGCGAAGAAACTGACAGTGCCAACAATGCTATCATTAAGTAATACAGAAAATTGTACAACAGTGTTTTCATTTGATAATATAATAGACATTCTAAACAAAAAAGCTGAAAAAATATAAAAGCTGATAGTCATCTAACGCATCCAAATTTAAAAATGTTTAAATTTATTAATTATTTAGAAATTCTGTTTTCTAAATAATTGTCATCGTATTGATGTATATGATATTATTATAAATGAAATTTATACAGAAAATTTGTCTTTCCCACGCGAAGAACATGGTGCTACTGTTTTAACTAAAATAATAGATTTTTATATTTGTATGCGCATGGGATAATACTGCCACAAAATTAATCATGAGAAAAAAAAACAAAATCAAAATATTAAGAAAACTCCAAAATATTTTAACAATTAAATAAAAAATATTTTAAAACAATAAAAATACTTTATTATTTATTTATCTACCTTATTTTATACTATCTATTTTACTATCAAATAGAGTTTTACGTTATATTATCTATTTTATTTTGTATAATATATTTTAATTTTATAATTGTAAAATGGTAAGAAAGAGATGTATATATGTGGATTGAAAATTGATAGTAAATCATTTTTACATATAAATTTGAATCATGCTATAGTAAAAAAAGTGAATGCACTTCTGATGAGAATTTATGATAAAACATTATTATCTACCTGAAGTTACAGATTGTATCAATTGTATTATCTAATATGTTAATATTAATTACATAAATATGCTATACAGTAGCATATTTATGGAATTAAAATTAACATATTTATATAATTAAAATTTATAAAGTGTGAATATGTGGAATTATTATATTTATTAATCCTTTAACACATAATATAGCCGATATAGCCCTTTCCCTGCGGCGCTAATATATATATATTAACTGTGGTGACTGTTGCCAGCGCCACGGCTTGTCTACTACGTAGACACATGAACTATACAAGTGTCAGGGGGCTGGTGATGATATTTATTCGGCAGTAGCAAACAGCTGTAGTTACGGTAGATTAAGGTATTAACAGCGCTGCCGAATATAATCATATGTTTGACTGAAGAACGCGGCCAACATACAATATTAAACATTTAACGCGCGTATAAATATTAATATTATATATTTTACTATTATTATTAATATGTAATATTAATGGTAAAATATTCAATATTTTAAAAAACATTCATTTATTCTAATTAATTTTGAATATCATATGATGTATATATATCGTATGATAATAATAATACATATGATGTATATATATCGTACGATAATAAACAGTTGTTTGCTACCGCCGAATAAATATCGTCGCGTTGTTGCGTCATATAATAACGTGTGTGTCCGCGTGTATTTCTTTCATTGAGGGATTTTTAATTGCTAACAGTGATTATTCGCCAGTGATTGATAGTGATTAGTGCTTGAGATAGTGATAGTTTAGTAAATTCTCGTTTTATCGAATGAGTGAATAAATGTGGTTACGTTGAAGTTTACAAAAGAATACAGTTTATAATAAGAAAAATTTTCGATTAATTATTTAATGTAGATGTAATATGTTTTAACTCTGTTTTGTAACGTGTGATATCTATGTTAAATTTGAGTGAAAGTGCGATCTATCGGAATATTTATTTCTCAGGAAATTGCAGCAATAATTAGCAAAAAATATTCATCAAATAAGGTAACAATAATTATTCTTTGGCGTTGTGTCAAAACAGATCTTGGGAAGTCAGATAGTGTCCCAGAGGAAATTCATAAAAAGAATTTTTAGTGGATAGGGAGTACCGAATTGGTAATTAGACTTGGTACTCGAGCCCCACATAACTCACCGGATCAATCGATGCGTATGCATAAAATGCATTTTCCTCTCTCGTAAAAAAAACTACGAGTAAGTGAGTGAATGAGGAGAGAGAGAGAGAGAGAGAGAGAGAGAGAGAGAGAGAGAGAGATAGAGAGAAGACAGAGAGAGAGAAAATGTATGTATTCGCATGTATGTCCGTGCATAGTATAGGGATCAGCTGATCACCGAAGGCCCCGCGTGAGCGCCTGCGTCTGACGGTCAGTTATATCGTGCCTTGTGTGCCTCTTGTATCCGACCCGTAATAAGTAAAATATTTCTCTTAATAATTCAAAAACTATGCTTTGTACGAAATTTTGCAAAAGGAAAAATCGTCTTAGAATTCGATCAAGATTATGTTTTTGCAAAAACATAAGGTTATTTAGAATCATCCTGTATACACATATATCGGTCAAGATGGTGGTAACGGTCCCATGGGCTGGGATGATCGGCGGCTCCATCTGGATCGCATTTTCCCGATTTACTGGCCGGGATGGCCTCTTGTAAGGGCGAGGCGTCCTCCGTTGCGGTGGTGGTAGCGGCGGCGTCAGGAAGGCCTCCTGCTTCTGGCGGTTGACATGATCGGACCGTTGGACGACGGTGCCGACCCGTGATGGCCGCAGCGGTGGTGGTGGTGCGGCGTTGCTCGGCGGCGCGGGTTACTCGGCCCGTGTCGTGTTGGCGGCTCCTGCCTCGTATTCGCGAAGCAGAGCGGTAATCTCGTCTAAGATGCTCGCGTCTTGTTCCATCTTGCTCGACGGTTCGCTCGAAAGTGCGGGCTCTGTCTCTCTGCTCTCTTATTATTCGTTATTGTCGATGTTTCCGGGGTCGTTATTATTATTGTTTTCTTTGTTTTCATTATTATTGTTTTCTTTGTCGTGAGCAGCCTTCAAATCTTGGATATGTACATGTTTTATCCATTTGCCCCTTCTGCTTTTGAGATCCATTATAACGGGTGACACAAATC
Organism: Camponotus fellah; assembly: GCA_030586385.1. Taxonomy (NCBI): domain Eukaryota; kingdom Metazoa; phylum Arthropoda; class Insecta; order Hymenoptera; family Formicidae; genus Camponotus; species Camponotus fellah. The sequence goes on from JAPIVC010000310.1 coordinate 67,895, forward strand.
GTTTGATCTCGGGCCCGCTGAACTTGGACGCCAATTTGGCGTTGTACGTTTCGCTTTTCCTTGACAGAGGGTGATCGCGCTTCCACGTCCAATCTCCGCTCGGTTTCCCCGGCGCCGGAGGTCGTAGTGGCGTTTCTGACGCTGGAAGGCTTGCGCCAGCTGGATTTTTACGAGCTCGTATGCTTCGGCCAATTTACTTCGCACGATATCTGGGGCGTCGCATCCCGCGGCCCGTTGGTCGGTATCCTCCGGCGCTTGTATCTCGCGCCCGTAATTCAAAAAGGCCGGTGTGTATCCAGTCGCGTCGTGGAGGGCCGTATTGAACGCGAATTGCAATGCTGGAATGTGCTGAATCGTCCCAAGTTCGATGGTCTTTTTCCACGTATTGTGTGATCATGTTTTTATGGTCCGATTGGTCCTCTCCACGGGGTTACAGTGGGGAGAGTATGCTGGCGTAGTGACGTGTGGGATGCCCCAAGCTTGTAAACGTTTTTCCAGCTGAGTAGACCTGAGCTGCGTTCCGTTGTCCGATAACACTGATCGGGCTGCTGATCGGCCGTACCGCAGGAGGATGCACTCAGTAAGCGTCTTGATGACGGCATTTGCCGTGGCTCGTCGTAATGGCACGAGCTCTATCCACTTCGTGAATCGGTCTTGCAGTACGAAAAGCCACGTGTGTCCTTGGTGGGAGCGTGGCAGAGGTCCGACCAAATCCAAGGTCACTTGCTCCCAGGGCCGATGTACGTGGAGTGGAGCGTTCCGGTCGGTCGTTGCTGGGCGAGCTTGACAGTTGCCGCAGGCCCGCACGTAATTCGCTATATCGTGAAACATCCTCGGCCAGTAATATTTCTCCGCGATTCGGGCAATCGTCTTCGCGATGCCCATGTGTCCAGCTGTGGGTGCGTCGTGGTATTGTTGCAGGATGGTTCTCCTCGCTTCCTTAGAGACGCACTCTTCCACTGTTCCTCTGCGGTAGTGTCCTTGAAGTTGAGGCTGTGCTATATAAGGCGATACAGCTCCCCATCTTCGATGCGGTAGTCGGAATGTGCGGCAGGATCGTTCTGTATTCCTTCGCGGATTCGGCGGTACCAGGAGCATTCCTGGCGTTTTGCGGCGCATGCCGCCGGGCAACGAGATAGAGCGTCCGCGACGCGATTAAGCACCCCGCGGCGGTATTTTACGTCGAAGTCGTACTGCTGGAGCTCGAATACCCAGCGTCCGAGGCGGCCGGTTGGGGACTCTAATTTTTGAAGCCATCGTAGGGCCTGATGGTCGGTGATAATGGTAAAAGAGTAACCCTCCAGGTAACTCTTCATACAATGCCTAGGCACACGATGACTAGGCATTCGAGTTCCGTCGCACTGTAATTTCGTTCGGCTGCATTTAACGTGTGGTTGGTGCGTAGACGATTACGCGATCGTCCTCCTCGAAATTCTGAGTTAACACGGCGCCGAGTCCGGCTAGCGTCGGTTTGGAGGAAAAAGCAGCGCGAGAAATCTGGGCACGCTAAAACTGGAGCGGAAATAAGAGCGCGTTTTAAACATTTGAACGCGATGGATTTTTCCGTGCCCCATTTCCAACGCGCATTCTTCTTAGTTAAATATATAAGTGAGACTGCGATGGTTGAAAAACTCGGGATGAAACGATACTACGAAGCCATTCCCACGAACTGACGGATTTGTTTTACGGACTGCGGTTCCGGCCAATTTGTCGCGGCTTGAATTTTCCCGGGATCGGTGCGGATCCCTTCAATGACGAGTTCGAGATATATCAGTCGGTCAACGCAGAATCGGCATTTCTCCGGATTCAGACGGAGGCGCGCGTTACGAAGGCGGCGGAAAGTCTCCCCAAGCAGCTCGAGATGTTTTTCGAAAGTCAGGCTAATAATGACTATGTCGTTAAGGTAAACAAAGACGTAAGGTTCTAACTCGGGCCCGAGAATGGAATCTAACAGACGCTGGAACGTGGCCGGCGCAGAGTGCAATCCGAACGGCATAATTTTGAACTGATAAAGCCCCTTCCCCGGTGAAGGCGGTAATAGCTCGGCTTTCCGGGACACCTGCCAGTAGCTATCTGTTAAATCCAGGGTGGATAAGTACCGGGCCTCCCTCAATTTATCCAGTGTCGCGGAGATTTGCAGTAATGGGTACGCGTCACCTCGTTCACCCGTCGGAAGTCTATGCAGAAACGCTGCTGTCCGTCTTTCTTCTTAACGACAACAATAGGCGAGCTCCATGTGCTGTGCGAGGGCTCTATAACTCTCCGGGCATATCGTCCACCTCGCCATTGATTATCGCTTGCATCGCCGGGTTACGCGGCTGGTATCTCTGCTTAATGGGTACGGCGTTCTTCAATCGAATGTGATGTTGCGCTTGGTCGGTGGGCCCTCTTACCCCCTCAAACTTTGCCAGCTCGTCATTCAAGAAACGTCGCAGGTGCTCGTCCTCCGCAGGGGTTCTTCCGGCCAAACCCCCGGTGGTGCAGCAATGCCTCTGCGTCTGGAGCACATGCAAAGGGGGGGGGTATACTTAGGCACAACTTAGCCTGAAGGTCTACCCCTGGAAGTCTACCCTTGGAGGTGTATCCCTATAAAGATCTCGCCGCAGAGACACGGTAATATCGTGAACGGATGGATCGCAGTTCGCCCAGTCACTTTAATCGGGAGCATAATTGCCCCCGCGGTGGCGGCTTCTTGGTCGTCGGCTAGTTGGACCCGCCCCTCTTCAGTAGTGACCCCGAAACCCTCGTATTTTAAGATCTCGGCTACTTCGGCGTTTATCAAGGATGTCTCCGACCCCGAATCAATAAGGGCGTCGAAAATAAGTCTTCCGATTGAGATTTCGGTATGTAGTCGCGGTTTGAAAATTATTCGGGGTTGGGAGTGGTGGCGGCGACCTTGGTTTCTCCAGCCCCGCTGTCTTTTCCCGCCGGTGGATGACACTGCGCGGTGAGCGCAGTCCCGTCGTATTGTGAACAGAACTTCTTCGCGGAACACTTGCATTGCCGACGGGTGTGCCCACATTGTTTGCCAGCAACATTCGGCCTTGTTATACGCGGCGGCCACGGCGGGCTTCGTATCGGTTTTTTCCCTTTTTTGGTCTCCTGCCGCTTCTTCACTAAATCTTCGTGCTCACGGGCGCGCGCCTGCAATTCGGCAATACTATCAAAGTCGCTGCTTTGAATATAAAATTTATATTCCGGGTGCATATGGTTATAAAGACACTCGAGCTGCTCGAAGGGTGAAAAACCGCCCATCTGGCGCATAAGTGTCATAATCACCGTAGAGTACTGCGCGAATGTCTCGTTAGCCTTCTGATTCCGGTTCTCAATTTCGCGGTGCAGGGAAGCAACGTATCGGTGAGGTAGGAACTGCAGCCGAAAAGCGGTCTCAAAATCCCGCCAGGAAAACCAACTACCGCGATGGTTCCGATTCCACAGGAGGGCGCCACTTCGCAGTAATTCTGACAACCCCCCGGTAAGATTTGTTCCGCCGTGATCTGATAATTGTCGCGAAGCTCGGCAAGGTGTTGCGCAGGAACGCAGCGGAGTCGCGGCCGTCGAAATGGCAGCCGCTCTTACGTAGCTGGTTCATCACCCGGCTATCGGCGGTAGTCGGTGTTGCACCGTCGAGGACTGCATCTCGAGTAGCGGACGAGGGAGCTGTCATCGTTACCTGGAGGTACGCGAATGATGGCTCTCCATGTTCGCGTAGGTCAGCCGCGAATTCGTTCGGGTGAGCGTCCGCGTAATCCCGCACTCGGCGACGGATTTCGTCGAGCGTGTTTCCAGGCCGTATCTCGCGGCTAGCACAGCCAGCTGCTCCTTCGGGAGCGCATACAGCCACGATTTCATATCCATGATGCCACACAGCAGAAAGAAAAGAGAGGAAAAAAACGCAGTTCTACGCTTAATAAAACAATCCTTGTTTGGGCGCCAATGAGATGGTCCGATTCTTTTCCGGTTTTCGCTGCGGATAGTTCGTCGGGTGTCGCAGGACAGATAATAATAAATTAAATTATAATAGATTGAATGCGTTTATTGTGCCTGAATTATTGTGTACATGAAAGATCGCGTGAATGTACAGACAGGTGTATGTGCGTGTGTGTATGTGTTGTATTTACCCGCCGATTATCGATCATTGACCGTGCGTCTACGCGGCCGCGGTTTTTGCGCGGATTTCTTTTGTCGGGGAATCCCCTGTGTTCCGGGAATTCCGGTACGCCGAAAAACCGATTGCGTTCAGAGAAACGCGTTTCGCTACAATTTCCTGCGTTTGGATATAATGATCGCGGTATGATTTTATTACGCTAAAAGATCTCTTGCCTAAGGAGGAGTTCTCTCCATCTTTCATCCGGAGCGGTAGTGCTTTCGGGTTCTTAGGCTTTCTCTGGAGCGTACTGTTCAGAGCGGAATAGGAGAATGTGTCATCTGCCGAAATATGGCCCTTTTTAAATCGGCTAATTACCCGCGTCGGCGCGTGGCGTTAATACCCCTTCCGAACGGTTTTTTTGGAAACGGTACGGTCGGGCCCGTTCGGAGGGGTTTGGGTGGTGCGCCGAGCGCGGGTTTTCGCCGGTCAGCGGTTCGGGCTTTATCGGCGACGATCGGCGATGTTCGGCCGGTCTTAGCTTAAAGCTAACGGCTCCGAGTTATCGGCTTAAAACCGATATATCTTAAAAAAGGGTGAGCGCACTGCGTCCCTGCCTATGCCCGGGAGGTGTTCTGCCGGGCGGCAGCTTCCGGCGGACGATACCGGGAATCGGAACGATACCGCGGATGCATCGTTACATTGTAATAATAAATAATAAATAAATAATAATAAATTTAAATAAAAAATTTATAATAAATTTAATAATAATAAATTTAAATAAAACATATCTTTGTTTAGAGGAAAGTATTCCTTATATTATTTAAAAATAATATGTAATTTCTGATGATTCTTCAACTGTAGCCGCAGTACGAAGAGAAATGATAAAATAGAAAAATGGTCAGATATGAATCATACTAAAAATTCATTCATGAAATCTTTTTTTAAGCAAAAAGTTAATTCTACGATTGTTAATTATTTGGGATATTGTTTTACAAAAACTAATAAAAATGATGTGAAGGTGTACAAAAAGCTCTCAGAAACATAACAAATTATGTTTTTGGTGAACATCAACAATGCAGTGAATGGTGTCAATATCGTGGAAAGACTGCTGTTCTATGTTAATCATAAACTGTCTGAATCTAGACCTTTATCAGATCCCAAATTATAGTCCCTGCTCTCCAGTACCATTGAGAATTATGTAAAGATTGCTGAAAAGCTTGCACCATGTGCGTCTAGTCAGCTAACGAGTCATTTAATAATATCGTGACTTCTAAGCATTCTCAATCTCGTCATTATGGAGGTTCTGAATTGTTCGACTTTAGAGAAGACTTTTGCTTCTGCTCAAAAAAATATTGGAATTGAATATGTTTGTAAATTAAATGAAAAGTTATGTCTTTCTCCTGGAAAAAATACACAACGGTTTCGACAAGCGAAAGATAAAATTTGTTCAACTAGGATAATAAAAGATTCTTCTGTAGAGCATAAAAGACGACGATCAAAGTTGAAAAAAAAGCAACTGGTATTCATGCAGAAAAGCAAGAAGGCTTAACTTATAAGTCTGGATGTGGATTAAATGATATTGCACAAGTTCTTCTTCAGCTTATAAAAACTGAAGCTCAAGTTGATAAAGGTGAAGCAGTGATTGTTATTTTTGATTTAGAGAGCATTCGGAGAATCTGCGGAAATTTGTCAGATTGCTGCTTCTTGTAGAGGATACGATTTTAACACTTATATTTTACCAAGTAGAGGATTAACTTCTGAGGCTAGCAAGATAATTAAATTGACTATCTGTGAGGGTGAAATGTTTTTCAATATTCATGTTGAAATAAAAGCACCGAAATTATCGTGTTCAAGCTTTATTGAATATCTGCAAGTTGTTGGTAAAAAAGTGATTTAGTAACTCATAATGGCTTTAGATTTGATGTTCCGAAAGGATTACTTACAACCTGAAAAATTAAAAGAAGCTCATTTTTGATGTCTCAATGTTGTATGAACTTATTCTGGCTGTTAAGATTACTGATAATGATATAATGATTCATGCAAAAAGTGCTACTGATATTTGGAATAGTATACTGATGAAACCAATTCATAATCGTAATAAAGCTAGTTTAGAACTTAAGTTTAGACTTAAAAAAAGTCATTTCCGCTACTATGATAAATAAAATTATAAAAGCTGGTATAACAATGCTCATTTTAGAGACAATATACAAAGAACAAGGAAACGATGGCATTACAATTTTGTTTGGAGAAAGTATTAATAAAAAACCAAGGTTGACAACAAACCGTCGAATTTACGAAGCTGTGTGTAATGAATTACAAAAAATTATACCTCAATAATATATAATTATTAAAAATATTATTAATTTTAATAAAAATTATATCCACAACTATTTGCAAAATTAATTACTTTGTTTTTAGCATTATCATTTCTCTTGACGCTAAACATAGATAATTAGATTTGATATATTCTACTATCTATTATACTGTTTAAGTAAAAAAAAATACTAAACTAAAAATTACGGCGAAATTGTAAATAAACAACTATAATTAAACATGATACACTTTGAGGCTTTAATATTATTTGTTATTGAACGTAACATTATTTCTACATATTGTAATCAGTTTTAATTTAGTTAAATTAATTTTTTATTAAAATTAAACCTTCATTAAATTTTCATAAATTATTTACTTTTATAAAATTATTTAAATAGGATATATACATTTTGACAGTTACAAAATAACCTATAACATTCTTAAAATTTTTTCTTTCTCTCTCTCTCCGTATATATATATATATATATATATATATATATATATATACATATGTATTCAAACGTCAAATTTTTTTGTTATGCGCTGTTGCCAATTTTTATTATGGCTGAAAATATGCTCGTAATTTTAATTTTACTAATTATAATTGTTAATAAATAATTCAAACGTATGATAACACCTTTTTTTATAATAATAATATTATGTATGATTCAAAGAATATTTCAAAACATTATTTGTCATCGTATCTATTCCAATAATATTTTTTTCATAAATTTGAAACATAAAAAGTTATTTTTCATAACAGCCTATGTTAAGAAAAAGATTTTTCATCGTTAATAACTTTTTTTAATGACCGATAACACGAATTTTGTAAGAGCGATCACAATGTTATTATTCTTGCTAAATATCAAAGATTTGAATTTTTATCTAATAATAAGCTTAACGCCTGAACGTCCTTAAGCGATTTCTGGCTTATGACGCAACTCGTGACACGAATATCAAAAGTGTCAACGCTTATAAATTTTCCCGTGGTATTATCTGGTACGACGAGCGTGTTTCTCACAAGCGGTTAAGCGGTAATTTTCATTAAAAATTTAGAAACTTCTCTTGCACCCCTGGAAATGCTTTCTCGCACCTCCAGAGATGCACGCACTCCAGGTTAAGAACCACTGTTGTATAATATCATATATTTTATTATATATATATATATATATTTATATATATATATATATATAAAGATATCAAAAAAAATATATATATATATATATATATATTTTTGCTATCCATATATATATATATATATATATATATATATAAGGATATCAAAAATATCATACCAGAAATTACCTACTTTTAAGGTTGATATTACATTTGTCGTATGACGAATTGTTCAAGTGTATTGATTGGCTATTGGACAAAAAATTTCTCGAGTCCAGAAAGCAGCCAATTAATATGCTGAGAAAATATGTCGTACGACAAATGTAATACCTAAAAGCATATAAGGGCTGCAGTCGAGAAAATGCTGAGAATGTTTCGAAGTGTTTTGATTGTTTAATACGCTACTCTATCGTTTTTTAACATAATCTTGTAAAAAGTTATGTTAAATCTAGTGATAAATTTAATAACATCGAGAAGAAAAAATATCGATATAACAATTAATCGAACATGAAAGCATTGGATAAATAATTTCTTAATAAAAAATGCATCGATATTCAAATAATCGAATGATTTTTACCCATTCCTAGTTTCTCTGTCGAAATGTTTGTTACCGAGCCGCATTTCATTCTCGTTAAAATGGACATCGTACACGTGATTGATCTCGTGTTTTTCATTGCCACTAAGGAGAGTATTCATGTACTTTTATCCCAGAGACCCCAAGCGTTCTCGTAACATTTCTTGACCTTCCTACATTTGTAACATGTTTCGAAAAGATGTTTCGAGCGGATTGTCCATGGTTTCGAAAACATTTTTGATTGCGAGTGATTCGGGTATCGTAGGTTGTACGATTCTTGTTGTTGCGGACAGTGTAGAAGTTATCGGCGATTTAGGATGTATTCGATCATTTAGGATGTATTCGGAAATACCTCTCGTGTGCACACTGACACACATCAGCCGTTCGGAAACGTTTAGAGAAACACACCGAGTGCTAATTCACTCGACGAAAAAGTACGTGAAATCAGTGGGATCGATGCTTATTTTGGCGCGTGTTATCACGTGTTGTTTATGAAGAATTACAAAACCTCTTAGTATAACAATAAATAATTAAATAATATCTAATATAACATTAATAAAAGAACGACATCGATTGATAATGAATAAAAATCTTCCATTATTTGATAGTGATGGAAATATTCTTGTGCAAGATGTACAAAGTGAGTTATTAATAACAGGAGTAAGTTACTTAATAACATTATATCTATATTATTAAATATTGTAATAACATTACATTAATGATTTTTTTGTTTCTTGAGATTAATATATGTCAATCATATAAATTTTTTGAGACATTGAAACCTATATATTGAGCGCATAACATTGAATATAATTATTATTTTATTATGCAGATAACTATATTTTCGGTGTACCTGAGATAGAAAGATACACTTAAGTTTTTCAACTTGAAATTGGAAGAGACATCCATAAATGATAACAGTCAAGTAATACTTGCATAACAATTGAACAAGGTGAATCATCAGGTAAGTTTTTTTGATGCTTTTTCAATATTTTTTCATGAAGAATATGAAGTAAATATTTTGTTATTCAAGAAACACTAATGTTACTGTAACTGCTGCAGTCTCATCAGTCAATGTAACTTCCTGTGGAGTTTCTACAACGTCCTGGAAAGATGATAACGAAGTAAGATATCTTATATATCTTTGGCGAGATCATCAAAATTCTTTCAAGAAGATGAAGAACCGGGATGTATGGTCTTTAATTAGTAAAGATTAAAAAAGACTACTCCTGAATGGGAGATAGAAACTCCTACTCAATGCGAAAATAAGTGGAAAGATATAAAAAGAAAATACGTGAAACAAAAAACCATAACAACAAATCTGGAAATGATCCTAAAACATGTAAATTTTATGAAGAATTGGAAGAAGTCTTAGGTGAGAAGCTATGTGTTAAACCAGTTAGTATTGCTTCCAATCTCAATAAGAGGCAGAAAGTAATCTTTAATTCAAAGAGCTAAGAGAATTTCAATCAAGTAACTGAAGAAACTTCAGGTTCATCGACCCAAAATGAAGAAATTCTTCCAAAAAAAAACGAAAAATGACTAGAATTCAACGAGAACTGCAAGACTGGTCTGCTGCTCTTCTTGCCGATGCGAAAATAAGAGAGGAAGGGAAGGAGCGGCACCATCAAGAGGCAATTGCTGAGTCAAAGGCAGCGATTGATGCATATAAAGAAATGATGGAGAAGCTAATCAGAAAGTTATGAATTAATAGTACATTGTGATACAAGTACGGAAAGTTGGCAATTGCGTACGAGCGCGAAATAACGCACGAGCCGAAGGCGAGTGTGTTAACGTAGCGTTCGTGTGCAATTTACCATTCCTTACATGTATCACACGATATTTTATATTTATAAGTGCGTCCAGTAGCACTTGTCGCACTTTTCCGTACGAGAAGCAAATTGTACGCAATCACTTATTTCACTGGGAAACATGGAATAATGTCATTATTTCCCGCCATCTATTAGCACGTGAGAAATAACTCGCCAACATTGAAATAATGTGATCGTGTGGCAATTTGCTACTTCTCGCACGGAAAAGTCGTGCGGAAAGTGCTACTTTGGACGCACGTGTGATATAAAATATTTTTTATACATGTATTAAACAAAATAGTAATATATGTTATACTGTTACTTTACCCAGTGAGAAATGACCATCGAATCGACATCAAATTGACGTCAAAAATTGGTATAATTTATATCGATTATGTCGATTTGATGGGTCATTTTTCACTGGGTATGTTTGCAGGATATTTATTGTCATTAATATAGAATAAGTATTTTAAGTAGCGCGAAAAAACCATTCTTTTATATTACTTTCTTCTTACGTTTTAAAAATATTTTAGTTAAAAGATATATTTGTTGTTTTATTTATGCGTTACATAAATATATATGTTTAATATAAACATATAAACATTTTTTATAAACATTAAATAGTCAAGAAATATGTGATTTTTGTTATATTTTATATTTGTTATATTTTAAATTATTCTTGATTGATATGTTTCGTAAATGTAAAAAAGATAAGTGCATTATATAAAATAAGAATTGATTGAAATCTACCATTTGTCAATTTTTATTTACGCATAAAATAAAAGAAGCATGTTTTATTTCACATTCTACTTATTTTGTATAGTAACTCTCTAGTTTCTCTTTATTTTGTATAGTAACCGAACTAATTAACATTTCACTATTTATGATACAATGTGTCAGTCCTCTCTGATCGTTAGACAATCGATCAAAGAAAATGTCATCCTCATTATCATTGTTACCATTTTCTTTTAAGCCTTCACATATAAAATCATTAATGTCATTCTCACAACCTTCGAGACAAATGTTATGAAGAACGCAACTTACTAAAATTACATATGGTATGAAGTCGATGCAACCCATATGTAAGTATTTTAGCTGTCGAAATCTTCCTTTAGAAATGCAAAGCTCTTTTAGTAACTTGCCTCATTTTTGAAAGGTGCTGATTAAAATTTTTCTGTGCCTATAAAAACAAAAAAGAAAAAGATTAAATTAAAGCAGCGTAAATATTAAAAAATTAATATATATAGGGAATCATTAGTATATTTTTAAAAGAATAAAAATGTAAAAAGTGAGCAACTCTTGCATGATCATTATAATTACATATAATATAATTACATATAATATATAATAATTAAATTTTCGAACCTCGATCATATTGCCTCTGTTAATATATGGAGTTAAACACTATGACAGCATTGGGTTTATCGCCTATAATATATTCGTTATTAGGAAAAAAATTATTTTGATTCTCTGATACTGCATGCCACAGATCAGAGTTTCTAAAAATCCTGACATTATAAACGGATCCCGCAAACCTGATGAAATAATTTGTGAATACAAGGTCTGCATCGCAAACAGCTTGCAGTGTAATAGCTTGTTATTTTTTTCTTATTTATAAAAAATAGGATGGACCTGTGCAAATAGATATAAAATTTGATGATTGGCAAGAATATTTTGAAGTATTTTCTATAAATTCTTATAAACAACTAAAGTTACCTTGAGTGCTGGGATAGGAATGTGACTCTCGTCAATTGTTCCAATCACATCAGGAAGAGAACCGATTTTTGAAAAACGATGTTTGACTGTGTCTAATCGATTCCCTACAGGCCATTTAATAAATCTGTTAGCTAAATCATTTAAACAGGCCACAACTCTCCTTATGGAATCATGTAACATTGACTTACTAATATCAAAACGATTAGATACTGATCTAGAAAAAGAAAAATTGCGTGTTACTAACTTCTTTAATGAAAAAATTACATGTGTTTAATAAATACTTGAATAAACTTACCTAAATGAATCTGGAGTTGCAAGCAACCACAAGACTGACAGTAACTGTGTTCGAATATCTAAGGTAAGTCTTCCACTTTCTGCTTTTCTAATTAATTTAAGTGCCAATATTTGCTCCAAATTTTCATATGTTATTCTATTCAATCGAAAATGTTCCCTGAATTGTCTTCCTGTGTAATTATGTTGTAACAACATAATCTTCAATTCTTACAACACGCTTTAAAATTCTATGAACGCAAACCCGTTCTGTAAGTTTATTTGCCTCGTGATTCCACTGGTCACATTCTTCATCACTACTTTCCTCGTACTTGAATCTTTCGGTAATTCTCAATAAATTATGTTCATTTATTGTAGCAATTGCAACGACATTTCGTTGACGCTTGTCCATTTTTGTAAACACATCAAGTATCTGTGACAAGCGTTCGGCGACTCAACACTCGAAGGCACATAGTGCCCCATTATCTTTCCACCGAAACTCACCAAATCTCACGTTTCGGGAATGCACCCTTAGTAAAGCATTCGATCGATTGGATATATGCGACATTGATAAACGATCCGCCTTCCATCGTTTCCTCTTTTTCGATATTGCAACCTCCTTTCTCCTCCTTTTTCTCCTCCTTGTATCGATGGATAACGTTTCAATTTTCGCGTTAGCGTTCGAGATTCTCTGGCTCGTTTTTTACGATTGAACTAGAATTGTTGACGATCTTTTGTAGTAGCTCGATAATAAGCCTAAAATGATCATGATATCGTCGTCGATCTTACGGGTCTTCCGCGATATTTTTTGCGGATCGATTCGCTCGTTTTCTCAATCTCTTTCGTAATCTTTTCACGCTCGTGAATATTATCGCTTTCAGCCATGTCGACAGAGTCTCGAGCGTTTCACCTCTCTCGACAGAGAGAGAGACTCAAATTATCGGAAGCATTGTGATAACAGCGTGATAAAGCATCGAGACTCAGGACTCGCTTGTTTCCGAGCCTCTATTCTCGATAATCTGAGTCTTGAGAATCCAGTCTCGCTGTCGGAAACGAACGGAAGTGAGAACAGATTTGCACACTAATCTAATAATCATTTTATCGCGAATACGTTAAATCTTTTTCTATATCGCTCGCTATTGTAAGCGAGCTATCCTTATCTATCACTAGAAATCCACTTTTCTTGCCAACAAGTACGACATAATTCACTGAAATCCTTGTACAATATGTCGGTATTCACGTGATCGTTGTGCACGTATTTCAAGTTGGTACTGCCCTGTTTAAACAAAAACAACAGGTTCGCGTTGTTACGTATAAGATATTTTGTTCTCGCGTATGTTTAGAGATAGAAACAGTCGATGTTCGAGTAATGACCCATTGAGAAGTACTCTCTTATCTTGCTTGGTATACACCACGTCATCGAAGACAAACATCAAATTTGGACGTGTTTGCTCGATGAAATGAACGTTACTGTTATTGGAGAAAAGTAGCCGATTTCGTCGAACGACGTCAACAAATTCACATTCTCCAGATATCGATATTTCGGCTATTGCAATGACTTCAAGTACACGTTCTCGAAACATACACCGTGCGAACTTTTCAGTAAACTTATCAGAACATTGGTTTTACCACGAGGGACCGCAAACGATCGCGTGTACAGAAGTCAGTAGCATCATACTCTGCATCGTGCCTGCGCATCTCCGCGTTGTCATCCATTCATTGTAATCTATTATCTGGCAATTCGTCAAAGGTATCGTCAAAGGTTATTGCATGAATCTCATTTTCTCGACTCTTCCGATTGGATCGGACGTCTACTTATTTATAGGTGCATAAAATCACGAATTAGTAGAGAAAAAAATCTCAGTAGAGAAAAGAATGCTCGTCCTGCTATTAAGTCCTTCTGATATTCATGATTTGAGCGTCGAACAGCTACAATTTGTGTCGAAAGCAGTTCTGTTGCAAATGTGTGATGATTACGTTCACTATGTGTAGGACAAACTTCCGGAACACATAAAGGCAGATCCGGAGGTTCAGACGTATTGTCGCTGTACAAATATTACAATCAGCTGTGGCAGTAAATGCTTTATCGATAGTCGGACGCCATTGATAAAGAATTGCAGCGAATGATAACGAATATAGAGGTAGAGGTCTAAATCATGCGATAAACACACTTCCGATCAAATTCCATATTTCCAGCTATCAGTTTTGCGGTCCAGGCACGCGATTGTAAAAACGATTAACCAGAGGCGATCAAGCCATTGGACGCGGCGTGTCGTGAACACGATACAGCATACTCTCAGCAACTCTATAGCAATAATTTCTATCTATATAGCAATGATCTCACCAACACGCGGTGGATAGGATATTCGCTGAGAAAGCGAATCGCATCGGTGCGAAAGATTCGACTCTGAGAAAGCCGCCGCCATAGCTGTCTTAGCAGCGATGAAAACTAAGACGAAGCTCGATATGGGTCTGAAGACAACGAAGAAAGAAATGGCAAAGAAACGGTTACTTCCAGTAGCGAAATGCGACGATGTATTGCCGATTCTACCAATGTTGGATGCAATGTTCGGTGGAGTGGTTGGTGTAACAAAGACAGTGAACGACGGAAAAGCCGCGCAACGTCAGTTACAAGAGATGCACGTGACAATCGCGCCATGGAAGGTTGCGAATTATATCTTGCTCCTTATAAATACGGATGAAAAGCATCCACGAGCAAAAAAAGTTAAAGAGACCCTAAAAATGCCACAGGGCGCAACTACCAACGTACAATTACTACAATTGGCAAAACGTATACGTATTCCATATTTTAGAGGTGTTGCGCAACTCGTTATCAATCGGTGATATATTGTTATGCGCGCATCCGAGTCGGTCCTATCATTATACGGATTCCGTTACAAGAAGAATGTTGATAAATAACGATGATCAGCTGAGTCGAAAAACAGCGTCAGACACATCGAGCTGTCCGGACGCATTTTCGTTTACGAGCCATAATTATGCTATTAATCCGTTGTATAATTAATCTGTTGTTCGTGTGTGTTCTGTGTTCATAAAGTTAAAGTTCCTGTGTGTTTTCGAAAAGTGTTAATTTATTTAACGCGACCCGCGACAACCGTTCTCTTAGTGCGCGTCTTCAATATATCTCGAAGTCCCCGCGAACGCAACAATATATCAAAACGAGAGCGATATCGTAAATTTGGATAGCGTCAAAGAATCAGATACTTATTAAGTAACGTATGCAAAAAAGGGGAATGGCATTATATATTTCGATAGTTTCGGCAATCTTCGAATGAACCGAATCACCGAATGAATTGGTACGATATTTCGGACGAAACGTAAAGAAGATACTGTATAATTATGGGTTTTCGCTCGTAGGATACGATTTTCCACTATTGCAGCGTACAACCAAGCATTCATGGGCCATTCAGACCGCGACTCAACTGGAGAAACCATGGTACGTTATCTTTGCTCTGCAGACAGGCTGGAAGAATGTCTGAGGATATGAGTTGATTCGACGACTGCAAATTGATCAACGTGAAACTCTATCTAAATTCGGAATGTTCCGTATGGCGATATGAATCTGGATTTCTATAAAAACAAATTCATTCTGTACGACATGTATACGCGCTTCTGCAAGAATTATTACGAATACGAAGCTCGAGCTGAGTCTCACCGATTGATGTTTTTATTTAATGGTCCGTTCGTGATTATCGGTTATTCTCGACAAAACGAATCGGTCAACAGCGCAACCGTGGATGTGAGATTGGAATTCTAGTAAGAAGAATGTGCCGATGAATATCACTGCGTATTGTCTGATCATACACAATCGCGTAATCCAGTACAATCCGTTGACTAACGTTGTACGCAAAATCACCTAAGTGTTCGTGACAACATCGAACAAAAGAGAGGAAGAAGAGCAAGATATAAATCAAAATATTACGAGGTGGTTTTAGAGTTTGTCATCATTCCTCTCGACTGATGTATCGAAGAGAGAAAGAAAGAGATCTCGTTATGTCTGTATCAATGTTTGTGGATCTGCAAGGATTTACCATCGACAAACTATTCTTCGTGAAAGAAGCGGCAGTCCTGAGAAAGGGATATATTCTCTCACATTATTTTTTCGCAAGTCCTGTACCGTGGAGGGTGCTTACAAAATCTGACCAACGTCAAGTCTCATGGGTGATTAGAAATCATCATTGATTACATTGGGAAGACGGAAACGTTCCATATGGCTTGGCTCAGCGTGTAATTACAATAGCTGTCATTGCTACAATACACGAAGAAGAAGAAGAAGAATCATCTGTTGTGTATGCTAAAGGACTTGAAAAACGAAAATGGCTGACTGATATACTCGATGATATGGGAAACGGCTATATTATTGAAATTTGGATGCAGACTATGAAGATATTGATGCTCTAAATAAATTAAATAACCAATAGTATGCGATGTGAAAAACATGTTAAGAATTGCGCATTACAAAATGTATTTAAAATATTTAAGGGGAGGTTCTCATCAAGCAACCCGAAAATGACCCGTTTTTCTTTATTTTTTTTTTCATAGAAGGAAGTAAATAAGGTACTGGAACTTTTTCACACATATGTATGTATTCTTTGAGTGTACAAAAAAATTTTTTTTATTAAAAAACAATCGTTATATAATTAGTTAAACACTCGTTTATGGGACCGCCTCGAAAAAAAGTTTCCGCATGGTGGGAATTCTAGAGCCTCCAATTTTTATCTGAAATCAAAAAACAAAAAAGTTTTAGAAAATATATCATATTCCTGGAAGCTTATACCAATAAAACCGAAAAAAGTCGAAAATTAACAAAATGGCGGACTTGTGAAATTTTTGTATCGATTTTTCACGTTTTTTTGGCTCTTAAAATCGATATATAAAAAAAAATAATAACAAAATTAATGGTTTTATAGGTATAAGCTCCCAGGAATTCTATTTCCTTTAAAATAAAAAAAAAATCAAGTCGATCCCTCAATTAGTTTTTGAGCTAGGATTCCCACCAGTTTAAAAAATGTCGTTTTGAGAAAAACGCGTTTAAAGATTCGGTTAACGATTTTTGGTCTTTAAAAATTTATTAATTTACCTTGCGGCTAATCAGCAATTCCAGGGCCATACAATAAACCTTCCTCGACCTCAAACTGTTGGATTTTACTTAATTGCTCTGATTTTTTGCTAATGCAGCTGCTCTTGCACCATCTGTCATATTTACTTCAGCAGAAGTTATGCGCTTGTTATCTGATTCTTCGACGAAATTATTTATTTCCAGTCCAATGGCTATTCCCAAAGTGTTCATAATCTTTAGTAGAGTAGTATATCCTTCATTAAATAAGGAGATTGCGATATAACTAGCAATTTCGACGGTTTGCACGCCACAGTGTAAATGTTTAGGTGCGAGTTTCCATATACAAGCATTAACGGACTCGTTCGAGTTTTGAGTGTTACCTCCCAAACATCGATTCAATAAATCATCAGTCGATAGAGCTTCGAAAACAGGCTTAATTGCATCTTGAACCTTTCGTGAAAGTGGCTGCTTATGCTTAAAAGATGCGACAGTACCGTAAGCTTCAGCCACGCGCCACTTGCACCAACTCTCTTTGCCTGCTGGACAATACGAGTGCTGTGGGTTTTCATCTGTAGAAATATTATGATAGAATACTGCCCATATCTCTGTTTTCATTTTTTCCAATGAATCCTTGTTCCTTCTAATGGCCAAACCGTAATATATAGTTAAATCGGAAATTACTTTGTTCGTTAGCTTACCAGCACTTTTCCCGCCAAGACCTTTTGTCTTTTGCTTCACTGCTCGGAGACGAGAGCCCATTCTTTTTTGGACGTGGCCAACACATTCTTTTTTTTTCACGATAAGATGATCGTAAGGATTAAGGTTCAGTATAGATTTAAATGTTTTTGTATCGCCATCGCCTATGTAATTTTCATACTTTACGCCAAGCAGTTCGGTAGATCGCGTAAACATTTCTCTCACGGCGTCTACCTCCATTTTCCCCGCACTTCCGTGATGGTTAGCACTGCACTCTTCGTCGTGGCTTTCTTTCCATAAGTTATATTCAATAGAGCCTTGTTTAGACTTCCAATTGGCGCAGCTTTGGCAAAAGGCAGATTTAACGACAAAATCTAATACCTTGTTTGTGAATTTTCCAATCAATGTAGCAACACCAAATAAAGAAGTAAATCCTCTTTTTTTCCATGACCCATCTCCCGACATCGTTAAATGCAAAGGTTCATTTCCAGCAGCAGAATTAAGATCGATTTCTTCTTTGACGGATTTCTTTTGAAAAACTTCGTAAACTGATTTCGACGCTACGTGTAGGTTTTGAAGAAAAGTGTAATACATATTATTACTGAATGACGACGTAATATCTAGAATGGCACAAAACATTTTTACATTTCGTAAGCCTCCTCCCAACATACGAATAGCAAACATTAAGCGTCGATTTATTTCCGAAAAACGATTGACCACCGGACTCGAATCACAACTCCGACGCGAACAAGAGCACTCCGCCACTACTTTGAAAGCAACTCCTGCGCCGTTTGTTTTATAAAATTTTACTTCACTATTACAACTTTCACACTTAACAAACGTGCTGAGAAAAGAAAAAACATTTAGGAAATGTAAAATCACGTAATTAGATGTTATATCGATAGGTATTTCGTCGTACTCCGCTTTTTTCAACTTTTTGGCTGACGTGCTCACGTAGTTCGTATCGCACTCTCTCGAAAACTGATTGCCTTGGAACTTTTTCTTACGGCTTTTTCCTACACGTTCATTGGAGCTACGGCCAAACTTTTTAGTTGCATTAGGCATGATTAATGCAAAAATAACGCACAAATAAAAATTACTACTTCCGTTTGGAGCACGTGTTCGACTGATGTTTTGTTTACGCTATACCCATCGATTTTAATGTATAGAAGGCAACCCTTATAATATAATATTATATACTATGACATCTGGTGGCACTTTTGGTAACTATACTTACCATAGAATACGAATATAAGCGCCGAATTCAAATATATAAGGGTAAAATATGCTCTATTGCGAGACATCGATTTTCGCTTTTATTAATTAATAATAATTAATAATAATAGGTTCCATTATTATGCTATAACTTTTTTAAAAAAATTATTTCGGTCATATCCTTTTAGGGGCATATTCTACACATCATAAGGTATCAAAAAAAGCAAAAAAAAAAAATCGATTTTTTGGTCGATCTTGATGAGAACCTCCCCTTAACTAGTCGCAACGAAGGAAAAAATTGCAAGAAAAATAAAATATGTAAACATTAATATGTTTTATCTCTTATTTCCTCTCTCTAATTCTTTTCTTGAGTTTCTAAGAATTTTTTGTCGAACGCTATCTTCTCCTTCTAAATTTCAATGCGTTAAAAGCATTGATCCCTCATCACATTATATCTTTAGAAGATAAGCGTTATGTATATTTGGTTAATTCTTGTACGATCAGTGTTGCATTAATCGCTCGTAGTTCACTTTTCATAATTCCAATATACTACGTCGAAAGAAACAGCAGCAGTGGCATCGAAAGACATGAAAAATTACGTACCGAGTCGTGATAAAACTTTATGGAGGTTTCGGTCGGTTCGTTTTCAATTCTTAGCCGGGCGAGTTCGAAGGTTAGCCGCAGAAGTGATCGTTGAAGATTCGCAATCGTAGTATGATAATTTATGTACATGTTTATTTTACACGTCTATTTACATGGCCCTGAGACCGTTGATACATACGCGTTCGCGATATGCGATATAATGCTCGAAGTTGCTCTTGTGTATCGGAGGGGACCCCAGGAGCTGTTGTTGTTCTGATCCACCTCGTCCTTGCAGTTCGTTGCTGGTTCTGTCTGCGTGGCCGTCGTGCTCGTAAGTGTCTCCCAGTCGGAGTGGGACTGGGTATCCTGGTCCACCGTCTTCGTGGGTGTCTGGGTCGCCTGGACTCCCCTGGAGACTCGGCTGGCAGGAACGATCTGCGTTCCCTGCGAGGTCCAGCCTACTGGAGAAGGAGGCAGAGGAGACAGTGCCTTCAGTATGGTCCAAGATCCGGATGGTGACGTGTATCGTCTGATCCGGATGTCCAACGTTGTTAGCAATTCCCCCCGGCCGGAGGCCTGGTAAGACGAGGCTCCAGATCCAGAGGTTGCAGTGTCCACGTCAGCAATGTGAAGAAGGCTCTCCTCTCCGGCTCGGCGAATGCACCTGACGACGGTTGTATTGGCCTTGATGATCGGGACGTCGATGTTGGTCGAGGAATGCGGCTCCGCTGGCGGCGTATGGTTCGGAAGTGTAAGCTCCCGATATCAAAAAAGAAGTACTCTAGTGTCTAGTCATCTGCGTAGAGTGAATTATGCTGCTCGTCGAGCTGAGAGCCTTTAGCCTGCGGCGCTCGGTCTTATATACTGCTCTCGCCGGGCTTCGCTTATGCGAAACGGGGTTCTGCCGAGCCATCTATCGGACGGCCCGCGATCCCGTGCCGGGAAACCCTTAATTGCTCGCGCTACCGTGCGCGCGTGGGTTGCCGTACGGCCGGGCATTCGGCGTGGTACGCTGGTACACCTTTGTGGCGTATGACAGGATGCCACAACTCTATCGTTTGAGAACAAATGTGACGAATAAGTTTAACTTCCTTTTATTTTTACAGTTTTACGAATTGTATTATTATTATTATTTAATTTTAATTTTTTCTATAGCATTTTGTTGGAACGTCATACAGTTCGTATACTAGGTAGACGATACGCATTGACGGAATTCAAATTCCAAAATTGATATCAACATGGATCCACCGAGTTATGTGAAGATTGTCATAGACGATCGAGGAAAAGAACTGATATTATCTCTCGAAATGTGAAAGGGAGTCTACGAGCAACGTTGCAGTACTCAAAATTTTCTTCGGACCGACTTTAAGAAAGATGATTACAATTTCATAAGCAATTGTGAGTGAGCTAACAGTGAATTCATACGATTAACGACTCCAAACTCATAAGCAGAGTCCGGATCGTAGTGCCGTTTTCCCCACTCCCAAGTGCATACTAGCAGCCGAGTGCCGCGAAAAGCAATATCGTCTATGCCAGTCTAATGATGGTAGCAAACAGAGCACCGTCGCATAAAAAAAGAAAATATAATAATTTATTATATTATTAATTTATTATATTATTTTATATATAATATATATATATATATATATATATATATTATTTTTTATTATATTATTTTGCACATTATGTATAATATTGTAAATAAACATATATTCTATGTTAATATGTATATATTTGTTTCCCTATGCAACGGTGCCTTGGCATAGACGGTACTGCTTTTCGCGGCGCTCGGTAGCTGGCATGCATTTAGAGAAATGGCACCAAAATCCGGACTCTGGTTATCATAAGCATGGTCTTACATACAGGTTTGAAAACTCAGGCCTTTTTTAGTGGTGAGAGAAGTCTCACTTAATGTGTCCGTAGACGTATGTTAGAGAGAAACCGACTACTGTCTTCTATCTCTATCTCTCTCGCTCGCATTGCGACTTCTAGACGCAGCTTGCCTAGCAGGCAAGCCGTGAACTCCCAAAAAACGGACACGCTAAGTGAGATCTCCCCCACTACCGGAGTTTCCAGTCCTGTAAGATCGTGATCATAAGTAACAGCAGAAGAACTTCAGGAAATGTTGAAAGTCAAAGAATCAGAAAAAGTTGGATTAAAAATAAATTTAAAACTAAGGTAATGACAGACACAGAAGGCACTATAAGGAAAAGGGAGATAAAAAAATTGAAGAATATATATATTTGGGATATGCAAATTGATTAGGAGAACTAAACAACAGAAATTACGAGAACAATTTATATGACCTGGGCTGTAACTGGAAAACTTGGCATAGTTCTGAAAAATCCGAATAATATACTAACTTGAAACAAAAAGTGTTCAATAGTATTCAATAGTGTTCAAATGTATGTATTTTGCTTGTTATAACTTATGGAATGGAAACTACGACACTAACAATTCAATTAGTAAATAGATTAAGAACAACGCAAAGGAATATTGAAAGAATCATGTTGGCAATAAGTTTGAGAGACTATATAAGAAATGAAGAAATGTGAAAAAGAATAAAAATGGACATCATTCATAGAATTGCAAGCCTGAAATGGAATTAGATGGGATATCATTTCTCAGGAGAATAAAAGATAGACAGAAAATACTGTGCAATGGAGATCCACACAAGAGAAAGACTTCAGAAACGCAGATTAAATGATATTAAAGAAAGAGTAAGTAAAAACTGGAATATGAAGTACAGGATAAAACAAATTGAAGAATTCAAGGGGAGACTTATGTCCAGGAATGTCCATGGATGAGGAGAGACTGTTAAAGAAGAAAAAGATGCACAATAGATAATGAAAATTCTGTAAAAGATTATAAGAAAGGAAATTGGAAAACTCAGAATAAATACAAAAACTAATTGTTTAAAAAAATATTGCAGAGTAGTTTTTGTAATTTAACTGATGATGTAACTGTATATCGAATATGCAAGACTACAATGAGTATTTTATT
Source organism: Camponotus fellah (assembly GCA_030586385.1). Lineage (NCBI taxonomy): Eukaryota > Metazoa > Arthropoda > Insecta > Hymenoptera > Formicidae > Camponotus > Camponotus fellah. Next base: position 90,358 of record JAPIVC010000310.1, read on the forward strand.
TTCTGATGTCTTTTTTGTTTTATTATTTTAGAGATTTCTATTCTGTTATATCATTATACATAATATCACTTATATTAATAAACTGTTTTTGTTCGTATATTTTAGCGTCTTTTAAAGCACTTATTCATACATTGGAGATTGAAAAAAAAGATCAACATCTAGGAAAGTTCGTACCAAAGATGCAAACATATTAGTACGAACGAAGAGGAAAATGAAATGTTATTACGTCCAACCGACTTCATGATTCCTTCCTTTCACGAAGTTGTGTTAACGATCGCTCGATTAGCGATAAGCAAAATCATTAATCAAATAGAGCCTCTCGTGCCTTATAATAATCTATATTTGTCATTTAATATCTATAAATAATCACGAAAAAACACATAGGAAATGCTAATAATGAAGCAACACCGATCCCTTTAACAAATAATTATTTGAAGATAAAAAATATAAGCAGAGAAATAGAGAAATATATCGACAATAAAACAACATAAATCTTTCTCTGTAAATACTAATAGTAACATTCCGAAACTTATCATGGAGGAAAATAAGAAATCGATGATGAATTTAGCCGTCCTACACCGACAAATCTAATCAATAATAGCTAGACCTTATAAATCTTATAAAAATTCGAAACCTTAATAAGAAAGAATAGATCTGAACAAATTTTGTGAATCTAAAATCTAATCGAAAGATAAGATACGTACCGGAAAAATAAACCAAATCGGGTATAAAAACAGAAGCTCGCAAGGGGCATCGGTCACTTCAAATCAGTTAGTTCAATCGGTCAATTCAGTCATTAGTCTTTAACAAGTCTTAACTATCCTCAGTTTGCGTGATGCGCACTCACTTTCGGTCATTGAACAAGTGCTGCAAGTCATCTTATCATCTTCGATGTCAAAGACCAGGAATCCACTGAGAGTTCCAACTCAATTATCATTAACGTCTTTTATTGCAAATCTCAATGCTAAGTCAATCTGATCATTAAATTATTTCATTTCCCTCTTCTTTACTTATAATTTTTATATTTTAAAATCTAACATTGACTCTTAATGGAATTCTCCTTTGTTCCCATCATTTTCTACATATATCTATAATTCATTTTGATTTATTATTTAAAAGAGAAAAAAATCATTATAAGCTCCAGTTGAGCATAAAGATAAAACTAGCATTATCCCTTAATCTGTTCGACCTATTTATATAACACCTGCGAGAAAACACGTATACATCCACATTCATATTCACTCTCATTATACTTGATATAGCGTGCGACGCCGTTGCCCACCTCGAGAACGCCGATCCCGAGGCATGCAAGCTTTGGCCTGGATACGGAAATTCAGTGTATAATCTCTTAAGTGGTATCTCAAAATTACGGTAACATACGGTATCTTACAAGTCTCCCCAAAGGAGAATAAAATTGGGCGCCGGGCGCGATCTTTCGCGCCACGATAACGATATGGTAACGAAAGAGATTTGTAGTAATCCAGAGCTCAGTATATGGCAGAGGGGTAGGATTCTTTGTGAATTAGAGAGAAAACGCTACATGACATTCGGAAGAGAGAAATAATCGACACTAAGTTTATCTTACTTATAATTAATTAGAATATATTGAACAATTATAATACAGAGTGAAAAAGATAACAGAAATAATAACATAATAAATAATAGAAAAGAAAAGAAATAGACAAGATTCGATGAATGATAAAGAACAAAGAAAGAAAAAATAAACGTCGGTATATAAATGAGAAATGGTAATATATAAATTCGAAAGGAAAGAAACGATATAAGATTTATAATGTATGACACGAAGGTCAAATATAAGAGTAACGGAAACGATCGATATTATACACGTGATAATGATAATACAATAATAAGACGAAACGAAAATGGATATAAATCTTTACGAACCGCAATGTATAAAATCTAGTAATAATAAATGACGAAGTAAGCTGTAACACTCGAAATATAATACACGTCAGATTTCAGAACACACTCGGAGGCACGAGCTTCACTAAAGATCTCGATATAAATCGAATTAAACTTTCTAAAATAATTAGCGATAATTAATGGTATAGATTACAGGAAAATAATCTGTTGTGCCCGGAGCGGCACGAGGATGTGGGAGGTTGCCGAAGACGCAAGTACTCTTCAAAATCCGTAGTTCACAAGTAATATTTATTATTCACTTATTAATTTTATATTTTGACAATTTGTTCTCGACGTAAAATAAAAACGATTTGCCCTCTAATTCGCACTTTTCTTATCTGATTTTTGATTAACGACTGTCCGCCGCGGTCTCGCGGTGGACGGCTTTTATTGCCCCAAATTTTGGGGTAATTTTGGTGGGGGTCGCCCAGCAACATGACCATCCTTGGTCATGGAGGGTTTTCGTGGCGGTCAAGTCAAAATGCAAGCGAAGGAGGTTCAAAGTCGAATCTCTTCGCTGACGTTTTCGCGTTTTCGGTGGACTCGCGCGTAGTTCGCTGAGACAGCGGTTTGATAAGGTGAATGCTCGGTGTCGCATTTACCAAGAGTATTTTATGGTGTTGCACAATCTTTTAATTATATGTAGGTTATAGTCAGTGAGACTATAACATCCCTCCCCCGTTGGGAAAGAAAAACGGAGGTTTAGAGCGAGGTTTTTCTATATCCTAAACATATATATATTTATAATGTATTTCCCGTTGACAATGTTGATTACAATCGTTTCTTAAATCTACTTATTTTAAGATCGGGTGCTTTTACTTCTTTTCAAGATTGGTCTAGGCATCGGTCTAGGTCTGATCATTCCATATGTTTGATATTTGTCGATTTCGTCTACTATCTTAACAGTCGTTTGTTCAGATTTATTCTTTCTATTCTGAATAATTATCCATATTATTAGTATTATAATGACTATGGTTGTTATTCCGCTGGATGTCATTGGATAAATAAACTGTTTTTGTTTGAAGAAATTGTTTCTGTTATCTTTTAAGTCGTTATTTATTTCTTCTAATTTACTGTTTAAATTTTTTAACTCTGTTGGGTTACTTATTATGTCTTTAAATTTTTGTTCGTCATTCGTGTAATTATTGTTTTTAGGAATTGTTATATTATATTCGGGTAGAAATGTTTCGATTTCTGAAGTATATGTAGTTGTCTTAGTTTGTAATGTTATATCTGTCGACGTCATTTTACAATTGTCGCGTAGGGTAAGTCGTCCTATATTTCTGATTATTTTTTGGTAATCGGGATGCTTATCGCACTTTATCGTAACTCGCTGTTCGGATGCAGTCGAGTAAAGCCAGGAGTGTTGTTGACGTGTGTCGGTCCATATCGTATGGTTTACTGTTACGTGTCTTATATTACAATATTCGCGATAATCTGGTCCGTATACATATATTTTTATTTCGCACGGCGTGTTTACATTTAAGTGATATATTGGGTAATTATTTTCGCATATGTATTGTTTATTTTTATTTATACAATTGGTTAAGTCTTGGTCCGTTAAACTTAAGTAGGTTCGCGTTTCTTTATTTACAATCATTAATTTATTTTCTATTTCAACATAGGCGAATTTATTTTTATAGTTGGTTGTCGGTAACGGAATGACATTAACAACTTCGTACATAGGTTGCGTAATGATTGGAAATTTTAATACTGTGTATATTATTGTTTTGTCGCAGTACGCGCTTATTTTCATATACTTTTCTATCGTTATCCATTCGTCCTGGTCAATTTTAAAGGGGAAATACGAACCTCGCGGTAATTGGAGTACCGCCTCTTTTAATTGGTTTATAATATCGGTTACGGGTGTTAATAATGGATGTATTATACCCTGACGTATATATGTGAGGTATTCCAAAATATCTTTTGCATCTCTTATTAAATTATTTATCATAGCTATTATTACCGTAAAATGTTCGTCTATTTCTTCTCGCGTAGTATATTCTCTAACATAATGATTCATTAATTTTCCATTGTAATCTAATATATTTTCTAATTTATTTAAGTGAATTATAGTGGAGTTTAAAATTTTAATTTGATTTTTGGCAGCGTGTTCTAAGGTTTGCTGTTTATTTCCTAATAGTTCTATTTGTTCGTTTATTAGTTTTCTGTCGCTTTCATCCATTATTCCGAATAAAGTTTTCGTTATAGAGCCTATGCCATCGATTAGACCTCTACGTTTATCTGACTTGGCCTTATATAATGTGTTTATTAATGTTATTATTTTATTTAGACCATTTGAGTCGTTATTAATGATATTTTTTAAATTATCACACGTTTGTTTAATGCTTTTTTCCGTTCTTATTTCTTTACACATTTCATTGGTTTGTTTAATGTATTGGTCGACTTGCCATGTTCGATCATTTAATTCTGTTATGTCGAATTTGATGACTGTTTTCCAAGTTTGCTCTGTTTGGTGCAGATATCCGTTTTTTCGTAGTAGACTCCTGGATTATGTTTGAATTCTTGGATTTCGAACGGAAGACGGGTTTCGTCTTGCTTGAAGGGGGGCAGGGTGGGTCCCTAGTGCTAGCGTTCTGTAATTACATATATTAAGTGTTATATTATATACTCTGTGAGTGTCATATTTATTTGTTTCTTGCTGACTTTATCAGCGTGGGATTAGTTTTAATCCACCTTAACTTAGCTTGGCTATACATAAAATTCTTTTGCGAGCTTCAGTTTCTCGCTGACTGTTATCCGTTGGCTGTTTCTTGTTGCTATTTTCGATCGCTATTCCGGAGATGTCCGGAGATGTGTGTCACGAGGCTTTTCCTCCTCGTCGGAGGAGAGCGGTTCACGCGTTGTGCCCGGGGTGCGTGTCCGGTCTGATGTGTCCGATGGCCCGCCGTTACCGCGCGACCCCTTCGAGCGGGCATGTTCGCGTGTTTGCGGGTCACCGTGAACTTAGTGATGTGTGTGCGAGGAGTGAGTAAAGTGGTGCTTTTCCAGCGGGATGCCCTCCACTGGATGGTTGACTTTATTGACATTATTCGAGCACAGGAGGCTCAAGACCTTTTTAAGCTCCATGAGCGGCGAAGAGTTCGGCGCCTCCTGATGCTCGATGGTGTTCGGCCGGAGTGGTCGCCTCTCTTCCCTTGGGGCCTCGAGGTCCTCGCGGATGCTCACCTGGGTAAGTGCTTTCCATTTTCTTTAATATTCTATAAATAACTTTAGCTTATTTGCATGTATCCTCACTATTTTTCTTCCCTTTTTAATAGTATAATTAACTTTTGAATTTCTTTCTATTATTGTGTATGGCCCTGTCCATAATTCTTCTAATTTCTTTGATCTTCCGCGTCGTAGTGTTTCGTCGTACAGTAACACTTTGTCTCCTACTTTAAATCGTGTTTCCCTTGTGTTTTTATCGTATTGGTTTTTAGCTTTAATTTTTTCTTCTTTTATGTGTTCTTTTGCAAGCTGGTTAGTTGCTCTTAATCTTTCTTTTAATTCTTGCGCGTAGTCATCATAATTATACGTTGGTTTAGGCGGTTTAGTTAGCGCTGTTGGAATTTCGGCTTGGTGTCCGTACATTAACTCGAAGGGTGTATATCCTGTAGCGGTATGCGGGGTTGTATTATACGTGAACATTGCGAACGGTGTCCATTCGTCCCAATCGGTTTGGTCTTTATTTATATAATGTCGCAAATATTCTGCTAGCGTCCGATGTGATCGTTCTAATGCGCCGTTACTTTCCGGATGATACGCGGTTGTTTGTATTTTATTAATTTTTAATAGTTTACACGTGTTTTTAAAGATTTCACTGAGGAAATTCGTTCCTTGATCTGTCAAAATTTTTTCCGGTATTCCGTGTTCTAATATAATTTTCGTAACGAATTCTTTACTGATTGTATTCGCTTCTTGGTTCGGAATCGGAATAGCTTTGCTAAATTTAGTTAAATTATCTTGGAACGTTAATAAATATTTGTTTCCATTAGAAGTTATAATTAATGGTCCGACTATATCTAATGCGCATTTTTCGAATGGTTTATTAGGCGTGTCAGTTATTATTAAAGGAACTTTGTTTCTTCGCGAGATTTTCGACTGGGTTTCCTCACTTGATTTAATTAAATTTATCTGGCTCGTTGCATGGTCTTCTAATTCTTCCAGGGCAACTATAGGTGTTGTCATTTCCACGATTTTATCAGTGGTGTTAATTACGTTGACGGGGCACGAAAAATTATCGGGCTCCACCAAACAGCTTCCAATGTATACTCCAGGTACGGCTTCCTCCGTTCGAACTATTCCTACGTGGTTTCGACTGGTTGCGGCTCGCACTATCGTCTCGCTGCGTGGTCTTAAACTTACCTTTTTACAAGAGTGTAATTTTATTACTGCGTCTTTTATTTTAATTTCGTTTGTTTCATAGTCGCACTTCACTTTTTGTTTCTTAAGAAAATCTACTCCTAGAATTCCTTCATGTTCTATGGCTATGTCGTCCTTTATTATATGAAATGCATGTTTGATTTTATGCTGATTTATGTTAATTGTGGCGTACATCTTTCCTATTGTGTATATTTTGACCACTTATTCCTACTAACGCAATTTTCTTTTCGTAAATTGGTGCGTTATCTTTTAAATTTTTCAACTTTAATAGTGAAATTGTTGATCCTGAATCGTAAAGCATGTTTATTTTGTTGTTTTTTACTTCCTGTATAGGCAAGATAATTTGTAGTAATTCTTCTTTCGACGGCGCACGTATTTCCTTGACGTGCGATATGCGATATTCTAAGGCAGGTCGTGGTTGCCTCCTCTCGCTTTCTCCTGCTCTTCCTCTTCGCTATTGCTTGCTGAGTCTGTGCTTTTCTTGCGTATTCTATACGCGCCTTTTTCCTCGCGTGTATTATTTTTATAATTAGTTTTATTTATTTGTTTAGAATCGTTATTATCCGTCTTCGGTTTTCCGTTTAAAATCCAACATTCTTCGCGGTTGTGACCGGATTTCTTACAATATTTACAAAATTTATTTACGGTATTTATGCGCGTTGATTTTTCCGGTTTAGGCAAAGTAAATTTATTGCTTCGACACTCGCGTCCGTAATGACCTTTTTTTCCGCATTGATAACATTGTATATTAGTGCTTTTGTTGGCCCGTGTATATTGGTTGTCGGTTTTATTTTTATTAGAGAAGCCGGGAGCTCGCATTGCAGAGGGTACGATAAGCTTCTCTTCCGCGCTCGCTCCACTTATCGCTTCTTGGAGCGTGGTATATCGTTGTGACCGTACGAGAATTTTTTAATTCGTCGCGTAATCCGATTTGGAAATTGATTAACGCTTGCTTCTTTATTGTTTCCTGAATTGCTTGTTTGAATGAAGGAGGTCGTTCCTCTCCTTCCACCATAGATTCGTATAATTTCATTGCTAAAGTGTCGACTCGTTGTCCAAACGCGTGTGCGGTTTCGTTCGATTTTTGTTTTAATGAATTAAATTCGATCTGCAAATGCGTAGTGCTTTGCTTCGTTTGATAGCAAGTTTCGAGTTGTACTTTTAATTCTTCGTATGTCTGTACATTTCGCGTTTCAAAATCTTGCATGGCTTTACCCTTTAGTTTAGTGTATAATATTGCTTGTATTAATGACTCTTCGTCCGCGGGATTAATATTTTGTACCGCGTATGTACAGGCGTTTAGAAATTCTTGCAATTTATGTCGCGACGTTCCGTCAAATTCGGGAATCATTGTACGCGCTTCTTTTAAAGATACATAGTGCGGGGCTGCGCTTCGTCGATTTCTAACATCGCGTTGAGTGCGTCCGTACGTTACGTCGAGTGGGACATCGTTTGTATTTACTCGCGTATTTCCGTTTGGATTCGCTTGCGCGGTTCGCATATTTCGTATTTGTTCGCGTATATATTGTATTTCATTTTGTATTTCGCGAATACTATGTACGAGCTCAGTGAGTAATACGTTACTCGTTCCTTCGGCCGGTCTACCTGCGTCTTCATAGGCCGCGGTCGCGTTTAATTCGGCCTGCTGCGCTCGCATGCGCTCGATTTCTTGTTCGACGGTTATGTTATCCATATTGCCTTGCGGACGTGACTCGAGTAAACTTATATCGATTGGCAAAGGCGAATAATTTCTCCTTACTGTAACGTGATTTGCTCCGTTTTGCTCTCTATTATTATTATTAGCTGGTTCGTGTCCTTCGGACGATTCGGAACTCGAATAGTGTTCCTCTAAATTTTTTCGCACGCTTCTGCGAATATCGCGAGTAGCTTCTTCTGCCACTCGTATCGGAGTCACTAGTCCGAACCTATTTTCCGCTAATCGCGCTGGCACGCTCCGAAATCGCAGATTTTTAAACCTTACTTGTTTAGGCGGTTCCGACATTTAAATAAGATTCGACTTACAGTAGTAGTAGTACGGTGGATCGCATTGTCGCTTGTCGGCTCGCTCGGCTGCTGACGCTGCTAGATGCGGGTCGTTGTCCGTCGGTGATGCGCTGTCCGTCGGCGATGCGTTGTCTTGGTGTAGGTCGTGGTACGGCGTTGGTTCTTGGGCGCTGGTGTTTCCTTTCGGCTCTCAGCTGCTTGACCGTGGTTTCCTTATCGCTGTTGTCCGTGTGTGTGTGACTAACTCTTATGGTTGTGTCCGTCCATTTAATACGGCAGTAGCTCCATCCACTTTATTAATAATAATTTTTCTTTTCTTTTACAGACTTAGAAGATTGATGTCGATCTCGGCAATCTGTATCCCACCGCTGCCCCAATTATGTTGTGCCCGGAGCGGCACGAGGATGTGGAGGTTGCCGAAGACGCAAGTACTCTTCAAAATCCGTAGTTCACAAGTAATATTTATTATTCACTTATTAATTTTATATTTTGACAATTTGTTCTCGACGTAAAATAAAATCGATTTGCCCTCTAATTCGCACTTTTCTTATCTGATTTTTGATTAACGACTGTCCGCCGCGGTCTCGCGGTGGACGGCTTTTATTGCCCCAAATTTTGGGGTAATTTTGGTGGGGGTCGCCCAGCAACATGACCATCCTTGGTCATGGAGGGTTTTCGTGGCGGTCAAGTCAAAATGCAAGCGAAGGAGGTTCAAAGTCGAATCTCTTCGCTGACGTTTTCGCGTTTTCGGTGGACTCGCGCGTAGTTCGCTGAGACAGCGGTTTGATAAGGTGAATGCTCGGTGTCGCATTTACCAAGAGTATTTTATGGTGTTGCACAATCTTTTAATTATATGTAGGTTATAGTCAGTGAGACTATAACAAATCGATAACGAACAGAATATAATAAACGAGTAATATATGATACATTTAAAGGCACACACGATATTTCGATATAAATCGAATGGAAATTCTCATAAAAGTCGACAATATGTTACGGCAATAAATTCGAGAATATAACAAAGGTTATTATTAACGGTAATCTTAAGCCAGCACTAATATTGTCTCGCAATCTTTAATGGTAACACCACCTTTCGCTCTCAACAAAACAAGCTTGACTCTCAAACGAGATAATACAAAACGAACTTTAACGGACATAAAATTCGAACGGAGACTTCGCGATTTATACAATTCTTGCAGAGCAGATTTCGCGTATACGGTATCTCTTGGTCGCAAAGAACAATTTCGCGCAAATTCCGCTGTTACCTACACGATACGGAAGTGTCTAAATTTCGCTATTATACAAGATACATAACTCGACATTCCACGTAACGATACAACATAATACGGAACGAAAAGATACGGTACGGCACGATACGGTACGGTACGATACGGTACGATAGTGACGATATGGTAATTTCTGACTGCCGGTGACGAATCCCCTGAGAGGGACAAATCCTCGATTCCCGGGGTCAGTTGGCGTCTCAATAAATAACAGAACGGTAGGCTAACGGAAAACAAGGCAAGCACAAAGGCTTCCTACGGTAATCCGGTATCTAATTTACGTTACGATATGTTACGGTACGGTAAAACGCGACACCAGCTGTATCCGGGAATGCAATTAAAGCTATATGAGCGTCGGCTTACAATACGCTGCGGTGCTCGGATCCGGAGTCTCTCGTAGGCACGTGTCACCTCTAGCACAGTTCACCGAACAGAGATTCTCGGAATAATGATCCGGGAGGCCCTCGAATCCCGCGCTGATCTTCCGCGCATTCCGTCAATTTTCGGCAGGAAGCGGGTCCATATTTTCCGCCCCTTTAAATCTCATTCTGCTGAATGGCGTGTAGCTCTTTTGCAGGGATGTAGCTTCGACTTAGACGATTTTTCGAGGACGGTATCTCTTTTCCAGTAACTCGGGCGTGGCGGGCTGGCCAAGCCGTATCCTCGCCCGGATGCGTTTTCTCTCCTCAGTCGGCCGCCTGAGAGAGTACACGCCGCTTCTTCATCCAGATTTTCCGTATTGTCGTTTCTCTAAAGCAATGCAGAGATTAATACAATTTCATGTACGGTAGGCGGCGGAGCGGGATCTCGATACATGACCTGGTATTGTGGAAACATTGGCCAGCTATTCTCTTCCCTCTCCCTCTCGGTATCCGTCTTCTGTATCTTGCCGTACATTATTTCTCTATCCGCTCGCTCAGAATGCCGCACTCTCTACGCTCAGAATAAGCCTCTAACATGAAATTCGATATAAGATATTTCGCGGAATCGGAAAAGGGGTCCCCCTCAGATGTGAGGAACGACTCTTCGTACGCTTTCTCCCTCCCGGCGGCGTCACTGTGACGGAGCTCAAAAGCGTCACGTCACAAGCGCTATTAATTATAACAAATATAATTATATCATTACGTTTATGTTTAAATTTAATCAATTGCTTTTATGAATAAATTTAAATTTTTATGATTAATTTTCTTTATTAATTAATTACTCTGCTCTCATTCCTAGTTGTTAAGGATGCACTTGGTTCCGCCCCGTATAAAAGGGATTAAATTTTCTTATCAAAAAAGGAGACCATTGAACGAACGTTCGAAACAGTAATAGCGACTCAAAGAGGGTCGTTTACTTGTTTTTGAGCCTTAAAGTTCGTTCGACCCGAGTCGCTTACTTCCTGTGATTTCGGGAAAATATCTGTTACGCCCTTCCTTCGATCCATCTTTCTTTGGGATTGAACGTAACAATGTCATTCTATCTGATGACGATTTGGGGAATACTTCATTGAATGAATCAGTAGAAGATTTGATGAAAGTACTAAAATTCTTATGTAAAAATCGTAGTCCCAAAAGAAAAAAAATATGCACAATTTTTGCAGATAAGCAGGATATGATAGTGTTATGTCCGATGGACTCCACGATTCTTTTCTTTCTTTGAAATGATATTGTGGAACAAAGTAACCAAGGATCGGCTTGCATTTGAAACGCAATGTAATCCTTCTTAAAAATAATGATAGCGTATAAAGACGCACCCGCATAACCGACTGAATGTTTGATTTGAATCAAACAAATTTAATACTGAGAATGGCCAGTCGAGATAGCGTAATGAAACTTTAAACAAATTCGTGAATTATGAGATGAAAAATTGTTATAAGAAATTTCAACCGCCCCGTATCTATTGATATGACTTTATGCTTGAAGCCGCTCTATCTAAAGAATTTTTAAAACAAAAATCTGCTGTCCTTGGGAAGAGTGTCAAAATCGAAACATATGAGAATATTCTTGAAATTGATAGTGTACGTGCGCTCGTTCGACAGACGAACCATTAAATCATCAAGAATGATAACTGCTTTTCGCGGCGTTCGATGGCTAATATGCACTTGGAGTGGGAAAACATCAAGATCCGAACTTTGCTCATAAGTCTTGAATCTTCAAACATATGCATGATGATGATCGAATCGACATTTCATCATATGTTTGATCTCGACCAATGCATAGATGTAATTTTTGATCGATTGGATAAAATTATCGAAACAGTTGATGTCAAATTTACGCAATTGTTCAATATCGCGTCCACTGTAATAAAACCGAAAAAAGTATCAAATGTAATACGCGCGAGTGACTCTTTCAACAAGCATCAGCTCGTCGATTGCAAGTTGGCAGCTTTAGTTTTTAGTCTATAGTACGTAAGAAAAAATATGTAAAACAAGAATAAAGAGTTTAAAATCTAAATCATGACTTAATTTCTTCGCACATATTTCCATTCTTTGCGCTCTCTCTCTCTCTCTTGCGCGCGCGCGAATTATAAGTCTCGCTATCGTTCTCTTTCGCACGCGTTGTCTTGCGCTATCACTCACTTACCTTTGTGTCATCCTTCTCCTACTTGTTATATTGAGGAAGAGGGATGTATCGCGAAAGCAGAGCTATTTTGTTTGCGAAAACATATCCACGTCAGTCAGTTCAAAGATCTCATCTTCTTCAAAAAAATATCGCTGTTTATATTGTTTATCAACCGGATATCAACATATGTAATATAATATTGTTTATACTTGTGATAAAACATCCGACACAAGCGTCTCCCGCCTCACAGCCCTCGCGCCACTGAAATCCCTTCCGTTCCGCGTGACGTCATTCCCCCGCGCCTCCGAAATCCCCTCGCGCCTCACTCTCCTGAGAGGACCTGGTTTAGAATCCGCCTTATATACTTACTGAGAATGTTTTCAATTTTAACTGATTTAAAATAATAAAATGCAACAAACTTTCTTCGACCACTGTTAATGCTTGTGTAATAAAATCAGCTAACTAAAAACTAGAGGCAAAACAGCTATAAGCATGACAATAGCCAAACAAAATTTGTCTTGAAAGTTATCTGACAAATTATATGCAGTTTATCTTAAAAAGAAAAAAGTATAAGTATTTATATGCAGTAGATGAAAGTATCGGTTAATCATTTACAACGCATAATAAAAGAGAACAAATATGTGAAAAAATATCTTCATAAATATGTAAAAAAAATATCTTGTTGCTAATTGACACTAAACTTACAAAATATTAATATAATATAAATATTAATATAATGTGTAAAAAATACCTTTTTAAAAAACAACTTTTTCATAAATATAATATAGATAATTATATGTGAATGTATTAGTACAATATAATATTATTTAAAGTGGTATAAGGTTCCGGGCGAAGGTCCACATTCTAAAAGTGAAAAACCCAAAGCGCCTTTGATACGCCATAGATGGTAAAGAAAATCATCATTTATTTATATTATTTTTTTTATTATTGTCACGACGTAAACGCATAAGTGGCTAGTATACGTGTTGTCGTTATTATTGCAAATATATCGTTACATCCGCGGAACAATTACTGATATATCACAGCGCATGACGTTATTATTCGGCACATTCATTAGTTATTATGTATTATATTATATATTATGACTGCGATCAAGGAGACACTGAAGATACTTTGATTGATCAATCAAGTTAAAGAAATCTTTACTTCTTTTATCCTGATTGGTTAATCAAACGCTCCAAACCATCTTCAGCGTCTCTTCGATTGTAGCCTATGTATGCATTATGTGTTATATATTAACGATTTTAAACATATTTAAATTATTAAATTACTAAATGATATATAATGCTAAAAGTTTTTTCTCACATCAATCGATTACAAAATAAAAAAATCGAAAAATATATAAAATATATAATGAACAGTGTTAATGTATTAGGTGTGTGAATTAATTCAGTCCATCTGGCAGTCAATTGCTGTACTATGTAATTTTCTAACCTCTAATGTCTACAAAAGGCTTTATAGTTTAGTATTAACATCTGGCAATAATATTCAGTTGATAAACGTTTGAGTTTGTAACAATTACATCGTGTTTATCTGATTCGAAAATGTCGAAATTCGAGCCCAAAAAGCATCATTTCTGGGAAGTTCTCATTTTCTGTTTTCATTTGAAAAAAATCAGCCGCTAAAGCTCATCGAATGTTCGTAGAAGCTTATGATGAAAGTGCTCCCACCGATAAATCATGCAGAGAATGGTTTCGACATTTCAAAAGTGATGATTTCAGTGTCGATGACAAACCTCGTCCGGGTCAGCCGAAGAAGTTCGAGGACGAGGAATTGCAGTCGCTAATCGATGAAGATGTCAATCGCAATATGAGCTCGCATAATTATTAAATGTTGATCGATCAACAATTTCTGTGCGTTTGGCAGCCATGGGAAAAATTTACAAAGAAGGAAGAGGTGTCATACGAACTGAAAGAAAGAGACATCGAGAGGTGAAAAGACATGTCTGAAATCTTGCTTGCCAGGCAAAAGAGAAAAGGTTTTTTGCATCATATTGTGACTGGAGACGAAAAGTGGATATATGTATTTTGATAATCCCAAACGAAGGAAATCCATTTGCGACCAAGAAAACCATCCACATCGACACTAAAGCGGAATATTCACAACAAGAAAGTAATGTTCTGTATATGGTGGGACCAGAAAGGTGTAGTGCATCATGAGCTATTAAAATAGAGCCAAACCATTACTGCCGAACTTTACCAACAACAATTGATCCGTTTAAACAACGCATTGAAGAATAAGCGGCCGGAAATATGCAAAGAGACACGACAAAAGTGATCTTCCAGCACGATAACGCTCGGCCACATGTTGGAAAGATTGTGAAGGCCATCTTGAAAGCACTTGGCTGGAACGTTTTATCTCATCCGCCGTATTCATTAGATTTGGCTGGGACGTTTTATCTCACCCGCCAAAATTCACCAAACATTGCTCCATCCGATTATCATTTGTTTAGATCGATAGTACACGGGCTTTCGGAGCATTTCAACAATTATGAAGAAATAAAGAAATGGCTTAATGAATGGATTACTTCGAAGGACGAGTCGTTTTTTCATCAGAGATACAACATCTGCCATACAGATGGGATAAAGTAATAGCAAATGATGGCAAATACTTTGATTAGTGTACTTTTTCATGTTTTTTCACACTAAAGTCTTTTTTTGGAAGAAAAAAACGGACCGAATTAATTTACACACCTAATAAAACAAGAAGACAATAAGAAACCGTTGAAAAAGACTGTAAAAAAAATATAATTAATCTATTAATAGTGAATGCGTTGTATTAACAAAATATTTAGTGTATTGTTGCGTCCCCGTGTCCTGTCCCTGCGGATGTATTTGCCACCCGTATTTTGTCGGCGGGAAGTATGTCAACGGAAGAAAATTGTTTCCGTGCATTGTCAAGATGTTGTTTATTGACAACGATGATCAGCTGGAGTCGAAAGATAGATGTCAAGCTATCTGAACGCGGTTACGTTTATGAATCGTTTGTAAGTTCGATTGCTGTTATAATTCGTGTTTGTGTGTGTGTGTGTGTGTGTGTGTGTGTGTGTGTGTGTGTGTGTTCTACAATATTTTCTATTAAAGTTCATTATTCCAAAGAGTGTCTTGTTATTTACTTAATGTGTCTTGTTATTTATTTACTTTTGTTTGTAACGCGGTTCCTCTGTGCTGATCAGTGTCGTACGCATTTGATACATATCATTCCGCGGACGCAACAATATATTAATAATTACATTTTTAATTATACTGTTCTTTTTCTTTGCATATATTTATTTGTATGTGTGTATACATACATAAATAAATGCAAAGAAAAAGAAAGATGAATTAAAAATATAATTATTAATATATATTAAATATTTTGCTGGTCGAGGCACCGGCTCTCACATTACGCAATTTGTGCCTGCGCGTGTCATCCCCTCCACTACGGTTGCTTATTGCTCATTTGGACATTCTGGCATCATAGCCTTATCTTAAGAAATGAGCAATTAAAATCTTCTAATTTGTTTAAAAAGATTCTAATTATCTAATGAGAAGGAGGAGCAAAGATTTTAAAAATGCGAATTGCGATGACGCACTCTTTCTTTTACAGTTACAGTCGAGATTCAATTAGATACAGACATGATCATAGTTTTATTTTTACCGCATTATCACAATTTTGAGAATTCAATCTTAGTCTGATTTAAATTATATAGCTTCGGGTATTCTTTTTTGCGTCATGCAATTGCGTTATTAATTCATTTTATGTCTTAGTGAAAATGTTTTGTCAAGATTCATTGTGCATTGTGTGTAAGTGGATATTTAAAATCAAGTGGAATAAAATTAAGTGATTAAAAATAAAATTAAGGGGATTTTCAAAATCCTCTAATGGATATCCATTAGCCAACTCTTCAGCTATAATTACGAATCTCCGACCTCAGTTATTGAAATTTCAGCTATTTCGATGCATTCTTGTGTTGCCAACAAGTAATAAGTATAATTAATTCTTTGTTTTTCTTTTTTCGTTTATCTTCTCATGTAAATTAAAATATTTTCTTTTTCATTTATTCCTGCTGAATGTTTTACGCCTTTGAATTAGTAGGACACCTTTTGTTTTATCATTCATCCATGTTCATAATTAATTATTAAATTTCTCTATTCTTCATCTTACTTCCTATCATTTATTCTCGCACATTCCCATTTCTTTATTTTCCTCCTAATCGCCGAATCTTGCAAAGTGGTTCGCGATTAAGTCCTTTGTTTTCCTTTTCTCCTCTTAATCTCCGTAAATCTCTGATTCGTGATTATATTCTTCTATTTCCCTTTTAATTGCCGACAATCTCTGTAGTAAAGTGCCTTGCGACTAATTCTTTCATTTTCCTTTTTAATCACTGTGAATTCTATAGAAGAATTCGCGATTACTTATTAATCCTTATTTTTCTTTAATTGTTTTCTGATTTTCTTTATTTAGCGAAAATTTGTGGGTTTCCATCTTTATATCTCGTTTCGGCTTTTAACTCTCCATTTCTACTTTTTTCCTTTCATTTTCCTTTAATTTCCCATTTTCTTTAAATTACTTTTTTTCTTTTCTTTATATTATTATTCTTTACATTGTCACTATTTTTTGAAGAAATCATTGGAATACATGAATAAATTCGGGCATGATGAATCTCTTATTTTAATTTTATCTTAATTTAAACCTGTTTTAACGAATTTTAGAAAAATTTAATTCTAATTATAACATATATGCGCAGGCGAATTTTTATACTTCTTTTATATTTCTTTTAATGTGTAAATTTATCTTTATTAACTTTCATATTTTTGATTTTTATTTTTCCTCATATTTTATTAATTATGTATTCTAACAATCAGTCATAAGCTGAAATCTTAACATAAATTCCTCCCTGCACATTCTGATGACCTTCAAATCAATGTAACACGGAAATATAATACACACACAGATGTACACTCACACATAGTTATAAGCGCTATAATTTGTTTCTTCCTTTATCTTTTTTAAATAATATACTATATTTTTAATTTAATGTATAATATTTAATTATTTAACCCGTTTTCTTCCCTAAATTCTGAGATTGCCCAGGGTCTTGTCCCGAGTAAAAAGGATTAAGTTTCCTTATTAAAAAGGAATCGCCAAGCGAATAGGCCTAGGAAAGTCATAGAGTTCAAGAGACCATTTCGGACATTGACTTATGCCGAGTCTTTCATAGCTTGATCCGATTCACACAAGCACCCTTAATAAATGTGTCACGGGATAAGTAGATTACGTTCTTCCATACGGCCCATTCAACGATCTGGATAATATAATTTCATTTATAGATTAATAATTTTCCACACAAATCGAAGTAAATAGATTTGTAAATTGATTTTCAATTTTACAATATCCATATAGCGTTTAATCATAAAATGTCCAATCGTAGAATGTCGTGCGATGTGCGTCTCCAGTTTTGTTGTATTTAATTGTGCGAATTGTATTCAATTGCTTTCAATTCAAGTCTAATAATATATGACTATATTATATAATAAATAATATCCAAATTTTTCATCACCAAATAGATGTTTTAACAGAGTCATTCCTGATTGCGCATATTACTAATCGGACATGATAATATTTCTTGATTGAACAAATCTATTGGATACACTCTTGACACAGTTCCAATAGAACATATTTCCGATTAAATACATGAAGTTGAATACAATCTCGATTGGACATAATTTCGATTAGACAACTGTATTTGATAGAGACTGTCAATCTATAGTTTTACACATTTGCGATCATATATGTTTACAATTGGATACACATTCGATCAAGCACAGTTCCAATTAGACACAGTTCCAATTAGATTAGACAGTTCTGATTATACATACCAATCAGATATGCCTACTATTCGATACAGTTATCGACAAGATGAAGTAAATTTTGCTTTGTATGATAAGTTACAAACTTATGTATAATTGTATAATTATTATTGATCTCGTCAATATGGAAAATATTAGTGTATATGAATGAACTTTGCATAGAAAATTTGATTAGGACTACGCTAGTTGAAATTAAATCTACAATCTCCAATCGAGATTGTGTCTGATCGAGACTATATTCAATTGTATTGTGTTCAATCGGAAATGTGTCCGATCAAGATTATATCCAATCTAGATTGTATTCAATTGAAACTATGTACGATCGAGACTGAATTCGATTGGAAAATATTATCATGTCGATCAATAACATGCACAATCAGAACAATCCCTTAAGAATATTCATTAAAATTTTTGGAAATTGTTATGATCATTAGCCAATATTCATAGTTTTTTCTTATATTTAAAATTATCTTAAGTGTGGTCTTAGATCGTTTTAAAATTTAATCAATGAAATAATTAGTATAATATTTAAACTTTATTTAAGATTTCTTAATGAACAGACTATAAATACTGGCTATATTATTAATATCATTGGAATTGAGCTCCGTTTTCTAAAAATTTTACTAATTTATTAATTCATGAATTATAATTTATTAATATTACTTTAATTTATTAATGTTACTACTAATTTAAAACATTACCAACTCATTATTTTCAAATTATAGATTTTTTTTCAAATTGTAGATTTAAAATAAAGTAATATAACAAGTTTTTATATTGTTTTGTATCTGTAACTATTACTTTTTCATTTTCATAATCAGCTAATATATTTGCGAATCATAATGTGTTCTATTTTTTTGAAATTTAAAAATAAAACAATGATAAAAGGATAAGATTTTCTATGTAATAATAGATTGATTATAAATTTATTTGTAAAATTACATACACTTAATATCTTTATTATTAATAACACAAATGTAAACATTCAATCATCCAACTGACAAAGTAAAGCTAATCCTCTTTTGATCCAGTGATTTACGGGATAATCTGTGTCTATAAAAATTGATAATATATAATTCGAAGAATGTCCTGTAGTCTTGAGTACACCAAAACGCGCCGACGTTATATAAAGAGGACACTCGTATCGGTCTCCAATACAAATAAACGCCGCTTCGCAAGGTTTTATCCATACAATTGGCATAGGGTCCCACAATATTTTTGGATAACTTTCGGCTAGCAACATTCGCTGGAAGTCCCATCGAGCTCCGCTTAAAAACATTCCATAAATGTAAGCTCCATCGATGGCCGGTATTTTGGATTGATGTGTCGAAATTACCTAAAGAATGTTGATTTTTATTCATTAGCTAAACAAAAAATACCTTTGTAATTTGTTTTACAAAAATAATATACAGGGTGTTCATTTTAAACTTCATTTTAAACTTTCCACCAATTTATTTCATGATTGATTAATTTTTGTGAAAAATGTTGAAACAATCAATTTTGACTTCGAGGGGGACATTTAAATAATTAAATGCGATGAAATTTTCATCCCCTTCGTCGGGGTAGCTACCCCTTCAAAAATTTTAAATGGCAATAGGGGTCAAGTGGTATACCATTTTAAAGGTCTTTCAATTCTCTATACAACCGTTTTCTTTTTATTTAAGTGAATATTTTTCGAGAAATTGCACTTGGAAGTTTTAGATGTCGAAAAAATTTCTGCATTTCCAACATAATGGTGCTCCTCCGTATTATGTGTTACCAGTTCGACACTGGTTAGATAATCATTTTTTACACAAATGGATCAGTAGAAGAGGAGCTATCGAGTGGCCACCAAGATCTCCGGATCTAACTCCTTTAGACTTCTTTCTGTGGGGGCATTTAAAATCCGTTGTTTATAAAACACCAGTGGAAAATATAAACGATTTAAAGAAGAATTGTACAAGAATGCAAAGTTATTCCTGTAGAAACATTTCGTAATGTTCGTTTAGAATTTGAGAATCGTCTGTATTATTGTTTAAAAAACAATGGAGAACATTTTGAATATTTGTTACAATAAATGACTAATAAATAAATTCTATTCCAAATTATATCTTTGTATAAAATTTTTTCTAAAACTTCCAAGTGCGATTTCTCGAAAAACATTCACTTAAAAAAAAAAAAAACGGTTGTATAGAGAATTAAAAAATCTTTAAAATGATATACCACTTGATTCCTATTGCCATTTAAAATTTTTGAAGGGGTAACTATCCCAACGAAGGGGATGAAAAAATTTCGTCGCATTTAATGTATTTAAATGTCCCCCTCGAAGTCAAAATTGACGTGTTTCAGCATTTTTCGCAAAAATTAACTAATCATGTAATAAATTGATGGAAAGTTTTAAAATGAACACCCTGTATATAATTATCTGTATTATATACAGGATGGCCCACGTAAAGTGTTACAAATTTATATCTCGGAAACGAAACAATTTAGAGAAAAATGTTTCAGACCAAAATTGTATGATTTCAAGGAGGACATAAGATGATGCCATTAGTTTGACCTTGAAGAGTCACCTGAAGGTCACCTCCAACTTTTTAAATGGGACACCCTATATACTTTTGCATATTCTTGTAGCTCATCTCGAGAGCTTTCCAATACACTATAATTAGATTTTTCATTAAGTTCATTAACTTTCCGAGTTATGAGGCTTGAAATCATTTCTTAATTTTACATAAACTGTAAAATATTGTATCTTGTAAAATATTCATTTTTCGATTACCTTACGTTAATACTTTTATGTACAAAATAATGAGAGGAATCAATTGCTGTAAAGAAAACACATAATTGTTTCGAAAAAAAAGTAATTTGCAATTAACCATTATATTTTTTTTCTTAAAAATAACTATGTGTTTTTTTATACCAATTAATTCCTGTCATTATTTTGTAAAAGTATTAAAGTAAGATAATCGAAAAATGAATATTTTACAAGATATTTTACAGTTTATGTAAAATTAAGAAATGATTTCAAACTTCATAACGCGGAAAGTACTTAATGAAAAATAACTTAATTATAGTTTTAGAATGCTCTCGAGATAAACTGTAAGAATATGTAATAAGAAATAAGGGTTTCTATTTAAAAAAATTCGAGATGACCTTCATGTAATCTTGGCAACGCCACCTATGGTTATAATAAATATTTTAGAGCTCTACAACTTTTGTATTTAACATTTTTCTCTGTAAAATGAAATCTCTCTACGTTATTCAATGGATTCTATACTTTTTGTACACACTGCATATGTATATATATATATATATATATATATATATACAGGGTGGACCAGACAAAGTGTTACAGTTTAATATCTTTGAAATAGCTAGATGGATCTTAATGTTCTTGAATTCGATTTTCTCGATTTGATGTGCTTTTTCACGTGGACTTATTTTCATTTTCCGCAATCGGCCCTTCGTGAGGTGGGGGCACCAAGCTCCGTTTTTTAAATGGCACCTTCTCAAAAAATTAATATTAATGGATTCTATGTTGAAAAAGAAGTAACTTTTATTCGAAAAAATTTTTTTTACAATCATTAATTTCCGAGCTACAATTATTCAAAATTTTTCGGAGCGCCGAACTTCACACTTATATGAAACAGTGTTTATACTCTCAACCTTGGTCTATAATAGGCAGTTGTGTAAACAAAACAAATCGAATTGAATGAATATTAGGAATATCTTCTATTGAGCATTCGCACTTCAATACTGTGCTACAGTTGAAGTGCGAATGCTCAATAGAAGATATGGCACAGTTTGATACAGAAGTTAATATGCTGTTGGTTCTTGGTGAGTGCCGAAACAACTATCGCGAAGCAAGTACCGTCTTCCGACAACGTTATGGTGTTGAAAAAAGTCATATGGCTTTTCATCGATTAGAGAGACGAGTCCGGACTACTGGATCTGTAATTTCAAGAACGCGTAATAGAGTCAAGCAAATTATAAATGAGGATAATAAAGTGAATATTCTAGCTGCTGTTAACATAAATCCACACATAAGTCAACACCAATTAGAAAAAGAGTCTAACATTTTGCGAACATCGATTCGCCGATTGCTTAAGACGATTGCGGAAAATGAAAATAAGTCCACGTGAAAAAGCACATCAAATCGAGAAAATCGAATTTAAGAACATTAAGATCCATCTAGCTATTTCAAAGATATTAAACTGTAACACTTTATCTGGCCCACCCTGTATATATACACTTTAAATACGCAAAACACACACACACACACACACACACACACACACACATATATATATATATATATATATACATATATGTATATATATCAGACTTATTAGTGAATTGATTAAATAGAGATGCCTCTGAAAATTGCAATTGGCCTCATGCTCTTTAAAAAGAAGTTGACAAAATGGGAAGAAATGTAAACTGCCTGTCTGTATATAATCTTTAATAATAATAATTGTCTGCGAAAAGTCAATGGCACTAACTAATTGAGAAATAATTTGATTGCTTCTTTGCTACTTCAAATGCAAAATATTTAAATGGTTAGGTCAAATCAGATAATAGAGGCAAGTTCGCCGTTATTTTCGCCGCGCGTTTGAATTGGCTATTTGATTCGATGAGGATAACAATATTGTTTGCAGTCCGGATGATTTTGCCGCAGATCGCATTTTTGCCGCTTATTGACGCGGCCATCAGCTGAGCTATTGTATTTAAATCGCCGTTTAATGCTCGAATTCAATGCCTCTAAAAATTACAATTATTAGATCATCTCTATTTAATCGATTTACTTATTGAATCGATTAAATAGAGATGCCTCTGAAATCGATTTAATACGCAATTTGAAGATGATTTTGATATGCTTAGAAGTAATCTAATTTTTCTCGAAATCCTTTTATTGTGAAAATAGGAAAACAAAATATAGAATTGCAAAAAGAACTTTGCGATTTACAATTTGATCTTTTCTTTAAACACGATCGGAAAATGAGGAATAGAGCTTTTTAAAAATTTAGACGTAGCGACTTATCCGAGACTTAAAAATTTTGATCTCCGATTTTTTTTCTATTTTCGGATCTACTTATTTATGTGAATGTTTCTTTTTTAAAATGAAATACATAAAAACAAACGCTCTTGTTTGAAAAATGCATCATTGTCTTCGTTGAAAAATGCATAATAAATACTTTAAATATTCAAATACATATTTCATCTATTTTCGAATCACATGAACATCATAGTCGTACAAAATTAAAATAGTATCTTCAATTGTTACGCAATTATTATTTTCCATTATTATGTTTATTTATTACTACTATTATTATTATTATTACTATTATTATTATTTATTATTATTATTACTATTATTATTTCGTTCTTTTAGTAATAGTTGCTTTTTATTTCACGAATCACTTTTATTTTTCTCAAAACTCATGCTCCCTAAACAAAGCTATACCGTGACGTAGAATCTATTGCTAAAAATATTATTATTATAATTGTTGTTATTCTAATTTATATATAATGACATCACATACTGGATACCCAACAGTCCACATAACATAAACATTGCCCATGAGAGTATTTCATGCTTCTAATAAAAGCATTTTATGTAAAATTTTAAATTTATAATTATGTATTAATTTATAAATCAGAAACCGTCTAACATATTTAAAAAACCTAATGTAATGAATAATTTAATTAATATAATATAATATAATTAATATAATATAATTATATATTTAATAAAAATAATATAATATAATATACACATGTAATATATTGTGACGTGACATTTTTGAGTCCGTCACAAAGATCGCGAGATATCCCAGGTAGCAAGCACACAGTCATTTTGACGTTTCAAATTGGTCATTTATTGACTATTCTTGATGTCATGAATTGACGTTTTTATGACGTAAAAGTGATAGTCTAATGTCACAGATTCGTGACGTCATAACATGTACCACATTTTAACATCATAAAATGTACCATATTTTGACGTTTTTTTCTTAGCATAATAATATATTTAATAATGTTGTCGAATAAAGCACTCTCTAAAAAAATCAGTGTATTATCACTGAAAAACAGTAAATAACAGTTTAACTGATTACAGTAGTTATAAGTACAGCACTGTAAATCAGTGATATTTTATTGAAAGAATTAGTTAATAATTTTGACTATTTCAATCAATAATATTTCAGTAATATTTCTTTCGTTATTACCACTAATATTAAACTACAATTCATCTCTCTATCTATTTCATAAATATAATATAAATATAATAAATATAAAAATAAATAAATATATATATATAAATATAAATAAATATATATAAAGTTAAAAATTTTATTTATATTTACTAAATATTTATTATATTAAAAATTTTATTTTATTTATATTACATGTATATTGAACTTGTTATTTTAAATAAATAACGAATAATTTTCATTAAGTAGTCAGACATTTATTTGTCCGACTTATAAAATCGATTTAATATCTGAAGCCTTTCTATTGAATTGTATAAGAAATTAAATCGAAGTAATATTTCTAATTTAACTATCACTCTTTGCAAACTATATAATGCTCATGACTAAAACTAAATGCGAGAGAGATAGCGATCATAGCATAAACGAACTAGTGATTATTGGTTTTACAGTGAAATTTACTTTAATAATTGTTAAAATCTGATCGTGAAAGTCATGTCATATAAAAAATTTTGAAAGATTTTTTATGGGATCGATGTATTAACTAATGATATTAATAATAAAATAATCGTCACTTCATGATTTCAAAATAAAAATGATTAAAAACAAAATTACGTTATAAATACATCAAAATAATGTTATAAAATAATGTTATCAAAATGTTAATATAAAGTCATGTAACAAATCAGTCATTTTGACGACATATGACCAAAAATGACCAGTTTGGAACGTCAAAATGACGTGTGTTTGCTATCTGGAATTCGACCGTGGACGATTTTGGAACCCTCGTTCTCTCTCGATTTAGAAAGAGAACTGCTGGAGGTGGGATTAGACTCGTCACTCCTGCGATTTTTCAAAAATTTTAGAGATTAGTATGTTGTATCGGGTGCGGCACGAGATGTGGCCGGAATAACCAACTAGGGCTTCAGGACTGTTTAAATTGCAACTTTTTATTATTATTTCTTTTTATCAAATCGTTTATTTCTACTAGATTTGAATACAATTTAGTTGAGTTCTGAATATATCTTATTTCGTAATTCTTCTCAGGAGTTTCGAGCTTCTTTTCATCGCCTCTTCCTTCGTTCTGTTAGAATTTAAGCGTTATAGTCGCGCTGAATTGATTTTTAATTAACAACTGTCTGCCGCGGTCTCGCAATAGTTTTTAACATCTTGTTTTTAGGAATATTTAGAAGGGAATCGCTTAGCGACATATATGATCATGGGAGATTTTTGTGGTGGTCAAGTTCAAGTGCAAGCGAAGGTTCAAAGTCCAATCTCTTCGTTGGCATTTTCGCGTTTCCGGTGAACTCGTGCGTGATTCGTTGAAGTAGCGGTTTTACGCAGTTCGCAAACATTCTATCGCATTAATATTAAGAGTAAATTAAAATAAAGTTATAGTTTTTCGGACTATAACAAGTAAATAAGTGCGAGATATAGGAATGCGTGATGGGATCTCATCCGGTGGTCCAATATGAAGAGAAACGGCCAAGAGAAAGAAGAAATAGAAGCGGGACGAGGATCGGAGGTATCGAATAACTGGGGTACTCCGAGCAAATATTTTCCTCTATCAATCTTTAGAGGAAGTTACCTCAAGGCTACTGCTGTCGCTCTTTTAAAATTAATTATTTCAGCTAGAGATGCAATGAATATTAGGCAACTATTCGGTATTCTGTCCATTCGGCAACATTTTTATGGCTGAACACTGAAAATTAGTCTATTATTTGGCCAAATACCGAATAGTTTTAAATGTAAAACTGGAAGGAAATAATAGCTTACAGACTGTTGCTATTTCATTGTCAGCCGCAGATGCGTAGTAATCCTCAAGTATCTAATTAACTTATTTAATTTATATATTTAATGAAATAAAATTAAACACATCTACTGTTACATAAAATGTATTTATTTAATTCATATTTATAGTTTTAAAATTAATTATATTTAAAACTAAGGAGGGCAAGTTGTAATACAAAAAAATCAGGTTTTCTGCATTGGAAGGAAGTAGTCTGTTTCTTTCTTCTTCATATATATTACATGTTTTTGAGAAAAGTCGTTCTGAATAAACACTGCTTCCAGGAGCAGAGAGATAAATCGCAGCAAGGTTTGCTAAATAATGTGGGAATAGATTTCTATTTGCTGCCCACCATATATAGGGATTGTCACATCGTGATCTGTCTAATTTTCAAATACACATCGAGTTCTGTTGAAATTAAACTTGTAGTACCAGTATCATGAAAACTTTTTTGTTCTGCCGCCACTTCATCGTAATATTTTCAGAAACTTAAATGAGTGTCAGAACTTTTTTCAGGTCTTCTTTTCTTGATAGAGAAAGAATGCATGTTTTCATCACTGCTTCCATTGAAACCTGTTTTTAAACCTTCTAGAAGATACTAACGTGCTCTTTTCATTTGAAGATGATCGAAAAAGAAATCATTTTAAATCTTGGGTCCAGTATGATTGCCAACAAAAAATCTGTTATCTTTCAAATAGGCAAAGTGATTGTTTAATCCTTGTTGTATAAAAAGTTTTACATTGTATAATTTTGATGTAAACTTAACAGTTTCTTCTTTGTTACAATAATGCATGAGTGTAGCAACGTGCGGTGACTTCAAATGCATGAATATCCAGAACTTGTTTTTTTTGTTATCTTTTGAAATTGCAGTAATTTTAAAAACTGGTCTAAAAGTTCCCATTGTTTAGCAGACAAATTTGATACATTAAAATCTGTGAGATACAGAGAAATAGAGCGTTTCTGTTCTAATAGTCGTAACAACATATAAAAGGTGAAATTTCAGCACATATTAACGTCTTAATTTGTGTTCTGGAAGATTCAATTCTCCTTGCATTTTATACAGTTGTTCTTCTGCTATACTAGAATGATTCAAATAAGTTACGATTCTTCGTCCGGCAGAAATTATTTCGGTGATCTCCAGTTGAATTTTTAAAGAATCGGTAAAAATTAATTGGATCGTATGTATGAAACAGCATACAGATCTAAATCCGGTGTTCTTCACGCCTTTTATCATATTGCGTCCATTGTCAAGTATAACAACATGTATTTTTGATAGATCGATTTCCCAAAAAGTTGAGTATTTCTAGAAGAGCTGATCTAATGTTCTGGACACTGTGTTATGTGTATGAAGTTGGCATATCAATTGTCAGCATATCAAAAGGAAGTGAAGTTCTCTTTGCATACAGCCGAGTTTTATAGTTCTTGATTAATTATTTTAATAATAATTCTGGTCATTTAACATAAATAACGGAAATTGGGAAATGATATGCTAACTTCCGGCGAAGTCAGCATATCGTTTTTTAAAAATATTGAATTTTATAGTTTCCGATGAGTTCTATATCATAGTTCCGACCGTAGACTACCTCTAAATAATAACTATTAATCATTATCAGCATATCATACTATAATGATATGTTATGCTTCTACGATTAGTCCTCGGTTCGTTCCAGGTTTTAAACACTAGTTGTAAGCCCCCACTGTGTCTACATTTCTCGATATTTTTAACTGAAAAAATTATGAAAACTTCTTTGATAGATATATATTATGATAAAGAATCGATGAAATAAAAATACCTAACAGTTTTTTTAATTTCCCAAAAATACATTTTTTTTGACTTGCTGACTAGGTATAATCCCTTAATAGTAAAAAATAGTAAGAAAATAGTAAACAGTAAGAGAATAGTAAAAAAATAGACAAAATATAAAAGTTTTCAGTTAAAGGTATGTAACGATGCACCCCGTGCACCCCCTTAGAGGCATCGTTTACCCGGCATGCGATCCGCTGGAAGCTGCCGCCCGGCAGAACATCCGCCGGGCAAGGACGCGGTGCGCCCACATTTTTTAAACTATCATTAAGTCGTTAAACGACGAGCCGAATACCGCCGAGCGCTGCCGACGTGCCCCGAACCGTCGATCGGCGAAAACCCGCGCTCGGCGCGCACCCCGATCCCCTCCGAACGGGCCCCGACCGTACCGCTTTTCGATAACCCGTTCGGAAGGAGGAATACCGTCGCGCGCCGACGCGAGCAATTAGCCCGGTATAAAACAGGCACGTTCGGCAGACTAATCACTTTTTTCCAACCAGTTCACGGCGAGTGAACTAGCTCCGAAATCCTAAATCGCTCCTGAAGAATAGCCAAAGATCCAAGGAAAGGAGGTAGAGCGAACTCTTCCTCCATCGAGTGTTCTCGATCCTCGATCAAGGCTCTTTCCTTCTGATTCAATAACCGACCGAAAAGAACGAACCCGAGCGCACTCCGGTTCGGTCGAGAGATCTCGACACGACGGTCCACGATCCAACCACCAAACGCCGTTGCATTTCATCTCGAGGTGGAGAGCAGAGCCACCCCGGACGAGCAGTTCTCGTCGGCACGGCGTTCCTCGAAATTCCGTTCCAATCACGGAAATCATAGCCATAATTCCGAGGAAGATTCGTATCACGAAAAATAATTGTAATTCACGGAATTACAACCAAAACAGCCTATCGCGACAAGAAAAACCGGGCTAGACCGAACGCCCAGACACGCGCATAGAAAAACGCGACGCGCGCTACGTCAACGGTCATTGACCGCGCGAAAACATAAACACGCGCATTGTATCGAGTAAAGATCCACGACGCGCATCGAATTTCCACCGAGTTGCATCCGTATTGCGAGCGAGCGTATTGCATATGTATATCACAAACATATTGCGCGCCGATTGCATACAGTCAAGCAAATCATTAACAGATATATTATACCGCGCGTTCACACCGTCCGCGCCACGCGCTAGCAACCCGACGAGCGTCGATATGATATGATACGACCAAAACCAGCCAAATATATTAGTCATTTATTATTACGACGTTTCGACCATATGGTTGTGGTCCTTTTCAAGTATACACTAAAAATTAGGAATAACAACAATTAGATTTTATAAGTTTTGGGTGACAATAAGGACAATAAATACAGAATTAATAAGACTACGTACATATCTGATAAAGCGTAAGAACATCACATTTTAAAAATTATATATCGAATACATTTTTTGTCACTGAGAGAGATTAATTTTGTCAGTAAGAAACTTCGTCAACAACTGAATATAAATTAAGCTAAAAGATCTTTATTACTCTGTCATAAACACTGTTCAAACTGTCAGTGTCCTTTTGTAGGTTGAGTGTATTGTAAATTTCTTAATATAAAACATTTCCGCAATCTCCCTCTTTCGCACATATTTCTCGCTATGTAATATATTAGGTTTCATCCAATTAAATTCATGTCCCGTTTCTAATTTATGTTTGCTTATTACTGAGTGATATGATTCATGTAAATTTATATTACTAGAATGTTCTTTCATTCGAGTACGCACATGCCTTTTTATTTGCCCAATATAAGACATATTACAATTCTTACAATTTAACTTATATACAACATTTGTTTTGTTAACATTAGGCAATATATCTTTACCTCGTTTAATTAAGGTATTTAGTTTTCTTGTTATTCTTGTAAACAACATTAAAGCCACAGTTTCATAATATACGACGCAAGTCAGGACTTACATTTTCAACATATAGTAGTGTCATAAAAGAAGTCGTGTTTGAAAGCATAAGGCTTTTATCAATGTTTTTATTTTTATCACTTATGATGACTTAAAACTTTAATCCTTTTTTGTATGTGTCGTCTTATAATATGTTCGGGAAAACAATTATTAAGTAAAATATTATGTACTAACTCTATATTTTTTTGTTGAAAAATGTCGTCCGATAACAAAACTGCATGGTTAACTAAATTATAGATAATGTTTTGTATTTTAATGGATGATTAGAATGGTAGTTTATATATCTACCTGACCAAGTAAGCTTTCTATACCAATTTGTAATAAGTTTATTGTTTGTTCTAATGACAGTTGTATTTAAAAAACTAATAGATGAGTTACATTCCAATTCATACGTGAATTTTAAGCGTTGGTGGTAATTATTAAAAACATTTAATCTAATTAGAAAATTAGATCTAATTTAGTTTGTGGCACTATGGCGAAAATATCATCAACATATCTATAATAAGTGGGGACAACAAAATCTAAAGTATTCAAACAATGTGTTTCAAGATCATCCATAACTATGTCTGCTAACAGGGATGACAACGGAGAACCTATTGGGCAGCCAAAAACTTGTTCATAATAATGTCCATCAAAAGCAAAGAAGGTTGAATCCAAGATCAATTCTATTGCGTATGAAAATTGAGTTAAATTAAGTTTTGTATTTTTTGCAATATCATCCCAACGTTTAATAATAGCTTTCAAAACTAAATCTTTAGAAATATTTGTAAATAATGAGCTAACATCTAATGATACCATAATACTATCATCATCAATAAACAAATTCTTAATATTTGTGACGAAAGACCAACCTTCACTGTCTTTCACATATGATTTTGGTTTTTCGATCGTACGGTATAAAATGTCATGGATGTATCTCGAGATGTTGTAAACCGAACTATCAAGTGAGGCTACTATAATTCTTAATGGAAAGCCAACTTTATGTATCTTTGGCAGACCATAACAACGTGATAGGTTCCCATTAGTACAATTTAAATATTTATACGTCGTTTCATTAATCAAGTCGTTTTTTCTCCAAGATTTGACCAATGAGTTTATTCGGTTAGTTAGCTGATTTAAAGGATCTTTTTTTAATTTTTTATAAGTAGTTGAGTCATTCAATAATAAATTCATTTTTTAAAATATAAAAGAAAATAAAATAGTATGAGGTTCAATTTGATCAAATGGATACGCTTTGTGTCGTATAATTGCGTGTGCCTAGCTTGAGAAACACTGTAGAAATAGAAGAACCTCGCCCGACGGTGCACAATTGAACGGTGTGCAAATAAACGGTGCGCATCTTTCTGTACAAATGAGCGGCATGCAACTAAACAATATGCAACTGAGCAGTGTGCAAATATACAGTACGTATATTTCTGTGTCCAAATTAACGGTGTGCAAATAAACAGTGCGTATATTTCTGTGTCCAAATGAGCGGTGTGAACTTAAACGGTGCGTAACTGAACAATACTCAATTGAACGTATCCATTTGCAATGTGTCCAATTGTACTATGTCCAAGTGCGCCGTCCCTAATGACGATGACCTTTATGGGATCTTGAAAAATCGACTTTTCAAAAAATTGATTTTAACATTATTTGTCCTCCTATAAACGATACAATTTTTGTCTAAAACATTTTTTGTAAGGATGCAGCACAAAAGTCATCAGCATAAAATATATTTTGTAGGAAAGTGCACGATAAACACAAAGAGGACATATGTAATGTAGGAATTGTTTATCGCAAATAAAGATGGATCAATATAATCATAAAACAGATTTCGATCAAATAATTTTTAAAATTATTATTTTTGGTACTTTCCTCTTGTATAATGTACATTTCGAGGTTGCTTCAGGTGTAAAAAGTAGTATACCGAAATTGAAACTAGTATATATTGTAAGCATATAATTAGCACTAAATTATAATATAAGTGCTTTCTTTTTATTATTCTTTTATCATTATTTTTTTTAATGGGCATTCTAACTTTTTTTAAAAGTAAGCATAAATATAATTTCTCGCTAAACGGCTAGAGCAATCAAATCAAGATTAGAGCAGTAAATTAGTACATAAGAGTACTAAATATTTTGTACGTTTTATATCATTGAGCCCGTGTTGACAAGCTAGCTCAATAGACGTACGCTGGAACTGTCTTAAAGGGAAAGAAAAAATTCTCGTGCGACGATTCTATTTGAGGTGTGTCGCACAAATGTACAAAATTTCAACTATGGATGAATTATCGTACTTCATCAAATCTGTTCTTTCCGTAGCCTTCAATCATTTCATCGGCCACACCCCGTCCAATGATATTTTGCCTTCTGAAGAACGAATTAAATTTTTAAATGACAAAATAAAAGGTGCTGATCAACATGGAAGAAGTCGATGACGATGATGCTGATGAAAAAATGAAAAATACAGAAAAGGAAGGAGCATCTTGATAAAAACGAAGGCTTTAATTTAGATTGGAAAAGCTGGACGATCAATACGGTGCAGCAAGAAAAATAGCGAATTCATCGGTCAGTACAACGCCTGCTATAATGAGAACTTTGCTAATAAGGGAAGTGCACGAAGTGTCAATCGTAAATAGATGTGTTATATATCGTTTGAAAGGTCTTGTCAAGCTGAATTTATGTGTGCAATATTTCGCTTGAATGGCGCTTAAGGACGCTAGGAGCAATATAAATTACATAATTATTTGGGTTTCTATAAAAGCTGATTGAAGTTTTTGCTTCAAAAATGGTATCAAATAAAAGGTCTCTAGTAGTATAATCAATTGTATAAGTTTTATTTAGGATATTTCATTTAATAGAACATAAATTGGATTTTCTACTTTATTTTAAAAGTACACAAAGCCCAAAAAAGCAAAAAGTTATTAGTAACAAGATACTTTATTTAATATAACATAAATTGCACTTTTTATTTTATCTTAAAAACAAAAACAAGCTAAAGAAAAAAGAAAACCAAGAAACTAATAATATTAAAATTTTACAAAAATATATATACTCCAAAATATATATTCCATTTTTCATTTTAAAAACAAAAATAAAACAAAAAAAGAGCTGCGAAATTAATGGTAATGATAACGTTCAAAAACGCACTTGTAGTAAAGAATTTTATTATAAAAATCATATGAGCACTTGATGCAAGTAGGATTTTGATTACAAATCTGGCAAATGCATTCTTTAAAAAAAAAGTTTATATCTTTCAATCCTTTGAACTCTATATATGGAACATCAAATCCGCCTTTAAACCATGCATACTTGAACATCGATTGATAAACTGGAGATTAAAATTGGTTTAAAATCAAGCTGTGGATAATATATTTTCACGTCTGTGCAAAAGAATTTGATTTCCTGTAAGAAAAGCGTGTTCCATGAAACGTTTGATAAAATCTTTCCATTGATGAAAACAAAATATATCGATTGCATGAAACCGTTGAACCTTCTGGTAAAACTTTTAATAAAACAGTAACATTATCATCTTGATAAAATTTGTCCGATTTTTGAGTGCTCCATCTACAACTAGAATCTACAACTAGAACAGCCTTCTTTTCTGGATTTTGTTTAACAATGGGTTTAAAAACATTTTGAAAAGAAAGAAGTTTCTTACAAGCTCCTTGTTTAATTTGCCAGATTTAGAACATTGAATTACGAGATTTTTGTAATTGAGAAGTTGTATGGTTGTAGGAAATTGACCATTAAAAGCTTTAAAACTTTATTAAAGTTTTAAAGCTTTGAAAATCTGCACTTGGAAAGTAAATAGAGCTTTTTTATTTCAAAAAACGTAATGTATGCTATGAAATCAGAAATTGGATTTACAGCTGACTTCTCAAAAGGAAAAAACTTATGAGACTTGGTGTCACATTAGTTTATAGCTGTAGGCAGTACTAGTATATAGCATTGGCAGGGTTGCAAATTTTTTGAATTGTGATTTTTAATAATTAATTAGAAATTTAATTACAACTTAAAAATTCCTATAATTAAATAATAACCCAAGTTTGCTGTCGCCGGGTAAATATCGTCACGTTGTCGCGTCGTCACGTCATGTAATAACGTGTATCTTTCTTTAATCGAGTGATTTTTAATGGCCAACAGTGATTATTCGACAATGATTTATAGTGATTAGTGATAGAGTCATTGGTAAATTTCTCGTCTTATCGAGTGAGTGAATGAATGTGATTATGTTGAAGTTTATAAAAGAATACAATTTATAAAAGAAAAAAGAATTTTCGATTAATTATTTAGTGTGGATCTCTGTCCTTTAAAACGTGATATCTACGTTCAATTTGAATGAAAGTACGATCTATTGGAAAATTCATTTCTCAAGAAATTACAACAATACGTCGAACAAGGTAATAATAACTATTCTTTGGTATTGTGTGAAAACAAATTTCGGGATGTCAAATAAACAGTGGTAGAGAAAATTAGCGAAAGAGAGGGATTTTTAGTGGGTAGGGAGTACCGAGTTGATAATTCGACTTGGTACTCGAGTCCCACATAACTCATCGGATCGCCCGGTGAGTATGCATAAAATGCATTTTCCCCTCTCTCGTAAAAAAAAAAAAAAAAAAAAAAAAACGGTACAATAGAATAAGAAAATAATTTAAATGAAAATGTGTAACAATAAAAAATAAATAATAATTTTAGTAGGAGTAATAATAACTTCGAGTAAGCAAATGAGAGAGAGAGAGAGAGAGAGAGAGAGAGAGAGAGAGAGAGAGAGAGAGAGAATGAGAATTATGTATTCGCATGTGTGTGTATGTAGCGACCAACTGATCGCAGCGATCTTCCCGCGTAAGCACCCGCGTCTGACGGTGACTCGCGCCACCCTTGCCTGCCTCTTGTATCCGACCCGTTATAAGTTAATTACTTCTTTTAATAATTCGAAAACTAAGCGTCGGACGAAATTTTGCTAAAGGAAAAATCGTCTTAGAATTGACTCAAGAATGTGTCATTTCACGGACACTATACTTATTTTGAATCACCCTGTATAACACACATCCATTCGCGATTAACACTTCGTGCACTTCCCTTGTAAAAGATTCAAGAGGTACTTATTACCTTATATGGTATTGTATGAGGACGGGAGTGATATTGCCCATTTTTGGGAAAGGGTCAATAACAACATCAGCTGCTGTGAAGTCAGAATTTTGCGATATCAAAACCGTGCGTTCAAGGGCGAACTGCCTATGAAAATGGACGAATTATTATGAAACATCTCAATCATATCGATAATAAACTCAAACTGCTTTCGAATGAATCAGATATTCAATCGGCTGATGAAAGGAAACAGCTGTCGAAGATCACGGATAGTCTGAGCTTCCAGTCTACTCTGCTATCAACAGTATCATTTAAAAACGAAACATCGTTTATTATCAAAGATGAAAACGTCTACAACACTTCCATTAAAATTGTACGAAACGATACGTTGAACAGTCGTGTCGTTAATCTGCCGCAGTTATCGGAAACAATTTCCTCGACAACAGCCAGCGACAAAATGATTTCATCCCATCAAAGTGATATCGAAAATTGTTTTGACTACAATCAAAAAACTGAAAAGACAACATTCATTGTTCAAGAGTCATCAAGTGAATCATTCATAGATAAGATATCTTTTGAGAAGATTTACTACGTTATAGACAAAAATATTTCAACTGCTAACGATTGAATGTGAAACATGGGATGGTTTTAACAAAAACGTAAAAAGTAATAAGTTCATCGAGAACGATGAACCGTCGAAATCGAAACGGTGGAAATCAACGTATTAGACAATTGTCCCGAATGGGATTTTATTAAAGACTCTAAAATTGGACACATCTTCATTCTTATAAGAGAAATGGAAAATCCCGATTGCTATGAATATGGGTGCCTATAATTTGAATATGGGAAACACATGTGCTTTCGATTCAATATTTCATGTCAGCGGAATTTTGGTCATCTGTAGCGAGAAAAAATAACTTCAATTAACTGTCCCATGATACAACTGTTACAATGTTATCGATGCTAAGGAATTAACAGTGAAACATTACAAGCTGAGAGCAGAGATCTTAAAAGAAATTGCGATGTTTGAAATCCAAAATTATACCAGGAAAATCAAATCACTCGATGTAAAATGTAATGCTGCTCACCTTGCTCAGATAATTCTAAAATCGAAACCTTTTAACTTCGAACTAGTTCTATATCTTTTACTAGTTACTCGTACAAGGTTGAGTGTTCCTGTGGAAATACCAACAGTAATACGTACGCTTTACGTTAGATGTCAATATTGACATAGTTTGTGGTGGATTACATCAAATGAAAGCGGCGATTGACGATAATTTACGTGTAAGTAGATCTTGTTTCAGATGCAAAAAACTAATTGAAAATTATGCAGATTACGGCTTTCACTTGATTATTGACACGAGTATTATGACCGATGATCGTTACGAAAACAAAAACACGATCATTGTTCACACGTTAGATTCTATTGCAAAAACCGATAGGACAAAAATCTTATATGTTAATGGGTATTGTCGACTATAATGAGATACTGGAGCACTATGTCGCTTATACAACAGCAGGGATACACTGGTATTGCTATGATGACTTTGTTGATACAACTGTGTTACAATGTTATCAGTACTAAGAAATTAACAGCGAAGCAAGCTGAGAGCAGAGATCTTAGAAACTGCGATGTTTGAAATCCAAAACTATACCAGGAAATCCTCGTAAATTAGAAAATCCCACTAAAAAAAATAATGCATCATATTATTACATACGCGATGTACAGCGATATTAATTAAATATTAACTAAAAGTTCTGCATATATTAACTAAAGACTGCACGAAAATATATCAATTTGTGTTAGATCAAAATTCATTTTGAGTTTTCGAATAGTTGAGTTTTAAATGGAATTTTAAAAAAGTTTTAATAAATTAAAGTTCGTGAAAACAATATATTAGATAAAAAAATAAATTAATAGTTTAAGATTCAGTATTTAACAAATAATAATCAAAAGAAATTCCGGATCAATGAAGATCAAGATCGCGTCTCTTGTGGCGACAAACAAAAGTAACAGCACCTATATATTATTTTAACAAGGATGGAGAAAAACTATAAAAAAAACATATGAATCAAGTGCTAATTTTATTAAGAAATGTTTCTACCCTATTCGGATTCTCTTCAGTGAAAAAAATATAATTAATCAACAAAAGCAAACAATAGAGTCGAGTAGTACAAAAATTACTAATATGTAAATTAATATCAAGAAGTCGCAAGTATAAAAGTGTCAATACGCATAAAAAATTAATATAAGTCTGTGTACGTGTACAGTACGGCGCTCGAAAAATCCTTTTCCATAACATGTAAATTATTATTAGGAAATCGCCAGTATAAAAAGGTATCAAACCACAAGAGACATTATAACGAATCTGTATACATGTGCAGACATGAAGCTCACGACATTGAAATATCCACGAGGAAGAATCATTCCTCGAAATGAAAACATGGCAAAAACTCAGGAATTTTAGTCTTCAGATGTAATGAATCATTAATATGCGTAAGATCCTGAGAATTTCCGTAGGAAATCTGTAGTAATTATAAACAGAAGGAGCAACAAGTCTTGACACACATAACAACAGATGTCGTAAAAAATATTATATTATGTACAGAAGCAATAATAAAAATGCAAAAAATAACAAAGACAAACCGTTATAATTTTGAAGTCAGAGGCGATAAAAAAATGTTAACATATAATACTTAGAGAAAAAAACAGAGAAAAATATAATGTGAAAAAAAACGTAAATTAATAATCGCAAGAATAAAAGCTGTGATGTGACTGAAAACATGTGATAAATGCTCACCGAGGCGATGAAAAAGACAATAACATATAATAAATCGAAGAAAAAACAATATGAAAAGATTTATAGATTAATAGTCGCAAGAATAAAAACTATGAAATGACTGAAAAAATGTGATAAACGCTCACCAAAACCGCTAGCGCAGATAATAGAAAAGAGTAAACAGAAATAGGCATATCGCAAGAGCTCAAAGAGCGTCGAAACACATGTATCGATGGATCGCAAGTTCGAATAGTAATGAGACGCGTATGACGAAATATCGAAGCTGGTTGTTAAGAAGGGAGAGGATGGATAAATAACATGAACGCGGATGGAAGTGAGTCAAGAGCTAGAGAAAAGGGAGAACGGGAGAAAAAGGAAACGAAAGATGGGAGAAGAGGGGCAGTATAGAGGAGAAGAATGAAATATTAAACTAATTTTGAATCGAAATTAAACTAATTTTTTTTTAAATGGGAAAGAAATGCTATCCAACAGATCGATATCTTCCTTAATATTAATACTATTAGATTGATTTTTGATATGCAGCATTTCAGATATTACTCTCTTGATGTAATGTGATTCATTGTCTAAAATAGAAATGTTATTCCATTTGAATTCTTGACCTGCTAATCTATGTTCCGA
Source organism: Camponotus fellah (assembly GCA_030586385.1). Classification (NCBI taxonomy): domain Eukaryota; kingdom Metazoa; phylum Arthropoda; class Insecta; order Hymenoptera; family Formicidae; genus Camponotus; species Camponotus fellah. Next base: position 128,596 of record JAPIVC010000310.1, read on the forward strand.
CACAACTGTGATTAGCAGAGGAATTATCTATGTTAGATTGATGTTCTTTGATACAAGTATTAAGTTGTCTCTTAGTTTGTCCTACGTAAGAGACATTACAGTCAAGACAATTAATCCTGTAAACTACATTGGTTTTTTGTTCGTTAAGTAAGGGAATTGTGAACTTTAATAAAATAACTTAACTTATTAAGGATGAGAAATGCAAATTTTTTTATTGAGTTGATGTGACAGAAGTATAAATTTAGACGAAATATTTTTAATAAAAGGGATCACAAAGTAAGATAGGGGGAGGGAAGGATCAGATGTAGAGAGACAAAGAAAAGTAGGAGAGGGAAGAGACTGGATTAGGAGAAGAGAAAATTAGTTTGTGAATTCTATTGCGAATAACCTTGAAAATTAGACTAAGAGGATAACTATTTTCAATTAATATTTTAATGATGATGTGAAAATTCTTTTCATGGAACTGTGGGTGAGAGACATGGAGCATTTTGTCGGTTAAGCTCACAATAACGCCTTTTTTATGAGCCATGAGATGGTGTGAATTGAAATTTAAGAAACATCCTGAAAAGTTGGTTTTCTATACCAGTCTGTAACAATTTTATTGTCTTGAATAAGTAAGACATCAAGAAAGCTCAATGATCTATTTTGTTCAATTTCTACTGTAAATTGAATTCTGTGATGGAAAGAATTCAAGATTTTTTTAATATCAGAAATGAGTGTGAGAGGAACAGCAGATACCATATCATCAAAATATCTGAAATAGAATGGAACACTACATGGCAATTGTTTGAAAGCTTTCTCCTCCAGATCGCACGTCACTATGTCCGCTAAAATCGGAGACAGTGGAGATCCCATTGGTGTGCCGAATGTTTGCTTGTAAATAACATTATCAAAAGTAAAAAAAAAGTGAAGTTCATTACTAATTTAACACCTTTAATCATTTCATGGAACGGAATAGAGCAGCGTTTTTTTATATGATGCCATCTTTTGGCTAACCCTCCCATTGCTAAATCAAGAGGTATGTTAGTGAACAGAGAAATCACATCCAACGGAAAAAGTAATAAATTAAATTTTCATCGAAAAGCAGATCCTGCAAAAGTTTAGCAAGGTTAAAACTGTTAACGACATGACTGGAAGGATTGGGGATATTCTTATAGATGAGATTGTGTAAAAATAAAGCAAAGGAGTGTAAGGGATTTCCTATAGAAGAGAGTATAATTCTGAACGGAATGCCAGGTTTATGAATTTTAGACAGGTACGCTCGTGATAAAGTCCCCGCGCTAATTTTGTAAGACTTCGCTTTAATTCTAGTAATATAATTTTTATCACTCCAATCCTTCAACAATAGTTTTAAGTTGTCGTTAATATTGTTCAAGGGATTTCTGTTAATAATCCGGTATGTGTTCGAATCATGTAATTCAATTCAATCATCTTGTTTATATATAGAGATTGATCAAGACAAAGTAACATTTCCTTTATCAGCTTTTGTGAAAAGTAAGTTAGGATGGTCTGCCAAGAATTTTTTTTGTTTTAACAATCCTGCTTTGAATCATTTTGTCAAAGCTGGAGAGAGCCGATCTTGAGGAGAGAAAGCCTTCTAGAATATGTATCGTATGATTATGAACATCCATGGTCAGGATGTACAACGCGAAAATTTTTCTTCATGTTTTTAATGTATTCATGAACAACATTATTTCTTTGAGGAGCAGTAATAGGCAAACTAAATTTTTCACCCAATTGAAGCAAAGATACAATATCATCCGGAATCACAATGGAAGATAAATTTTTAATTACAGCTTTTATTCTTGCGATTATTAATTTACGTTTTTTTCACATTACATTTTTCTCTGTTTTTTTTTTCTCTAAGTATTATATGTTAACTTTTTTTATCATTTTATCATCGCCTTTGACTTCAAAATTATAACGGTTTGTCTTTGTTATTTTTTCATTTTTATTATTGCTTCTGTACATAATATTTTTTGCGACATCTGTTGTTATATGTGTCAAGACTTGTTGTTCCTTCTGTTTATAATTATTACAGATTTCCTACAGAAATTCTTAGGATCTTACGCATATTAATGACTCATTACATCTGAAGATTAAAATTCCTGAGTTTTTGCATGTTTTCATTTCGAGGAACGATCCTTTCTCGTGGACATTTCAACGTCTGGGGTGAGCTTCATGTCTGCACATGTACACAGATTCGTTATAATCTCTCTTGTGATATGATACCTTTTTATACTGACGATTTCCTAATAATAATTTACATGTTATGGAAAAGGATTTTTCGAGTGCCGTGTCTGCAGACGTACACAGACTTATATTAATCTTTTATGCGTATTAACACTTTTATACTTCTTGATATTAATTTACATGTTAGTAATTTTTGTACTACTCGACTCTATTGTTTGCTTTTAATTAATTATATTTTTTTCACTGAAAAGAACCCGAATGGGGTAGAATGGGGTGTTAATAAAATTAGCATTTGATTCATATGTTATTTTTATAGTTTTTTTCCATCTTTGTCAAAATAATATATAGGTGCTTACTTTTGTTTGTCGCCACAAGAGACGCGATCTTGGTTCATTGACCCGGAATTTCTTTTGATTATTATTTAATATATAATATTATATAAATTTAAAAATTAAAAAGCATAAAAAAATTTTAAAAATTTAAAAGTATAAAAAATATTAAAAATAAAAAATAATATAAAATATAAAAAAAAATAAAAAAGGTAACCATTTTTCCACCACGTTCGCGTTCGTGGTTCTGGATTCAACAGAGAGTGGAAAGAAATTTACAATAAAAACCGAAATTTTGGGTAATAAGAACCGTAAGTCGCGTGTTATAGGGCGAAAGGAAGACGATCAGCACCTATATATTATTCAAATAAGCGTGGAAGAGAATAACATATGGAAGTGCACAATTTATTACAAAAAAATTATTTCAAACGTTTCGGCCCAAGTCGGGCTCTATTCAGTGATATATAAGATAAAGGCATGGAACCACTGAGGGCATGTTTCACAATGTATTGAGACGGAAAAAGTCGTTAAACAATCGCAAGTGTATACAAACAATAAATCGCAAAAGAACTCTAGATGTAATGTAATGTTGCGTGCAGGCAGGCTATGTGCTCACTTTCCTTGGGAGTGAGACTGTAAACATAGATCGCTCTTTGATGTTGTAGCAAGGCAAAACCGTTGGAAATTTAGTCCTCAATATCTTGAAAAAATTTAATATAAAATATAATAGTCTAAACTTCATGAACAAAATCTACTATTGATAATATCTTGATCTTTTTTTCAAGAAAGATCCTTTTCTAAAGATTTAAGAAACTTGATTGCAACTTATAATAATTAATGAGTCGGAAGTTTTTTCCTAATAATTTGTTTGAATATACAAAAGACTTAATTGTTTTTGCTTTTTTTAATACTCTGCAATAATGATTTCATTATTTTTAATTTTTTAATCATACATATATATAAGTACCGTCCGTCTGACCGCGAACTACTCCCGCATTCGTGGACTGATTTTCGTAAAAGAGGTACCAAAATGTAACAAATTTTTAGGGGGAGGCTGCTATGTGGTTTTTTTAAAAGTTTGGACCACCTACGCATAGAGAAGCCAGAATTGATTAAAGGGGAGCAGCAAGTTATTATGCATTGAATATAGCTGCAAGAGGAACAGTTGAAGATCGAGGGGGGACGAGGAACGTCGAGCTATAGTCTATTTGTAATAAGTTAGCGTGGGGAGGGAATCCGCTGGGACATCAAAAAAAAAACAGATGTTGGTCGCGGGAATGGAGAAATGAGTTATACTCTATGCGTAATAATATGCAAGGGCGTGCGTGTAACAGGGCATCAATACCCATGCAAAGACCCACGTATTGACCACCGCGCATGCGCAGTGAAGGAGCGTAAGTGAGAATGTCATAAAAGGGATAGGATAAACGGAATAAGAATAGAAGAAATTTAACGAGGAAAGAGCGAAAACGCGAAAAGAATAGAAGAAATTTAATTAGGAAAGATACAAATAAACATAAAGAAGAATAGACAAAAAAGGTAAGGAAAAAACTCAGAAATGGAAGATAGGTAGGAACAGATGTTGGAAAAGGCAAGAAGGAAAAACGAAAAGGCAACAAAGTATGGGGATGACGAGGAGTTAAAACGAAGATAAAGGAAAAGCGGACATGACGAGTGGATATAATTTGAACGTTCGAAATGGCCACGGGTAAATTTGACCACGTTCGAAATGGCCACGTTCGAAACGGCCACGTTCGAAACGCCACGTTCGTAATGGCCACGCGTTCGTAATGGCCACGTTCGGAATGGCCACGTTCAAAACGGCCATGTTCGAAACGGTCACACACACACACACACACACACACCGGGGGGGTGCAAGGGGGGGCCTTCGGCTCTCCTTCCCGCACCCACCCCGTCCACCTCGCTTCGTGTGAAAAGCTACAAACCTATGTGTGTGTGTGTGTGTGTGTGTGTGTGTGTGGCCGTTTCGAACGTGGCCGTTTCAAAGTGGCCATTACAACGTGGCCGTTTCGAACGTGGCCATTTCGAACGTGGTCAAATTTACCCGTGGCCATTTCGAACGTGGTCATTCGGACGCTCCCGACATGACCCACCCAAGCATACATTAGAGGAGATGCGCGATGATGAGCGGAATATGTAGAATAAGATTCCTCCAAAACGGGGAATTAGCGGGATGGGTAGGAGAAGGAACGATTTTTAATGTAAATTCGGAAGAACAAACGAAATTAAGAAAATTTGGAATAAAAACGAAAATTGAAAGGGGAAAAGCAAGAAATGATTGGAATTAACGGACATAGATGATTAAACAAAAGAAAGAAAAAAATGGGACAAAAGGGAGAAAAGGGAAATCGACGGAATGGACGGAAAAGATATTGGCGAGGAGAAGAGGAATAAAATGGAAAGGTCGTGAAAAGAGGAAAAAAATGTACGAGGAGGAAGGAGAGAAGAAGAAATGATGATAAGAAGAATTGATGATTTACAGAAAGGTAAATATTGACATGTATCTTTTTCAAAGATAAGGGTTAGAGAGACGAAAGTTATTAGGAAAAATGGTAAACGGTAGGATGGAGGAACGAAAGAAGGTAAAGGTAGGCAGAATTTTAACAAAAAAAGGATTAATAAAATGAAAAGAATAGAAAAATCAAAAAAGAATATTAAAATTTCAGAAATGGATGACGGAATGGATGAATTGTTGATAGAGGCAGTAAAGGAATTGGAGGAGAGAATGCGGAAAAAAGAAGAGAGGAAAGAAGATGAGGAGGATGAAAAGACAAGAAAGGAGAAACAGCGGCAAGAGAATGAATGCGGAAGGAGGAAAGTAGTAAAGAAAAGAAAAAACGAGTAAGACAAATAAGGAAGAAGAAATAACATTATCAAAAAAAGAAGAAAAAGAATAGCTACGTAAGAAAGGAAAAAGAATATATATATAAATTATGTAATATAGAAAGGAATAAAATTAAAATAGAAATTTATTTAAATTACATATGTTGACAATATAATACAAAGAAAAATAAAACATAAAAAACAAAAATAATAAAATAAAATATATTTTTAAAAAAATTAGAAAATATTGATAATGAATTTGATTAATATGATATATGTTTGATTAAATTGAAATGTATTGCATTAGAAAGAAGTATATATGAAATATATTTGATTAAAATGAAATAAAGTGTAAAGGAGAAATAGTTGATATAATTTGTTTTTTTTTTTTAAAAAGGAAAGGAAAGAAAAAAAGGATTCTAAGGACCAAAAAACATAACAAAGAATTGTTAAATTTCAGAATTGGATGATGGGAGGGATGAAATGAAGAAAGAGAGGAGAAATTGGAGGAATTGGAGGTGAGAAAGCGGAAAAAAGAAGAGAAGAAAGAAGATGAGTAGGATGAAAAGACGAGAGAGGAGAAACAACGGCAAGAGAATGTGTGCGTAAGGAGCATAATAGTAAAGAAATGAAAAAACGAGAAAGATAAATAAGGAAGAGGAATTAACATAGATGAAAAAAAGAAGAAAAAGAAAAGATAAATTATGTCATATGGAAAAGAAATAAATTATTAATTAAATTAATTTTGAGAGAAATGTATTTAAAAGAAAAGAAAAATATATGATTATCAAATTAGCTAATTTTTGATTTTATAATCAAGTATAATAAATTACATTTGTAGACAAAATAATACAAAGAAATATAATACATATAACAAATAACAAAAATTCACAAAAAATGTAATATACAGGGAGGTTTTGTAAAAAGCGAAATGTGAAAGGAGAGAGGGCAAGAATGAGAGGAACAATAAAAAAAAGAAAGGGGTTGATTTCTGTAGAGCACAGGCAAAGACAGACAGACCGAAAAAAGAAAAAAAATATTTAAAAAAAAAGAAACAAAAAAGAAAAATAATATATATATTATTAATGGAAAAAGGCTTTGAGGCCCGCGCTTCGCGCGGGCCAAAACTAGTTTCATAATAAATTTGCAATCCTAAAATACTAAAATATTTTATTTTATAAAATCCATCAAATATATTAAAATTCAAGATTATTGTATAGAAGCATAGTATATCACTACAGTGTGTGATGTGCTGATAAATAATAATTGTTAATAATTATTAATAATTATTTAGAGGTAGCGAATGATCAGAACTACGCGGAACTATCGTCGGAGGGGCTTAGAACTATTGTTTGAAACCTGACACGAACCAAAGACTAATCGTAGAAGCATAGCATATCACTATAGTGTGAGTGATATGATGATAATAATTGTTAATAATTATCAATAATTACTTAGAGGTAGGGAATGATCAGAACTACGCGGAACTATCGTCGGGGGTCTTAGAGCTTTGTTGTTGAAAACCTCGAACGAACCGAGAATTAATCATAGAAGCATATCATTATAGTATGAGTGATAATGATTAATAATTATTATTTAGAGGTAGTCTACGATCAGAACTATGATATAGAACTTTAGAACTCGTCGATAACTATAAAATTCAATGGAGTAAATTTTTAAAAAACGATATGATATGCTGACTTCGCGGGAAGTTAGCATATCATTTCCCAATTTCTGTTATTTATATTAAATGACCAGAACTATTATTAAAATTTATCAAGAATTATAGAACTCGATTGTATGCAAAGAGAACTTCACTTTTTTTTTGATATGCTAACAATTGATATGCCAGCTTCATATCAGTGCCTCGAAGTGTTTTATGTTTAAAATTGCAGATTTTAATTCAAACTGGCAAGTTAGCCAATGCACTGTGAAGCTCAGAAAACTGGCACTGTTATGCATGCAAGTCCACATATCAGTCGTAACAGAAATGACATTAATTTCAACTAGCATTTTTTTTATTTTGATCACCGTCTTATTATAAATATCTGGTATTATTTTATTTGTAAAATAGAATCGACTTGGTATTTTGTACTGTGATAAGTTTCTTCATAAGCCTTGTGAAACCAGGTCTTTCAACCACAGAAATGGATTCATCATCAATAACATTTCATCAATTAAATAGTCATATTTCTTAGCCCTTATGTTGTTTATTCCAATGTTTAAGTGTTTCTTTTTTATTCAAGAAAATTTTTTTGCTTTAAATTTTTCTTTCATGTTGACACAAGGATATATCTTAATTAGAAGATGAAGCAATAGAATCTATTCCTTGAGAAGTGAATCAATCTTCAACTGACGAAATTCATCTTCGTGTTTATTTTTTACGTGATTTATCAATTCTGACGTAGTAGCTTGCCTTCCTTCCCCTCCACGTAAAATCTTCGTAAGGCATAATTTACATTCCACTATTTTTGGATTTTCGCATTTGATAAAATATGTCCATATAGGCGATTTCTTCTTATTTATAGAAGCCATCATGTATATTTCACAAAAATAAATGAAAATAATAAAAACTGCTTAATAAGAATCAACTAAATTAATTATAAGAACTAACACCTTTTATGTTGCGCGGTTTAAGCTAACAATAACAATAAGCGAATGAACTTGCCACAACATGCGTACTCTCTAAATTTTTCCGAGTGAAAATGTGACTCTTTATTTGAGTGAATGCACTTGACTATCAACTCTTAACAGAGTGACTTTGCACTTCTTTTCACTCGAAACAATTGAAATCTGTGACTCGAACTCCACGAGTGAAAATATCCTTAATTATTTTCTCGAAGTGTTGAAGTGAATTTTAGCACTCTGTCCCCGAATAGCTCGAATCGAGTAAAAATCCACTTGAACGGAGTGACTCAGCTACGCGAGAGACATGACGTGCTATACTACGTGAGTCATCATCACGTTCTGAAAAAAACACAGGACAATATTTATGGAAATACATAGGCAGAATATTGTTCGTAAAATTTATAACAATTTTTTTTCTTTCATAAATTCACTTTATAACAATCGTGGGCGAGTAGTTATATTACATTCAGTACATGCTCAGATGCGAGTTTGACGTAGGTTATGATGCTATATACTGTACTTGCCATGTTGATAGCTACTTTGTTGGAGGGAGAAGTCGGGCGCTCATATTTGTTTGTATGCTTGAATATTTCAAAGAATTGTGGATATTATATAGGGAATGAGTTTTGTGAATATCATGCTATTGTGAAAAAAAACATGTTTCCTGAAGTAAGTATAACCTCACCACATGGCATTTCTATTTGTTATTTTAGAGCGTTGTTAAGTTAATTTGCTAAAAAAATGTTCAGAGAAATGTTTATACTTAAAACCTCATCTTAGAACGAAATTAAGATTTATTGCTTAAAAATACTTATTGAGAAGAAAAATCGTAAAACGTTATATTTCAGTTTGTGTTTGAAGAATTATCAAGATCTGTTATCTCTTTGAATCATATAGAGCCTTAGAGTAAATTTTGACATGTGATGGGAAAAAAATATTTTTAAAAAAAAAAAGTTTTTGGGGAAATTTCTTTAAAGAAAAGATAAAATATGAAGACTTTTTCTGTTTTTATTCTTCATTCGAATTACTTAGTTCGTTTCATAGATGGGCGTTTCATATATTTGAAAATAATTTATTTTGCAAATAATATATTTTTAAATGTTTTTTTTTATTTGCATAGAATCTCAATATAAATTCTCAAATAAATTGATTAATTTTATCTAATAGAACTGCTATTAAACATGCTGTTTATCTATATATTATCTATTTATTATAAACTATAGCTTATTATGTATTTAATGTTATTAACGTTTTTTATTATTTATAAAAGAATATGAGTTGATATTAAAAATTGTTTAAAAAATATTTTTTTTTCAAAATTAGTTAAAATTTATTTATTTTGGTTATTAAAATAAAAATTTATTAGGAAATAATTACTTGAATTTTATTTAACTAATTTTTATTAGTTAATTTATTTTTAAATAAATTATTTGGATTTGTTTTCATTATAACAACTAACTTTTAAATATTGTTTGCAAATAACATATAAAAACCTATTTAAATAATATTTTATTTTCAAATATTTTTTATTTGTTAATCAAATAAAAAATGCCCATGACTGATTTGTTTAACTTCCAATAAATTATTCCAAATGTTTCAGAATGCAATGATGGACCCTGAGATTTTGGCCATATATCTTAAAAATAGAGGAGTTAATGAGAACACAATCAACGTTTTATTGAGTATGTATCAGTTTGGTAAGACAGAAAAGTAATGTAGCATAATAATATTGTTGTTTTTTTTAAGGTCTTGTTAAGTTATTTGAATATGTCTAGTGGTTGATTAATTCTAGGTTCCTAAATATTATTTTATTATTTTATTAACAAATTATTTTATTTCAGATCTTAATTTGTAAATTTATTTAAATATCTATTGGTTGGTTAATTTTAGGTCTGTAAACGAAGTGTCTCTTGTTATTTTACTATCATTGTTAGTTTACAATCAAACTGTGTCACCAATGGAAGGCTATACTTGTTCAATGTGTCATAAATTTATTCCGAATGGATTAAAACATTTCACAGCGCATTTAAGATATGCACATAGTTTGTCAGTGTCAGCTCCCTATAGTTTTGGATATCAATGTGGACAAGATGAATGTCAATGTGTTTTCAAAATTTCAATAGTTTGATTAGACATCTTCGTATTAAACATCCAATTGTAAAGAACAGAAATAACGAGTCATTTTTATTTCAAAATCATATGGAGGTAGATTCTAATGAAGATCCTGAGCAAGATAGTTATTGTAGTGTGCCTGAGAGTAACAATTCTAAAGATAAATTTCAAAAAGTGTTTAGTGTATCAGGAGAGGCTGCACAAATGGTTGCTCACCTTAGATCCAAAGCATTTATTACAGGGACTAGTTTGACTCAAGCTTGCATGGCAGCAGAGGTTTTTGTTTGTAACATTGCAAACTTTTTTCAACAAGAAGTTATGAATTATTTTTCAAGTAAGGCTATATCATTGAATCAAGTTGATATTCAGAATTTACTCTCTAAGTTTGAGATATCTGCTCCTTTTAATAAATTTTCATCCATTGAAGAGCAATTGAAAGCTTTAAAAATGTATTATAGATTGGTAGACTCCGTTGAGATTCCGCTTGGAGATCGTTGTGAATCAGTGCTGAATAGACAATCTGGTGAATACGAACCAAAGTTAGTTATTGAAAGTTTTCAATATGTTCCAATAATTGAGAGTCTTAAATTAATACTTTCTCATTCAAGTGTTAGAAAATATATTGAAGAAGAATCTTCTTCTTCAGATGGATTTATGAGGGGTTTTAGAGATGGGGAAAGCTTTAAAAAAAAATCCATTTTTTCAGAGATATCCACAAGCATTAAGAATCCAATTATACTATGATGATATAGTTGTAAACAATCCTCTAGGAAGTAAAACATCAGCTCACAAATTAGGAGCATTTTACTTTACTATTCAAAATTTGCCTCCTCATTTGCAATCATTTATGGGAGGAATTCAAGTTTTAGGATTTTGTTACACAGCTGATGTTACTAAATATGGTTTTAAGGAAATTTTTAGTCCATTTCTTGATGATTTGAATAAATTGGAAAGTGAAGAAGGAGTTATGGTAAGTTTTGATGGAGAACCGTTTGTATTGAGGGCCACAATAGCTTGTGTAGTTGCTGATGGTTTGGCTGCACATCAGATGTTCGGATTCTTGGGTCCTTCTGCTAACCACTTCTGTCGTTTATACATATGTCTGATCTTAGATGAAAAGTAAAAATTAAAAATTCAAGAACGAGAGAATTATATGATAAACAAGTACGGAAAGTCAAATCAAAGCTATTGACCGATACTGAAACGGGTTTGAAAGAAAATATTGCATTACATAGAAGTCATTTCTGGCACTGCGCTGAGAATTTCGTTTTTGATTCAATGCATGACATTTGGCAAGGTATTACACTTGTAGTTTTTGAGTACGTAATCAAACATTTTATTAAGAGAGAGAATAGATATAACTTGACTTTGACTGAACTAAACAACCGAATACAGATGTTTCAGTATGCCAGAAAAAAAATAAGTCGTGACCTAATTTTACTCTCAATAATTTTTACAATGGTAACCCGATTCAGCAGAAAGCTGTGCAAACATGGTGTCTCTTGAGAATATTTCCTTTCTTGGTCTCTGATAAAGTACCTAAAAAAGATGAATACTTGCATCTTGTTCTTTTCTTGAATGGAATTAGTGAAGTAATCTTTAATCACATCATCATCTCAGGCTCTTTACTTACAGGATTAGAATTTGTCTCAAGTTTTAAGGAACTATTTCCCAATGTTGCACTTATAAACAAATTCCATCATTTGATGCATTACGGGGAATGTTTGATAAAGTCTGGGCCATCCATAATATGTCTGCGCTATGAAGCAAAGCATAGCATATTCAAAAAATATGGAAGTCAATGCTGCAATTTCAAAAATTTACCTTTTAGCATGATCCGGCTGAGTCAAATTTCACAATGTGTCATTTGGGGTTCTAGCGATGCCCCAAGAAAGAAAATAATCTGTTCAAAGGGGCAGACAGTTCTGATTAAAAATTGTCAGGTTGTATTTGAACGTAGTAGGAATAGCGGACAATGTAAACGTATTTGAAACATTAAAAATAGAAATATATGGTGTTCAATACCGAAGTGGATGGCATGTTGCTGTCAAAAGTGGACGAGAAACTGAATCAGGAAATCCTTTGTTTGCTAAAATAATGAAAATATATATTTATGAATCCGATAGGGTTTATTTTCTGTGTCGTGAATGGAAAACTCTGGGTTATGAACGTTCTTTAAATTCTTTCAGTGTGGCCTGAGGCTCAAATATTGTTTTGACATTTCGGCTGATGATTTAAAGGACATGAAGCCTTTTGCTTTATGGCGAGATTATTGTAGCACTGAAAATTTTATAACTTTGCGTCATATCCTGATTTAGTGTATAGAAATAGTTTATAAAAACAGTTTAATATAGGAGATTAAATTTTTACTTATAACTGCTAAAAATTTGTACAAAATGTAATATTTTAAATTAAATGAAGCTTTTAAAAAATTAATTAAGTAAAAGTGCGGGTAGATTTAACTTTTATTACAATATTTTTTTGTGAGTGTGCCGATTACTTTCCCGGTTTGTGTTTTATTGGATTAAACTAGAATTAAATTAAAATATAAAAAGGGAAGAGCTGGTCTCTCTCAAAACACTTATTATTAGTGTTGGGGTTACCAAATATTACCCTAACTTAACGACACCCTACAATATCGATCGATAGATCCTCGGGTCGACTGGACTCGCCCCCTTCCAATGGAAGTCAATCTGATTTTCGCTATCGTTCGACGCGCACGCGAAGATGTGAATCCGCATATATCTTTGAATCCGTCAATAAACGAATTATTGTTGTGTAATAAATAAACGCCTGATTTATTTATTTACTTGCCCAATAGGTTATGGGCCCAGTAAATTGAATAACGTGCGGTAAAATACGAATTGAAGTCGCGAGTGAAAAATTCGGCGGCAACGTGGCCAAGACATGTAGCGAAGCGTGAAAATAAAAGGGTTAGAGAAACGGGAAGACCGTTTAATCAGATTCAAGTGGTGCAAACAATTAATATCATCGACAGACGTGTCGATATGACGTCGATAATGAAAATCGAGCCGCTAAACGCGGAAAATTATGACACGTGGAAACTCCAAATGGAAGCAATAATGAAAAATGACACGTGGTCTTATGTAGACGGTTCCAAAGGTAAACCAGAGACTGGAGACACGGAAATAGCGCTTTGAAAGAATAAAGATGCGAAAGCGAAAGCCGATATAATTTTATCAATTAGTACATCGGAGTTAAAGATAATTCGCGGATATGAAACATCGAGAGAAATGTGACTGAAAATCGAATCGACGTTTCAGTCTAAAGGACCGACGCGAAAAGTAAAGTTGTTAAAAACGGTAATTCTGTCAAAATTAAAAAAAGGTAAAAACGTGCGACTTCATTTAACTGAATTTTTTGAGGCGGTCGCGAAATTAAAAGAGATTGGTTTAGAGATAAACGAAGAAGTATTGACAATTTTATTGCTCTATAGCTTGCCTGATTCGTTCGAGAATTTTCGTTGTGCCATCGACACGCGCAACAAGTTGCCAAAACCTGAAATATTGCGAGTAAAAATACCCGAAGAATTCCAGTCGCGAAAATCAACTGAGAGTGGTGCGGAAATGAGAGCTATGTATATAAAAAACGCAAATTTCGACCTGTGTGAAGTTGGCCCCTCATTTTTTAAATTTGAAAAAAATGAGTAGAGTTCTGAATGCCCCCGGAAGAGTTCTAGAGTTCTCAGTCAATTTTAGAAAGAGTTCTGTCATTTAAAGTAATGAAAACACCATTTGAAAAACCGGAGGGGGTTAACTTCACGACGCCCCACATTTTGCGAAAAATTCAATTTTCTTTAGAGTTCTGGGAATATTTCAAATAGTTCTATAGTTTTAGATAAGTTTCAAAAATAGTTCTGTTCAAAATACTGCAAAAATTAAATTTGAAAAGTCCAGATATAGGAAACGAAAAATTGTGAGAAATCATTCAATTTTGATTTTAACGCTTCGAACCTATAATAATCGTTAGAACTCGTGAGGGCTACTCAGAACTCTCAACAAAACGTCGGATTTCTCAAAAAATTTTTTTCGATTTGATAGATGAAAATTTTTTCAAAATTCGATGTTCTATTGAGAGTTCTGGATAGCCTCTCACGAGTTCTAACGAATATTATTAAGACTCGAAGCGCTAAAATCAAAATTGAAAGAGTTCTCGCCATTTTTCGATTCTCCAGTCGAAAATTTCTAAGTCCCAGGTGTCGAAAAATTTTTTCCGGAAATCTGAAGTTCTGTTAACAGTTCTGAGCAACTTCTCAGAGTTTTAAAAATTATAAGCATATTTAATACTTAAAATTTTTCGACGCCTGGGGCTTAGAAATTTTTGACTGGAGAATCGAAAAATGGCGAGAACTCTTTCAGTTTTGATTTTAGCGCTTCGAGACTTAATAATATTCGTTAGAACTCGTGAGGGGCTATCCAGAACTCTCAATAGAACATCGAATTTTTGAAAAAAATTTTTCATCTATCAAATCGAAAAAAATTTTTGAGAAATCCGACGTTTTGTTGAGAGTTCTGTGTAGTCCACGAGTTCTAACGATTATAAGGTTTGAAGCGTTAAAATCAAAATTGAACGATTTCTCGCAATTTTTCGTTTCCTGTATCTGGACTTTTCAAATTTAATTTTTGCAGTATTTTGAACAGAACTATTTTTGAAACTTATCTAGAACTATAGAACTATTTGAAATATTCTCAGAACTCTAAAGAAAATTGAATTTTTCGCAAAATGGGAGGCGTCGTGAAGTTAGCCCCCCCGGTTTTTCAAATGGTGTTTTCTTACTTTAAATGACAGAATCTTTCAAAATTGACGAGAACAAACTCTCGGGCATTCAGAACTCTACTCATTTTTTTCAAATTTAAAAAATGAGGGGCCAACTTCACACAGGTAAAGTATCGACAAAACAGTGTGTGTCAAACGAACATCGTGAGAAACCGAAAGATGAGGAAAGTGAGACTCAAGGGCAAACACCGATGGGACCGCGATGTTATCGATGCGATAGAATCGGTCATGTAGCTAGATATTGCAAAGCGAGATACCCGTTGAATTCGCAAATGAGTGTATGACAGGCGAAAGATGACGAAAATGAACCGGAATTTTCGGATGACGCGAGCGGAAACTTGGTTATGCTAAACACGGTCGAGATAGCAATGCATAGTTGCGAGAGCATAAATGATGATGTGTGGTGCTTGGATAGCGGGTGCACAGCTTATATGTGCACAGAAAAGGACAAATTCGAGAAGATCGAGAATGTAAACAAAACATTGAACTTGGCAAACAGTGAATCGACAAGCATTACTGGCGCGGGTAACATGAGGTTGTCAGTGAGCAACGGCAAGAAAGACACAAAAATAAATTTCGAGAAAGTGTACATTTCGGACCTACGCACGAATTTGATATCGGTGTCAAAAATCATCGATCACGGGTATGAGGTACTGTTTCGAGAAAAAGACGCGATAGTGACAAGCAAAAATGGAACGATTATTTTTCAAGCAGATAAAGTCGGGAGTCTCTATTATGCGCGAAAGGGAAACAATGCAGTCGACGATATAAACAAGGCAGCAATGTTATTGAGCCATAAGGAGAGCAAGACAGTTGAACGTGGAAAGAGAGACGATTCGGTGAGTGAAGCGAACAACGCTACAGGGCCAGCGAGAGGTGCAAAGAACAATATAAACGAGTGGCACTATAGACTTGGACATTTAAACAAGCGAAATTTACGGAGCATGGCGAAAAGCGGTGTAGTTCACGGGTTAAAACTTGAAAACAAGCAGCAGATGTTAAAATGCGAGGTTTGTACACTCGAAAAGCAAACTCGTCTTCCATTCCCAGAAAACAAAGGTAACGGAACAAAAAACCTATTGGAGATAGTACACACAGACGTCTGCGGCCCGATAAGAAACGCGTCATTCTCAGGTGTCAAATATTTTGTGATGTTCATCGACGATAAGTCACGTTGATGCGAAATATTTTTCGTAAAAAATAAAAGCGACGTTCTCGGCGCATTTAAAAAATACAAAACCGCAGCTGAGACATTGACTGGTAGAAAGGTTAAAGCACTGCAGTCTGATAATGGCAAAGAGTACTGCAATAAAGAATTTGATCAATTTTTAGAGCAAAACGGGATCGCAAGAAAACTTATGGCACTGCACACCCCTCAACAAAACGGCCTGGCAGAGAGAAAAATAGAACATTGGTTGAAATGGCTAGATATATGATGCGTCAAGCCAATGCTCCCTCGTCGTTCTGGGTAGAGGCGGTAAATACAGCGTGCTATGTGAGAAATCGGTGCGTAACAAAATCGTTAAATGGAGAAATCTCGTACAAACTTTGGAAAGGAAAAACCTCCACGGTGATATACTTTCGAGTATTCGGCACAAAGGCATTCGTGTTGAATAAAAACAATCAAAAAGGAAAATTCGAGTCGCGATCGGAAGAAGGTGTCTTCGTAGGATATTCGAACGAATCGAAAGCTTATCGCGTGTGGCTACCGAGATCGCGTAAAATAGTCACGAGTCGAAACGTCTCATTCGTAGACGAATTGGCGTTCGAGCGCGAATTCCTCGAAAAAAATGAAAAAAAACGAAAAGCCGCGGTTATCGAGTTAAATTCAAACGAAGCCGAACGGAAACAAGAGGCAAGCGGAGAACATAACGAAAATCCCCCCGTCGTGCCGCGAACGCGTAAACGCAAGGCAGTGTCGATTGGAACCCCGGAACCTTCTAGAACATCGAAACGCGGCAGGGGACGGCCAAGATTATTCCGCTCTGGATCGGCTGGAAGACCAAGAAAAATATACTCCTCGGTGACGAATGGCGAAGAAGAAGATAGTGAGCAGAGCGAAGATGACGAAGTATTTACGGAGTGCAACCTTACAACAGCGCACGATTCAATAACGTAGCAAGAAGCAAAACAAAGTGATGACAAACTAGGCTTGGCAAACAGCCTTAGAAGATGAATATCTTGCACAGATACGTAACAAAACATAGGAGATCGTATCAAGACCGAAAAATCGCAAGGTAATTAGTAATAGATTCTTCTGTACTAAACAAAATGGACTTGCCACGAAAAGGAAAATACGTCTTGTTGCACGAGGGTGCTCGCAACGACCAGGAGAAGATTTCCGCGAAACATATTCCCCAGTGGCGAGCTCCACCTCAATTCGACTTCTAGCGGCGCTAGCGGCAGAACGAGGTTTACAAATACATCAAATGGACGTAGTAACAGCCTATCTCAACGGCGAACTAGAAGAGGACGTGTATATTGAAGTACCCAAACATCTGCGACAAATTCTAACGAAGATTATGTCAGGGAAGCGTGTCGATTCAAGTACTGAATTGATACGTAAAAACAACATCATAAAAGTCTCTGAGCGCTAGCTGGCAGACTTTAATAAAAATCAAGACAGTGTATGCCTGCTGAAAAAGACACTCTACGGACTGCGACAGTCAGGACTTCAATGGTACCGCAAGATTACTGCGAAATTGAAACAACTTAGGATGCAATCAACAGGACAAGACCCATGCCTGTTTATATCACAGCGGAAAAATCGAGTGACGATAATCTTGATATACGTCGACGATATATTGATCGCAACGAATGGCACGAACTGGCTGAAAAACACGAAACATTCGCTGACGGAATCATTCGAAATGAAGGATCTGAGCTCTGTAAAGCTACTGCCTTGGAATCGAGTTCCAACAGGACGAAACCGACAACAGCGTTTGTCTAACTCAACGCCAATACACCGAAGCAATCCTGGAACGTTTTGGAATGCAAGATTGCAAACCAGCAAAAATTCCGATAGACACTAACGTACAACTGACTAAACCATCGCAAGCAAACGAAAAGATAATGAAACAATATTCATACCAGTGCCTTATCGGGGCGCTGATGTATCTCGCGGTGACAACGAGACTTGATATAGTCTACGCGGTAAACTTCATGAGTCAATTCAACACCAATTACTCTGTGGAACATTGGGTGGCAGCCAAAAGAATTCTCAGATATCTGAGAGGTACTACAGATCATGGACTTCAGTATCGCAAGACGGAAAGGCAGCTGTATGGAGTAGTCGATGCAGATTGGGGAGCAAACACCGTTGATAGACGATCGTATTCCGGATATGCATTCATCCTCGCAGGAGCAGTGGTGTGCTGGAACGCAGGACGAAAAACAACGCACGGTCGCATTATCAAGCATAAAAACCGAGTATATGTCTGAGGTAACAAAAGAATCAATCTACCTCAAAAACTTATTGTGCGACATGCATATACCATGCGACCAGATCATGCTGTACAGGATGTTGCGTCAACATACAAGTCATTACGACGGGTTGCTTGCCCATAGGCACGCAAAGCCGATAATATAGGATAGGTAATACAGATCATTCGCGCAAAATTATCGACGTATTATATATACTAGCTGTCATGCTATGAACGCGTAATAAGCAGTTAGAAGAAGAAATTTCACAACGAAAAATATATTTTTCGTAAAAGAATTATAAACTATTATGGTATAACATTTTATAAAAGTGTATGTTTAAAATTTATACTTTATATATATTTTTTTTCACACACACACAATACTAAATTTTTTGATAAGATTTGTTGTGAATTAATTTTATTGTAAAATATATAACTTAACATAATATAACTGTTAACATTATATTTCAATAATCATTACCTATATATAATTACAATAATATTATATTAAAAATAATATTAACAATATATTATAAAAGAATATTAATAATATTATAATGTTATAATATTATAATATTTTTAATATTTTAATAATATTAATAATATAATATTATTGTAATTATATATAAATAAGGATTATTGAAATATAATGTTGAGAGTTATATTAAGTTATATATTTTACAATAAAATTAATTTTATATTATATATACAGTAGGTGTTCGAAGTATCCTCCATTGTGCTCTTCACATAAAACAACACGTCGCACAAAACTTTCTCGCACTCTGCTTAACATTTGTGACGATACTTGCAAAAAGGCAGTTTATATACGATTAATTCAAACGTCTCTATTTTGTGGTAAAATTTGATATACTTGTTCTTTTAAGTATCCCCACAGAAAAAAATCTAACGGTGTCAGATTCGGTGATTGCGGCGACCACTCCTGGAAATTACTATATTTATCAATCCTGTTTGGAAATTTCCTGTTTAAGATGGTACCGGCGACAATTGAAGTATGGGCAGGATGATCATCTTGTTGGAAAATTATGGTTCTCCGCAAAGCTAGCGGTATATCTTCCAAAAAGTCATCTAATGTATGCTCGATGAAATCAGCATATATTTCTCCATCGACATGATGATTTTTTGGGAAAAAGATCGGCCCAATAATCATATATCCAAACGTGCAAATATGGCACGTTGCATGCTTCAAGGAAGCCATAGCGAGTCCCATCAAGAGCAAGAGAATCAATTGATGCAGTGAGGATGGCACTCGAAAATAGCCCGCATACCAGTACACGAGCCATTAGATAGACGTGATCTACAAATAAAATATACAAAAGTACATAGAATTATTAAAAAAGATCTCGGATGGAAACCATTCAAAAGATATACATACAAATCAAGGTTTATTTCCTAGTGATTTTGCTCGTCGTGAAACATTCTGCGATTGGATATTAAACCAGGTAAGTGTATAAATGACTTGAATAAAATGTAATAGACATGCAATGAGTATATTATTTCATTTATGTCAATATCTTTCAGATTGACTAAGATAATATGGTAAATGATGCATTTTTTAAAAAAATTTTGTGGACAGACAAGTGCGTATTCTATAGTGACGGACGCATTAATCGACATAATGAACATCATTATGCTGAAGAAAATCCTCATTGCCGCAAAACAACTCATATCCAAGGATATTATAGTGTTAATGTTTAGGCGGGAATTCTGGACGATATGATTATTGGGCCGTTCTTTTTCCCAGAAAATCATCACGTCAATGGAGAAATATATGCAAATTTCATCGAGCATACATTAGATGACTTTTTGGAAGATGTACCGCTAGCTTTGCGGAGAACCATAATTTTCCAACAAGATAGTCATCCTGCCCATACGTCAATTGTCGTCCGTACTATATTAAACAGGAAATTTCCAAACAGATGGATTGGCAAATACAATTTACCCAGGAGTGGCCGTCGCGATCATCGGATCTGACATCATTAGATTTTTTTCTATGGGGATACTTAAAAGAACAAGTATATCAAACTTTACCACAAAATAGAGTTTGTATACGATTTAATTAATCGTATACAAACTGCCTTTTTGCAAATATCGCCACAAATGTTAAGCAAAGTGCGAGAAAGTTTTGTGCGACGTGTTGTTTTATGTGAAGAGCACAATGGAGGTTACTTCGAACACCTACTGTAAATAAATTATATTAAAATAAAAGTTTCAATTTAATAATTATACAAGTGTTTTTTTCTTTTTAAATAAAAGTTAAGTAGACTTCACTTAATATTTAACTAACAATTATTCATATTATAATATATATAATGTAACATTAATTTTATTGTAAAATATATAACTTAATATAACTTTCAACATTATATTTCAATAATCTTTATTTATATATGATTACAATAATATTATATTATTAATATTGTTAAAATATTAATAATATTATAATATTATAATATTATAACATTATAATATTATTAATATTATTTTTAATATAATATTATTGTAATTATATATAGATAAGGATTATTGAAATATAATGTTAAGAGTTATATTATGTTAAGTTATATATTTTACAATAAAATTAATTTTCGATAAATCTTATCAAAAAATTTAGTATTGTGTGTGTGTGTGAAAAAAATATATATAAAGTATAAATTTTAAACACTTTTATAAAATGTTATACGACAATAGTTTATAATTCTTTTACGAAAAATATATATTTCGTTGTGAAATTTCCTCTTCTAACAGTTTATTACGCATTCATAGCGTGACAGCTAGTATATACAGGGCTTTCGAAAAGTAACGGACCCCCCTATCTCAGAATCTATGTATCATAGGGCAAAATGACCCGAACAAAAGTTTTATGGTTCATAAAGTTCTGTTTTTTTGTGATCTCAAATTTGACCTTGATCTTGACCTTGAAGGTTTTTTGAAGGTTAATTTGCGTTTTTTAAATGGGAATTGCTATTTTTGACCCCGGATTTGGAAAGAGCGGGAAATTTTACGTTCAGATATGTAATCTTGTGATGGTAAAAATCCAAATCCTACTTTTATCCTACTTTTAGCGCTATCCAGGAACAACGACGTGGACGTAGTAGAATTCTGTTCCCTTTGGGGTGTTTGGTTAACGTGAGTCCCCTCTCCCCTTACGTATGGAATAATGAGGATCTTCGATGAATGACTGTAAGACACTTAACATTTTTTTATCATTCGTTGCTGACTTAGATCTACCAGGTTTTTCACGATCTTTAACACTACCAGTTTCCTGAAAACGTTGAATTGTACGTACAATAGTACTTTTGGAGATAGGATTTTCCTCTACTCTGAAAGTTTCATTAAATTGTCGCAATACCTGTCAAGGTCAAGCCTGTTGTCCTTTATGGCCTGTGTGCCATGTTTGAGTTAATTACCTACTCGTCTTTGACTCGTGCGTCCAACTTCCGAGATTTGGGCGATTTCTAATTCCTCCGCACTTGTATCGTAATGTACTAGGTATTTATCCATATCTTACATGATATCTCGAGGGTTTTTTAATGATTGATTGAATTGTCGCAATTATTTAGTTAACTATTGAAACTGAGCATAACTTCTCTGTTCACTTATATGTTCATTTTCTGAGTTCAAATAGGTAATTAACTCAAACATGGCACACCTCACTGAACGAATATCTCTGTTAATGATGCGAGGGTGAGGTGATCTGCAAAGAGGGTATAAGCAGGTATTGCGACTATTTAATGAAATTTTCAGAGTAGAGAAAATCCTATCTCCAAAAGTACTGTTGTACGTACAATTCAACGTTTTCAGGAAACTGGTAGTATTAAAGATCGTGAAAAACCTGGTAGATCTAAGTCAGCAACGAATGATAAAAAAATGTTAAGTGTCTTACAGTCATTCATCGAAGATCCTCATTATTCCATACGGGGAGAGGGGAGAGGGGACTCACGTTAACCAAACACCCCAAAGGGACAGAATTCTACTACGTCCACGTCGTTGTTCCTGGATACGCTAAAAGTAGGATAAAAGTAGGATTTGGATTTTTACCATCACAGGGTTACATATCTGACATAAAATTTCCGCTCTTTCCAAATCCGAGGTCAAAAATAGCAATTCCCATTTAAAACGCAAATTAACCTTCAAAAACCTTCAAGATCAAGATCAAGGTCAAATAGGTGTCAAAAACAGAACTTTATGAACCATAAAACTTTTTGTTCGAGTCATTTGCCCTATGATATAGAGATTCTGAGATAGGGTCGTACTTTCGAAAGCCTTATAATACGTCGATAATTGTGCGCGAATGATCTGTATTGTTTATTTTATATTATCGGCTTTGCGCGCCTATGGGCAAGCAACCCGTCGTAATGACCTGTATGTTGACGCAACACCCTGTACAACGACAACCAAGGAGCACAACGATTGGTCTACAACGCCGGTGTGCATCACTCGCGAACGAAGCACATTGATCTACGGCATTACTTCATTCGAGATCACTGCGCGTCGGGTTCAATCAAGTTGCAATATATGTCAACCAACGATATTCCGGCAGACATTTTGACAAAAGGGTTACCGGATCTAAACATGTATTATGCCAAAACGGACTTGGAATGATTGAATTACGCGAATGAGGATACTACTTTGTGGGGGAGTGTTGAGGTTACAAAGTATTACCTAACTTAACGGCACCCTACAATATCGATCGATAGATCCTCGGGTCGACTGGACTCGCCTCCTTCCAATGGAAATCAGTCTGATTTTCGCTACCGTTCGACGCGCACGCGAAGGTGTATGAATCCGCATATATCTTTGAATCCGTCAAACGAATTATTGTTATGTAATAAATAAACGCCTGATTTATTTATTTACCTGCCCAATAATTAATTTGCGCATTAGGGCGTTTGTTATTCTAGGTTTATAGTAAGATTACCTATGGAATGTCAATCAAAAAATTTCATTCAGGCTTCTATTCTGTAAAATGT
Organism: Camponotus fellah; assembly: GCA_030586385.1. Lineage (NCBI taxonomy): Eukaryota > Metazoa > Arthropoda > Insecta > Hymenoptera > Formicidae > Camponotus > Camponotus fellah. The sequence continues at coordinate 151,912 of JAPIVC010000310.1, forward strand.
TACACAGATCCGATATTGTTAGAGCTTAAATGAAAAAAAATCAGCTAATGTTTTTTTGTCATGTGTTGCAGATTGAATTGCTTTGTTTAAATGATATGCCATATTTTAAGTTGTTAAGTTGATGAGTGCATTTATCTTCGGTATCTTATAGTTTCCTTACTAATACAATATCACACTACTTGTGTTTTCTTGTTTGTTTTGTAAATATTTCAGCAGATAGAATATATATATAATAAGTGATGGTCCTAAACTCATTCATTGTGAGCTTATTAATTAAAACTGCTCATAGTATATAGAGTTTGTGTTTAGTGTATAGATTCACTTTAAATATTAATAGCTTAAAAATAAATTTCATTTTTGCATGCTTTTGATATTTTATATTTATCTTTGTTTCAAGTGGATGTGACGTTGTGATAAATCATGAATATGAATAAGAGTAATGATTCTTGATTTGCTATACTTCAAGATAAGTATGTATTGTTTTCCTTTGTAATGTAAGTTTTTCTTTTTTTAGAGGAAAAAGCTACTGGTACAACTCTTCTTTTTTTTCGGAGCAAGATTTAAAGGAAATTGGAGTTAATGAAATGGGTCAACGGAAGCTGATAACTTTCATTGTTAAGGAAAATACCAATGTAGTTAGTATATCACGTTGATTCGTATTAATACTTAAGTCAAGTCAAAGTTAATGCATTCTTTTATCAGCAGGTCTTTATGATTGAGCCACCAAATACATCAGATACGGATGCAGGTCCCTCAACATCAAATTCTTGTTCAATAAGTGAATCAGTAAGAACATTTCTTGTCTTTGCAATATTACGTTGTTAATTGTGATTAATTCCACTTCAAAAAGATTTGGATTGGACTTATCCATGTTTAATTTATTACTTTCAAAATAGGCTCAGACTGAACAAATGGAACTGGACGAAACGGATGCTGATTCATCAGCTGTGACAAACACTACAGTTAATGTAAGGCCTGGCATTAATCGCAATTTTCTATCTAAAAGTTTACTTTTTCTATTATCAGCCCTCATTTATATATAATTTACAGAACAACAAACTTATTGATATTAAGAGATGGATTGAAAAGCATAAAGACTTAGTCAAGGTTTTGCAATCAAATAAATTTACTAACAAGCATCGAAAAGATTTGATAAAGATTGTAGTATCTGAAATGTGCTCAGAATGGGGTAACATGTAAGTAGTCTTGTCTTTTATTTTTTGTTCATCTTTTTATCTGTCTTTTGTAGAATATTAATTAATTGTTTTCATATTTAGGTATCCTTCCAAGGAATATAAGTCTAGTGTTGCCATTGTGTCCACATTTCCTACACTGTCATCAAAAATTGAAGGGCGTTCTCATGTAAATAATGATTTGTGTGCTGTCAGAATGGTTTTGTTTTAAACGTTTTCTTTTTTAAATTTGTAGGAGAGTTTCTTCGACAAAGCTGTTGGAGAGGCTACCTTGAGTGGCTGAAAACTATAAAAAGCATTGACTCAGCAATGAGAAGCGCAGGACACCATCAACTTCCACTGAAGCACTAAATAAAAAGAAGAAAATTTTTAGGAAAGGATCGTTTATAAATAGATCACTATTAACTACATCTGTCCTCATTGAAAAGATATTTAGTTGACAAATAATTAAAATTAATTGTACACGCAATTTACAAATTATTTTCTTTTATCAGATTTCTGAAATGAAGTATACAAAACCAACTGATTCCATCAAGGCTCAAATTGAACGTTTACTATACCCGGCCAAATAGACATACCGAAATCAAATCTTCTGAGAGTATAACAGTTTCTGATGTATTAAAAAAATATCCTCGCCTTAAAAACTATGAAGGTGAAATGGTATGACATAAATTCTTTTCAATTGTCTTGAAAGCTTTCCATTATTTTCTTTTATTTTTTATTTCTAATAATGAAAAATTTGCCTTGAAAATTATGACAGATTGATAATGAATTTAGAGACATTTTTGAGAAACACGACGTAATGTTGGCAAGATTTCCCACTCATTTTGCCCCACGTATTATTGCACATTGTAAAAATGTAGCACCTCATTTGCTAGAGGAATTAACTGACTTTGACAGTGAGTAGTGAGTCCAAAGCATTTTCTATTATACGCTTTTTTAAAAATTTAATTAATGAGAATTTTTTGTTTTCAGTTAATTTGAAAGCAATTGTGATCTTACATGAGTTGCTGCCTCCTCCCAACCATTCAAATGTTAGAAAAGCACAGGTATGTATTATTTTTTTCTTTTAATTCATAGTTACTTGAGACATTTCTATACTTCATTATATATTCTTAATTAATTTTCAGAACAAAGCTAGAACAAAGCGAAGCGATGGACAGATGGCAACAGCTGCTCGTATCGTCTCAGTTCCACATCCAAGTCTCTTGCAGTTCATACCTGTAAATAAATTTTAGCAAACAGATTAAAATAACATGTTTATTGTTCAAATTCTGAATATCTTCTGTTTCCTTTCCGCAGGCAAATGAAGATATAAATGCTAAAGCCTTACAGAGAGGCTCTCTGCAAAAGCAGCCATTTTTACTATGTTGCACAAACATGGACCAAAGGAAAAGTCCATTCTTTATCCAAGTTGAAACTCATTTGTTTCCTGTAGGAAATAACCCTTTGTGTGCCTTCGATAGACTCTTTAAATTGCACTATATGTTCGATATACATTATGCAGCCCCTCTTCTAAACTTCTATAACTTTTTTGAATCCATTGTCTACAATGGACTCAATACCCCCAAGAGCTGCTGCGATAGTTTAAATTCTATTTTAAGTGTAGTAGAAATTCAGCCAGAATCAGCAGAAATCATGTTTGAGTAAGTTCACATAATTACTTCAATTATTTATGTATTTAATTTTTCATTTTAAGAAAATACTAAATCACCTCTTCTTACTTTGTCTTTTCAGCTCTGATTCAGAATTGGAGTCTACAAATTAGATGATATGATCCCAATGTGGAAGCTTTGTATTTAATTTTTAATATGCCCAACACAAAGTATTTACAAGTATGTGTGCGTTAGATTATAATTTTCAATTTTTGTTGTGTATGTATTAATTTTAAGATTTACTTTTATTGTATCTTTTTATTTTTTAATTTCACCGTATATCGCCCATTCTTTTTGTTGATGTAGTTATAGTTCCTGTAGTTTGCCTAATAATAATTCAGTATTTGGCAGTCAGAATTAAGTTTATTTTTTTTACTTTTGATACTATTATCATCTAATAAGATTGAATTTGTAAATTAAAAATTAATAAAGCTGAAAGTCAAGTGGAGACTGTAATCTATAGCTAGTCCTGCCCTTTCTCTCAGTAAGAATTTTTGTTTAAAGCCATGTCATTTATTTTATACATAAATTTGATTACATTAAAATTTCTTTATAATACTTTTTTACTCTCTTTATAATGCGCTTCTACTATATTTTTTATTCAAAGATTATAGTTTTATGATTTGTGCATTTCTTATTATTTCCTTTTTACAGTTTAAATTACACCTGCTAATTTTTTAGTAACTTTCACAAGCTTATTTGCTTCATTGAAATGAATGAATTACCGTAAGAAATCATTCGATGCTGTACACTCGAACAAGAATACAACTTCACTCTAAGAACGAGCAAGCAGCAAAATCAGACACCTAAAGAAGGGACTATGATCAGAATGCAAGTTCATTCAAATACATGAGTCACATTTCGCTCGAACGCACGAGCGCTCCAGTGAATTTTCACTTGATTAGAGTGATATTTCACTCGGAAAAATTTAGAGAGTATGTATATGGAAATGCGCGGTCGGGATACCGCGCGCTCATTTCATTGTTTTCCCTATTATTCGCCGAATATTTGGTTATTTGACACATGATTTTGTATTATTATTATTTTTGAAAATTAAAACAATTATTTTATATAACAATATTTTTAATTAAAATATTTCCATGTAACAAGTTTTCTCCTTGTACTTCTATTTATCTTGTATAAATCTTGTTTTTATCCTTAGTTGGCGTAATTTTTTTTATATTAATATTTTTGTAGACAATACAAAAATTGGATACAATTAGGGCTACTGCCCACAGAACGCAGCAATGTGTTCCGCGCAGCGGAAGTTGGCACGATAGCCAATACAAAAGTTGAATTGAGTTCAACTTTGACGCACGGTGGATGTTTGCTAATTGGCTATCGCATCAGTTTCCATCGCGTTACCGCGTCCTGTGGACAATAGCCCTTTATTTATGAACTTGACGCTTTTTTTATATATATTTTTTTAAAAAAGGTCAGTTTTTAGGGATTATATCACTTCTTTTTTAATATAATTTGCTTAAAAGTAATATATTTAAAATATATATATGTATATATATATATATATATATGTATATATACTTTAGTATATATATATATATATATATATATATATATAGCGTGTCCCTAATCTAGAAGTGGCCACCTCCTTTTACCTTTTAAACTAAAAGAGATAGACCATAACAAATATATATATGAAATTAAATGACTTGAATTGAACTTTATTGTGAGTATAGTAATTAATTACAAAATGTATCTATATTGAAGAACGGTATTGAAGAACGGAGAGATATGCATAAGTTTTTTATAATAATGTAGGTATATGATAATAGTTATAGCGCTGTTTGAAACGAATATAACGATGTAGGATTTAATGTAAATATTTTACATATTATATTATATGAGATTTTCCGGCTTGAAATATTGCGGGCGACGTCCGCCATTTCATTTTCGGCCCTGCGATAAGCCAACTTCTGACTGAGTATCATGATTAAATGACAACATGATATACATCAACCTCTAATGCACGAGTCAGAAGTTGGCTATATCGCAAAGCCGAAAATGAAATGGTGGACGTCGCCTGCGATATTTCAAGCCGGAAAATCTCTATAATATGTATAATATTTACATTAAATCATACATCGTTATATTTGTTTCAAACAGCTACAACTTTTATTATATCAAAATATCTACATTATTATAAAAAAATTATGCATATCTCTCCGTTTTCCAATACAGATAAATTTTGTAATTAATCACTATACTCATAATAAAATTCAGTTCAAGCCATTTAATTTCATATATATTTGTTATGGTCCATCTCTTTTAGTTTAAAAGATAAAAGGGGGTGGTCATTTCTAGGGACCAGTGATGCGCTGTTGTGGAAATAAAGTCGCACATATGCACTAAGCAAACGCTACGAATGCTTAGTAACGTATGTACTTTGATGGAATATATGGTATCATCAAACTCCCCAGTGAGGAAAGAAAGGATGAAGGGATAAAAGAGAAATTTTTTATCACAGAAATAAAGTACATTTAATATAACAAACAAAAAATTTATTTATGTTATTTTTTACGTCTGCAGCCAATTTATTGCAAGAATATCAACATTTATTACAAGGATAAGGGAAACTTCAGAAAACCTTACCAGTATTCTAACAAAGATATACATAAAGATATACATAAGATATATAATACATAATTATACATAATATGAAATTACACAGAGATTAATTAATATTAATATATATATATATATATATATATATATATATATTTAAATCCTTATAATACATTAAATTCTTAAACTTAAATATTAATACATATTATCAATATAACATTAACACTTCTTAAGGTAAATTTAAATAATAAATCTATATTTATTATTTATATAAAATATGTTTTTAATATTAAATATATAATTACTAAAATTATAATAAATATAAACAATAAATACAATAATATTACAATTTATTGATAAAATAAAATTTAATTTTTTGTTGGAGCCAACTGGAAGCGTTCCCAGAAGTTACTACATCATAGAATAAATTACTGATTAATAATAGATACATTTATCTACAAAAAAATAAAAATACGAATATAATTAAATATATAAATAAATATGTAATAAATATTTTATATTGCACTAAATACATGCAGTTGTGCATTTTGGCACAAATCAAAATAATAATAAAATAATAATTATATTTATTATATTTAAAAAACAAATAAATATTTTATCTCTAGAAATAAACATAAATATATAAATATATAAATAAAAAATATATGAAACAAAAATGTAAAAAATAAAATATTGCATTACACTATTATTGCATAAAAATATTGCACTACATATGTGTGACACAAAGTAAAACTAAAAAATAAATGCAATAAAATAATAAAATGCAAAAGAAAAGAAATAAAGAATAATAACATGCAAAAAGTAATTATATGTAAAATAATAAATAAAATAATCAAGACGAAAAATAATCAAGAATAATGAATCATAAGAAAAAAAATTAAATTACAAATAATATCAGTTAACACTTGAATAAAAAGAGTTTGAATATTCAAAAATATTGAAAACAATAATATCAAATACATAATAAAAAATAAAGATTTTCAAAAAAGTTATCAAAGTTATTTTTGTTTAAATTTTAATTAAAGAAATGAAATGAAATTGTTAATATTACGAAAAAAGTTATAATAAAACGTCTAAGTAAAAGATATTTTCTATTTATTTTTAGCTTTACTATTAGAGGAAAATAAATTATTATAATTATGCAGTTCTAAGTGCGTTTCATCTACTTTAAAAGTGCGACAATCAATATTGTTACGTCCAGACCCTTGAAAGGATGGGCCGCATGGAAGAACGTAACTTACTTACCCCGTGACACACTTTCTTCGGGCGTGTGTATGGATCGGGTCGAACGAATGTGAAGGGCCTGACACAGGTCAGCGACCGAAGGTCTCTTTAACTCTGCGTTTTTATGCCTATTCGTTGGTCCCTTTTCGGTAAAGGAATTTAATACTTGTTACGCGGGATAGGACCTAGTGCGGTCTCAGGGTTTAGGGAAGAGAACGGGTTAAATAATTAAATTCTACATTAAATTAAAAGATACATATATTATATAAAAAAAAAAAAGGGAAAAAAAAATATATCTTAGCAGTTGTAGATATGCCTAAGTATGTGCGTGTATGTATATATTCTCGAGTATGTGTATAGTTAGAATTAAAATTTTCTAAATTCGGCGAAACACAGGTCCAAATTAAAATACAATAATAAAATTAAGATAAAAAATTCGCCAAGTCTAAGTTCGCAAATTATTCATCTATTTCAATGATTTTCAATGATTTCTCTCAAAATGGTGATAATACAAAGGAAAATAATATAAAGAGGAAAAAAGAGAAGAGAAAAAAAAAGGAAAAATAATAATAATAATAATGCGAGAAAAAGGAAATTAAAAGAAAATGAAAGGGAGTAAAGAAAAGAAAAAAAAATAGAAATGAAGAGTTAAATATATATAAAAAAAGGCTTAAACGAAATATAAAGATAGAAAACAATACGAATTCTTGGTAAATAAATCAGAAAAGGCAATTAAAAGGAAACGAAAATTAGGGAATTATTTGTGAACCGCCTTGCGGAGATTCTCGACGAACGGGGAATTGTTCGTGAACCGCCTTGCGGAGATTCTCGACGAACGGGGAATTATTCGTGAACCGCCTTGCGGAGATTCTCGACGAACGGGGAATTGTTCGTGAACCGCCTTGCGGAGATTCTCGACGAACGGGGAATTGTTCGTGAACCGCCTTGCGGAGATTCTTGACGAACAGGAAATTGTTCGTGAACCGCCTTGCGGAGATTCTTGACGAACAGGAAATTGTTCGTGAACCGCCTTGCGGAGATTCTCGACGAACGGGGAATTGTTCGTGAACCGCCTTGCGGAAATTCTCAACGAACGGGGAATTGTTCGTGAACCGCCTTGCGGAGATTCTCGGCGAACAGGAAATTGTTCGTGAACCGCCTTGCGGAGATTCTCGACGAACAGGTAAATTATTCGCGAACCGCCTTGCGGAGATTCTAGACGAATTAAGAAGAACTAGGAATGAGACTGAAGGAGAAGTGAAATAAGGATTGATTGATTGATTGATAATAATTAGTAAAGATTTAATGATTATTAAACTGTTTAAAATTATTTGTCAGACATAGATTTTAAAGTATAAGATAGTAGGATGGAAAAGGGAGAAAATAAAAATTACTCAAATTTACTCACAACTCGTTGGAATCACAAAAATAAGTGCGTTGATAAAATTGCAGTGGCTGAAGTCGGAGGTTTACCATATAACATGAAGAGCCGAGTAATGGAGATGTTCATCAGAAATTTCACAAAATGCACAATTAAATGTTAACAAAATCATTTTCACCGTGATATAAAACAAATTAATAACTTAACTGCATAATGCAAGAAAAGGATCCCCGAGGCTATATAATTTTAAAATTGAATGACTGAATCTTGATTGAAACTGTCAACTGCTTATAGTACTAGTTAGTGAAGCTTATTAGTGAACGCTTAGTGGACGCTCGCGCCTTGCGCTTGCATTTTTTAAAGTTGTTGCTCCTCCTCCTTACTGGATGGTGGGAATTTTTTATAATAATCTCAATACTCCCCTCTTAAGGACAAGGAGGCTGATTTTTGGGAGGAGAGGCGTTTCTTAAGATTTTAATTGGTTGAGCTCGAGACTTAGCTCCATCCAGTAGAGTGGGGAGTGAGCTGATTATTTTATCGCTTGACGATTTGGGGAGCGCTTAAGGGTGGCCTGTCGAATGAGCGCACGTGCAGTATTAATTTCATAAGGTTTATTTTTCTTTTCGTCAATTTCTCGACGACCACAATATCTTTGTTTAGGATATCGAGATAAGCTGGTTTCAATTGATACGGATGGTTCGGGTTTCTTATATTTCCGAATCTCATAAATTAAAAGTTTATTTAAATTTTCTTTAGCACTATCTCGACTGGCCACTCTGGTTATTTACGCGGGTTAAGTTTCGTTTTCTTATGCGCTAAAAGATTGCTTACTTTTAAAATCAGAACCGATTTTTATTAGTTTCTACGATATCGTTCTGAAGAAAGAAAAGAATCGTGGAGTCCACCGGACGTAACAATATTATTAGCTTGAAAACTTGATCGTACTTTACAAACCGCGTTTAAACAGGTGACATCAATCCGATTCTTCTTTTTATTCTTCACATCTGTAACAATCGAAAAAATTCTCTCTGCTTCGGCATTAGAATGTGAAGTGATAAAACTGTATATACTAATTTTTTTAAATTTGGAAAAAACGGTTTATCATTAAATTCCTTTTTCTCAAAAATATTCTTCCACATATCATCAATTTCTAAATTAAATAAACGATTTTTTTCCGCGTCATTAAATACAATACAGGCAACATTCGCCATTCATAAGTTAAAGCCGTAATATCGGAAATTTGAAAATGTCTTGCTACGTTCTTCAAATCTAAAAAGGCAAGTCTACTCTCCTCGTGTAAAGCTATATTTGGGTCTAAAAATCTAAATTCGCGAAAAATTTCATCATTATAAGGCAATCGTTGTATCATTTCTTGTAATGCGGTTATGTAAAAAGATAAACATGTGGATTTTATTTCCATTACAAATTCGGAAGACTCTAATTGTAATAATGATTCACATTTCGAACCAACATATATTGAAGCTAAATATAAAAAAAATTTGCGGATTAATGTCTATAAAAATATTTTTTAACGTGTTAGGTAGCAAGAAATTATATCCTATCTGCTCTATTATATGCTCACTACTTTCAGCTAATTTGTGAATTAAACTTTTCTATTTTGAAATAAAGCGTTAAACTTATTAAAAGAATTTAATGAATATTTAAAAAAAACATATAAACTTTAATTTTATTATCATTTAAAATATTAAAAATAGTTATTGCTGAATTATTTTTATTTTCTATTGTTTCTAAATGGAAGTAATGTTTTAAGACTTCCCAATAATCGAGAAATCTAATAATTACATACATACATGTTACACAATACATTTGTGTAAAACGAGCCATCTCGTAGCTGATAATTTTAAAATTTTGTGTGACTCTATTTCAAACAAATTCTGAAATTCGCACAAGATAGCTGATCTTTTTACACTGCCAGAAAAATATGTTGCAACTGCATGTAAAATATTTTCGCAAGAATCTGGTAATTTTGCACAAGCTTTACTTAAGAGCGAACTGACGAATGATATACATTTTAATACAATGAAGACCGGTACCTTTTTTTTTAATTTACTTATAAAAGAATCTCGAACACCTGTCCGCGGAACAATCTGTTGCATCTAAAGAAATCAATTCTAATAATTGAGTAACACATTTTTTATCATCTAATGATACATATTTTACTGAAATACAAAGTAATTTGTATTTAGTAAAGAGACGTCTCTCTTCTTGTTTGTGAGCGGTAGGCTGACTTGACGATCTTGACATGTGATTTCTCTTTTCTCATTACTTATTGGTTAACTAAGATTTTTTCACTTGAGAAGGCCAAAACCCATGATCGAAACGTTGTGATTCTTTATCAACCAATAAATTGCCAGTGTGGTCGATCCAAATTACATTATTTTATTTTATCTACTAGCGACATTCAAGAATTTAATATCATTTTTTATAATTTACACTTTTTTCTTGACAGTTTTAGATCATGAGCTATTTGTGAATCCGGACAAATTTCTTTTAATAAAGGAACCATGTAATTTACGGTTTGAAAAGCTACATTTCCGCGTAAAAAGAAGCTAATTTTATTTCGGTCGTTTTAACTTTCTTAACACGGTGCTCATCTTTAATATTGAGCTTAGGTAACAAAGCAGATGGTGTGATATTACGGTTTTTAATATTCTTAATATGTAGTTTCGTTTTCGAATGTTTAATTAAATTTGATTTACCACATAAAAGAATTTTATTGTAAACCGAGCAGAGAGCATTTTTATTATTTTCATGTGGTGTTAACCAATCTTTAAAAATATCTATATTTAATTAAGAATTCTGGAATATATTTTTATTCTTGATTTCTTCTCCTTTTCCTTTTCTTTTTCTTGAGATGTTGATGATTATGGATGATCCATCTTTCTCCTTTACTTTACACTTTTTACTACGTTTCTGTCACAGCACTCTAATTTACTCTACGCGTTATGACTCTATCATGTCTACTGAAAACGTGGGATAATTACGCGGGAAAGGACCTTTTATGCACAATTAATGCTGCACTTGATACATTCATGATAACAGCTGACATCAAGTTGTGACATTAGCTTATGCATGTGCATAAAGACTCTCGTGTGGAAAAAAATCCCATCGGCAACGCATCACTGGGTGGGACATGCTGTATATATAGGATGTCCAATTTTGAACGACCTCAAATATCTCCCGAATAATACGTTTTATAGAAAAATGTTTCAGATAAAAATTGTATGGTTTCGAGGAGGCCATAAGATGATATCATTGGTTTGACCTCGAAGAGACATTTGAAGGTCACTTCAATTTTTTTAAATGGAATACCCTATATATTTTTACACATTTTTGTAGTTCATCTCGAGAGCTTTCCAAAACACTATAATTAAGTAAGTTTTCCCTAAGTATTTTCCGAGTTATGAGAAATCATTTCTTAATTTTACATAAACCGTAAAATATCTTGTAATATATTCATTTTTCGATTATCTTATCTTAATATATTTATGTATAAAATAATAAGAGGAATCAATTGATAATGAAAACACATAGTTATTTCGAAAAAGAAATATGTAATTTGCAATTAACAATTAAATATTTTTTCTTTATTTATTTTTTGATTATCTTATCTTAATAGTTACCTTAATACATTATAAACTTTAAAATATATTATTACAACATACTTGTATGTATAATACACATATATGTATGTATAACAAATTATACATATATAATATATTATAATAATAAAAGTTTTGATATTTAATTATTTATAAAAAGAAAAATTATTTACGAAAGAAAATTTTAATGACGATTTGGCAAAACGCTCCTGAAGCATAGCGTTGCGCGTGCGATTGGGATTGGCGGTCTTGACATCATCAAGATGGCCGAAGAGAGTAGGTCGCTCGTAGTTACAATACGTGTATTTGAAAAATTATTTAAGTAATTAAAATGAAACTTTCCATAAGTGAAATATGTAATTTTACAAATTCGACACCTTCGTGCCGCAATTTCGTTGAAGGTGAAAGAGTATTAAATGCAAATCACGTTATATTTTGCGGTAAAATAAGTGTCAATGATGAATGTGTGTGTTTCATTGCATTTTGTTTACAAACGTCGAATTTAAGAAGCAATCCTCACGAGATTACTGGATCAATTTCTTCTGATGGAAAAATCTTAAATATAAAATGTTCTTGCAAAGCCGGATTAAGTAAAAAATGTAAACACAATGTTGCTGTTTTTCTGCATCTGAACAGGTTAGTTTATTATTATTGCTTTTTCTCTGCTTACAGCTTTATCTCTGCTTATAGCAATTAATTTATAATATAAATTATACTTCTTTATTGTAAATTGAAAAAATATTAAGTTGTATTTAAGTCTTGTATAAAAGATAAAAAGAATATGTAATATAGTATCTGTTTTAGAATTAAAATAGCATGACAGTATTGACATTATTTAAACACTTATTTGTAATTGTTGTTTTCCATCTATATTGAAGATAATTTTTCTTTTTTAGGATGGATGTTAATGATTTGGATTTAGTATCTTGTACTGATACTAAATGCTTGTGGAAAATGCCACATGCAAAATCAATGGAAAAATACACACCAAGTCCATTATGTGAACACAAATGTTTAAATGAAAAATTAAAAAAGGAATACAACCCAACATTAACGAAAGAACAAAGAGAAGAAATAAATAAACTTCTAATTACTAAGAACCAGAACTCAGCTTTGTACAAGCATATGTACGGATAATTTTGATCAAATTTTTTTATAAAATAACTTTCAATCAATTAATCAATCATATTAAAACAAGTTTATCAAAGTAAATTATTATTTTAAGAATTAACTGATAAAAGTAATGATTTTTTTTACTTTGAAAAGACTTGATATTGTGAACAACATTTTACATACAATTTTTAAATATTATATACATTATTTACAATTCTTATTCAAGATTGGTATTATATTAAATTTTTACAATTGATTTGTACATAAAATTTTAAGATTTTTACAATTTATTTTTATATATATACAATTATTTTTATTTTATGAAAAAGGTTATCCGAATACTTATAGAGGGTAGAATAATTCAATTGTGTAACTTTATTTTTTAAATGAATTTATTAGATCTGGAAGACATGAACCTGTAATCTCAGAAGAGAATAATAATATTTTAGATATAAATAATACTAATGAACTAGAGGCTATTTTAAGTGTTCAACCATCAAATTCAATGTTAAATTTGTCAAGAATTCCTCTAAATCAACCAGAAAAAGAATGTTGTGTACGATTTTTAAATTCATTAAAAGTAAACACTAAGTCAGTTTCTGAAGAAACTTTCAATAGTAAAGCATCATGGAAGAAGAAAAGGCAGTTTCGAATAACAGGCTCAAGATGTTATGACTTATACACATATACAAAAAATAAAACATCAAATTGGGAGCAAAAATCACAGCAATATTTTTAAAAAGTATTTAAAAAAACAGCGGCCATAAAGCACGGCATTAAATATGAATCATCAGCAAGAACTCTCTATGAAAATTACACCGGCATTAAAGTTAAACAAATAGGCCTTGTTGTACCAGAAATAAATCCTTGGCTAGGATATAGCTCAGATGGTATAATTTTAGATAAAAATGGAAAACCTAACAAATTAATAGAAATTAAGTGTCCATTCGCTGGCAAAACGAAAACTATATCAGAAGTTATTCAATCTCTTAATTTAAATTTCTTCTCAATTTAAATAAAGATTTAACATTAAAAGAAAAAACCAACTATTTTGCACAGATTCAGCTTGGAATGACAATCTTGAATGTACAAAGAACCGATTTTATTATATACGCGTCTTTTGATAATAGTTTCCTTATTCTAACAATTGAATTTAATCATGAATTTATAGATTATATGTTAAAATCTTTAAAAAATGTTTACTACAATGTAATATTGCATCACATTTGTATTAAAGAGGGATTTGCTAAATAAATTGATTGATTAAAATAAAATAAACTTTTTTTTTTAAATCCAATTTATTTTTACAGATAATAAAAACATTTTATAAAATTTTTAATATAACTTATAAACTTGAAGTTTTAACATTTTTAATATAAGAAACTATGTTTACAAAATCTGTTTGCATTTATAGTATTATTTGTATACTATAGCATTATAGTATTTATAGCATTATAGTATTTGTATAATATAAATATAATAGTTTTATTAAGAAAAATTAAGAAATTTATCATTCTTGAAAATGGGACTGCTTAGATTTACTATTGCACATAAAATAGTCATAATTTTCTCGCTTTTTGGTATAAGACATGAAGACATTTTACCCAGTATTTCAAATACTTTTAATCTTTGGTTGAGTCTTTCAACGTGCACTCTTGCACTTGCAATATTTGCATTCTTTTTAGCATCATCTTCAGAAAATTGAATATTATCTTTAAGAAATGGCAGTCTAATCAATTTTACATCATAGTCACAACACAATTCATCTATCAAGAAACCTCTACCTCTGTCTACCATAACTGACACACCCTTCTCTAATCGTTGCAACAAAAGACTTTGTTCAAAGATTGCTTTATCTGATGCTCTGCCTCCGTAAGCTCTGCTGATAAAAGATATTATACCACCTGGTGTTACTCCTGTCATAAACTTTACAATATATCTCCCTTTGTAAGTCGAGTAAGTTGTTATTTGACAACATAAATTTTTTGGCTTTTGTATTTCTATTTCGGTGCAGTCTAATATTATGCAAGTATCAGGATAGTCAGCAAAGCATAATGGCATTCTTAAGATTTCATCTCTTAATGGAAAATGAATACATGGCTCTAAAACTTAAAATATCCAACATGTTACAAATAATCTCTGAACAATATCTTACACTAACCGTTGGGAACAAAATAGATAAAAACGAATAACTTAAATTCTGTTTCAATTTCATAAAAGTTATTAAAACTCTTTCGTGAATATTTAATACACTAATGTGCTTGTTAAAGTGTGGTGCAGCTATTTTAACAGCAGCTACAATACTGTCAAACAATTGAAAATTTTGAATGCCAGTAGCAGTACTCAATTCTTGATCAGTTTTTAAAAAATGTAAAAAGCAAGTATCAATTAAATCTCCACTTTTTATTTGCACTCCAACATCAATCAAAATTTTTTTCTGAGGAACATCACTAGATTTTTCTATATTAATTTCTTCATCAAGGAGTGTGTGTTTGAACAGTAATATTTCCCTCTATAGTAAGAAAACAATTACATTCAGTCTCTTTTTCCTTTGCATTTAATTTAATATTTTGCAAACAATTTTCCAATCAAATTTGCCTTTCAGTAATTGTCTTTTGTGAAATATCAGGAATCCCAATGCTAGAATGTGGTAAATTAATAGATGGTACACTTGTTTTTTTCAAAAATCTTGTTTTAGCTGGGTAATCTAAAAAATAATATTAATTTAAAAATAAGTTTATTTTTTAGTTAATTATTGTGTAACTAAATAAAAATTTTGTTTGTCAAATGTACATATATTAGCTTAAAATATTGCACATAAACAGTTTATTATATTTTGAGATTAAATAATAATCGAGATTTATAATGTAATTAATATGCATAAAACTATTAAAATTTAATTATTAAATAGAAAATATAAAAATAATAAAAATTGCTTTTAGGCGAGTGACAACTTACTTGGTCCTGTAAATACAGAGTAATCATCTTCGACGAAATGAAGCGAACAAACTCGCATATTTTGTGTCACTTTTTTGCCTATTTTTAAAGCTCTCTCCCACAACACTCTTCTGTCAGTTCACTTTGTCCAAATTTATTTAAATGATTGACTTTTACTTGGCCGACTTCAGGAAAGCGATGAAAACTCAATTCTGGATTTTTACATGCTTTACTATTGCAGCCGAAAACAGAGCAAAATATTTTGCTTTTGGACTTTTTGGGTGGAAATTTCATTCCGATCTCCATAATTATTGTTATCCACATATAATTGTAAATAGATTGGATGTATTAAAAATGTGACATAAAAAAATTTATCGTTATCAAATAAGTAACAAATCGATTTATTTATTTATATACTTCTCATAAACGTTATGATAGCCAGCGACCTACTCTTTTTAGTTCTGATTTCTGCCACCAGATAGCGTATCACAGTTTAGCCAATCCTAATAGGCTGCTCGGCCGTCGAGCTTTAGACAGTAGTGAAGGAGTCGTAGGCGTCGCTTCAGATATCGACCTGAATAGGGCAACTAATTTCGAGCACTGACCTAAATCACTTAAGACCACTTTGCCGACGATATAGTTATAATCGGTTAGGTAAACATATTTCTCCACTTTCTCTATAGTTTAGCCGTCAAACGGAAAATGAACTCGCTCCGAATTCATGAATTTGGTTTTCCCAATGTTCATTTTTAATCCTACTCTCTCGGATGCCGCTTTCAGTTCTTCTAGCATTCCTTTTAATTCTTCTCGATTGCTATTAATTATAACCACGGTCTTACATACAGGTCTGGAAACTCCGGTGGTGGGGGAGGTCTCACTTAGTGTGTCCGTTTCTGGAGTTCACGCTTTGTCCGCTAGATTCGCTGCGATATAACGGTTTTACATACAGGTCTGGAAACTCCGGTGATGGGGAAGGTCTCACTTAGTGTGTCCGTTTCTGGAGTTCACGCTTTGCCCGCTAGGTTCGCTGCGATCTAGAAGTCGCAATGCGAGCGAGAGAGATAGAGATAGACGGCAGTAATCATTTAAAAAATTTTTTTTATATTAATATTAATAATATATGTAGAATATATATTGATAATATATAATAATAGATAATATATATAATATAGAAGATAATATATTTTATACTTACATCAATAAGGATTTTTCCATCAGAATCTCGTTTCACAAGACTTCGCACGATGCATTCTTCTTCAAAACGCTTCTCACATACGTGTTGGTTCGATTGTAATACTCGCGATACCGGGAATTGCGACCTCCCACATCTCGCGCAAAACTTCAGACTGAGGAACTCTGAAGAGCGAACACTTTGCCTTGACATTTTGTCTCATTTTCCGACAATTTCTAACTACACACAAATTCGGCATCATGAAAAAAAAATGTTATCTTTGATACGACCGCGATTTCGTTCAATGTACATAAACAGAGACGACTACTGCAGACTGTCTCTGTCTCTCTCGCTCGCATTGCCTCTTCTAAATCGCAGCGAATCTAGCGGGCAAAGCGTGAACTCCAGAAACGGACACACTAAGTGAGACCTCCCCCATCACCGGAGTTTTCAGACCTGTATGTAAGACCGTGGTTATAATTAGTAGCAATCGGGAAGAATTAAAAGGAATGCTAGAAGAACTGAAAGCGGCATCCGAGAGAGTAGGATTAAAAATGAACATTGGGAAAACCAAATTCATGAACTCGGAGCGAGTTCATTTTCCGTTTGACGGCTAAACTATAGAGAAAGTGGAGAAATATGTTTACCTAACCTAGGCCATGAAATAAAACTTGGAAAAGAAGACCAAATCATCGAGATCAATAGAAGACTTCGCATGGACAGCATTCGGGAAACTGAGTTTCATCCTCAAAAATCCAAAAGTCCCAATAAATTTGAAAAGGAAAGTATATAATATGTGCATACTTCCAATAATGTCATAAGGTCTTGAAACCATGACGCTAATCATCAAAAGCGCAAAAAAACAAACTGAGAACTATCCAAAGGGCAATAGAGCATGCAATGTTAAGAGTTAGCCTATGGAACCGAATATACAACAAAAAAATCCGGCAAAGAACGAAAGTACATAATATGATACAAAATGTGGCCGAGGCGAAGTAGAGATGGGCAAGCATTTAGCGAGGCAGCAGAACACCAGATGGACCAAGATAATGATGCAAGAACACATAAGCGAAAGACAGATAAACCGAAGAAGAGATAGCTATCTAGCTATATACCGTAAAGCAGACAAAGGATGGCATCAACTAGGACCGAGAAAAATGGAAAATAGAATGGGAGCTTACTTTCAGGAATGGATAAAAAGGGACTGCTAAAAAAGAAGAGAAGAAGAATTATATTTATAACTATGCAGACAAATATAATAAATATCTATCTAACCATAATTATAGTTACGCATATAAAATTGCAGCTATGTATATAAAATTATAAGAGGGTGTTTGAAAGCGAATCGACCGGGAGCGAGCGCGGCTCGAAAGAAATAAGCCCGACGAAGATGGTGATAAGTTACGATGTATATGTATATCGATTTATATTTTTCTCTCCTTTATTCTTGTTCCCATAAAATACAATGTTCTTAAAAAAAAAATTTTTACACACAAAGAAAAAAGAATATAATTTTATTCTTACTCTTACTTAAAGTCAAATTGACTTTTAATTTCAGCGAGCAATGGATAAGATAACTTTTCGAAAAAGAAAGACGAAGTGAGCGCACCGGAGACTTTGCGACAAAAAGTGCTGCGCCCGTCAACCGTGCCAATTATACTTCGGTACTCGAAAGATCCAGATTTTTCACGTACCGCTTGGTATACAAAATAATGTTCAAATCTAACGTTCTCTTTATTTATTGAATCTTTCGAGAAGGACAAGTGCTGTTTTTGATTGAGCTGACACTGCGAGATTTTGTTATATCGAGTTGTCTCGGAGCAGGGGCATCGGACGACGGGCCGGAAAAGGCTCGGACTCGCTTTTAAGGCGATGACTCTCAGTGAGTTTTTTTCTTTATTTCGTTAATTTCAACTAAATTTCGAACACAATGTTTCAGTTATCGTGTCAAAAAAAGATTATAAGTAAATCTCGGTAAATTGAACTAAAAAATCCTATACCATTTTACAAAAAACCACATAAAATTTCGAGATATTAATTAAAAAAGATCGGCCAATTCACTTGAGTAAAAGCGTGGTAAGAAAAACCATCCCTATAACTTGATAGTAGGCGCGCGACAATTTGGCGGATATTGGGCGGGGTTTACTTACAAACGTAATATTGAAACGCCGCGCACCGCAGCTTTCCAACGCGTTTAGAATTAAATTATAGTGGGATGACTTTTCTCGCCGCGCGCTTCTACTTATGCGAATTGATCGATCTTTTTTAATTAATATCTCGAAAATTTATGTGGTTATGTGAAAATGGTATAGGGCTTTTTAGTTTCGATTTAACGAACTCTACTTATGGTTTTTTCTTGGCAGATGATAGAATGGACCCTGTATAGGGTGTACTTAAATTGACGATAAATATTTTAATGACAAATTCTTTATAACATTTTAAGATGAAAATTCTAATACGAAAATGTCGAGGCTACAATAGTTTTCAAATAGGAAATGTTTAAAAGTCACGAATGACACGGCTAAAGTTTCATGCGCTCAGAGATGGCAAAATGGCCAGTGGTAAAGATGCTTCCATGAATCGGATGCTTTATTAGTGAAATTATTTATTGAGAAAATATTCAAGACTTTCATTAAAAATCTATTTCATCCATAATGAATGATAAAAGTTGTGACTGTTAATTTATTAAGGTATTAAGGCTGAAAATAATGTATGGCCAGTGACATTGGCCTACGGCATATCTTCGCGATCCTCTTATAAAAAGAAAAATGTTCCTCTCAAAATTCTGTATAGACGCCAGGTGCGATAATCCGCACCACTAATAAAAATTCTCGTTATCGGCCATACACACAAAAAAAATACAAAGCTCTCAAAAAGATCGCGACAAATACTCGGCTAGCTTCGTCTCAAAATTGGAAGGCAGAGGGGGCGATTCCTTTTAATAATTACCAAGAAAGGATCGAGAATACAAGGTGGCAAATAAAGCATAACATTAGTAACAAAAATTAATATAATTAATATATTTAACATATGAATAATATTCAATATGACAGATTCACGTGGATGTAGAAAGAGGTTATCGATTATTGAAATATCGACTGGCAGCGACGGATCGATATTCGAGCGCAATCACTGCGGTATCACGTGTCACGCGGCAGGAAGAAAACGTGAAAGAAAAAGTCCCGAAATTCCGCGCTAAACGAGACTTAGAGACTAGTTAGAGTTTCGACAACCACGAATTCCAAATGAATTTTTAATAACGAACCGCGATACCGCGATGTTGACTCTATAATAGGATACGTCTGTTATGAGCGAAAATAATAAATTATAATAGTAGATCAATTCGCATGATTGAAGACTTCAATCAATTGATGCGCATGATAAATAAAATGGTACATATTACTTTCATTAATTTTATTAATTCTATTTTACTAGTTTAGTTATAATTGGCGAAGTTCTAGGCGCATTTACAAAAATTAAGAAAAATGTGTTTTACAAAAAAAAATTGTTTTGTTTAAATCACACGTAATAGTTGTCAATTGCACATCTGTGTATTTCATGCTAAAACAAAATTTAATTATTATTATATAACAAAAATTTATGTTGTGTTTGCTGTTTATATTGTTGCGCCCTCGCGTCCCGTCCCGGATGTATTCGCCCGTTATTTTGTCGGCGGGAAGTTCGTTGACGGAAGAGGACCGCGCGTCAAGTTATTGTTTTATGAGTTTGGAGTCAGCTGTCAAGCTGAGCGGACGCGCATTTTTGACGAGTCGATCCGTTGCATAAATTATTCTGTTATATCGTTTTGTGTTAGCGTTTGTGTTGTTGTATTGTGCATTAAAGTTCTTAGTTCCTCTCAAAAGTGCTTATTTATTTCGCTCGTCTCGGGAGCGGCCGATCTCTTTGTACACGCCCTTCGATATATTTCAAAGTCTTCGCTTCGGACGTAACATTTTGGGGACTCGTCCGGGATCGACGGGATACGAAGGGCTATATTACGGACTGTGGTTCTGTGGTGATTCTGTAAATTAAAACGTGCTAAATGTCGGCAAACAACGAGCAGCAAGATCCGGCTTTGGGTGTCTCCACGCACAAGATGATACGAGCCGCGACTCCCGGACTGTCGGTGGAGGCGATCACACTCCAGTCGACGATGCGCGAAATTCAAGAATTGCGGAGCGAGCGGCTTAGAAACGAGCCGGCTTTGAGGCGCAACTTCGTCAGCGGGACGAGACGCTGCGCTTCATGGAAGAGAGGATGCGGCAGCTGGACAAGCTAAGTCGTTTCAACGTTTTAAAAAGCGACTAGATCGCACGCGGTCAGATCCGCACGCGTAGTTAAAGAATATTAAAGAATGTTTAAATGTTAAAAGAATTAATTTTGAATAAACTGGAGTGTGTAAATTGGGATGGGCTCGGATGTATCTCGAGTCTTAGGGCCACAAATTTAAAATGAGACTTTTCCATTACGATGGATAGGAAGAAGGAACAGAAATGAGGGAGGAGAGGATTGGCCACCTCGGTCACCAGATCTAACTCTTGATTATTATTCATGGAGATACCTGAAAAGTAAGGTGTACAAAACAAAACCTGAAAGCATCCAAGAATTGATACAGCGAATAAGGGATGAAATAGATTTGATACCTTTTGAAACGAATCGTAGAGCCATTTCTGCATTCTATTAAAGATTGGCATATTGTCAAGAAGTAAATGGCAACCACTTTCAGCATTTACTTTAACACACTGAATAAAATTTATTTTAAAACGACCTAACCTAACACACTGACAAGGAGACTTACGGAAGTGTAACTCACCAATTTTAATGAAACTTTGCACACTTGTAGAACATCGAAAAATAATCGACACATATTTTTTTATTTCGGCAATGGTGCGGGTTTAAAGGTAGAAACCATCCTTTGAACGTTAGGGGTGGTCTCCAAGCATAGACAGAAAACAATCATTTAATTTAGAAGAAAAAATACTTCTAGGGAGATTTTAGTACAGCTGATTCCGAATCTGACGTCAAAATTACAAAATTTAAAATGGCGGATCCAATATGGCGATTCTCTCAGCATCTCATGACAAAAGAGTGGTTTTTAAAATAGAAATAAGAAAATATTACATAAATAAATTAATAGAAAAAATGCTTTGAAAGCTTCTCATCCGTAAAATTTTTTCTAAATAACAACGTATGAAAGTTATTAGTGGGTAATTGAATATTTAATCATTTTTCTTTTTTTTAATGCATTTATATGAATGTAAATTAAATCGGTCGTTTTCATAATTGAAGTTTGACAGTTTGGCAATATATATAGTTATTAGGTCTTTAGATACTTGTGCGTTGAGCTTGATTGCCAAAGGCAGCGATAAAATTATTTTAGTTAATGATATATTTTTCTAGATATTTTTGGGATGTTTTTTTATAAGAGTTTATATACATACATTATAGAAGTAATTTTATTTATTTTAACCTATTAAGTTTGCCAGTTGTTTACTTGAGCTATATTTATGTGAAACACGAATTCTACACATTTCATTCAATTAATTTTAGAGTGCAGCATTGTCTAATGCATTTTTATTTGAATCATTAGATGAATCTATTCAAAATTAAGTGTCATACTTTTTGTTACACAAAATATTTTTACACCGGTTGTCATTAGATATAAATCTTCCCGCTTCTTATCCTTGTTCCCTGCTAGCGTTGATCGAAGTTGGTAGTGATAACTGTGAGAACTGCATTCAGCAATCCAATCCCCGTTCTTCAAGTACTTAAATTTAAAAGTTTTATAAACTACTCTCTGTGAAATTTAATTTCGGTAGATATTTTTCTCGTAAAACATCATATTTTTTCATCATTATATCAAACATCACATTATATTTTTTGTTTTTTTGATTTCTTTCTTTTGTTTGTACAATATGTTAATAAATCCTAAAAATATTTTAAAACTTTTGGCAATAGCTTTTGAACAACCCGAATATAATTTAGAATCTTCTATAAATGATGATGAGAGAGCGTTTAGTTCACAGCTTGAAATTTTGATTAAGGATTCAATTGACAATTCTTTATTTATAGAAACTCATGATACTTTACAATTTGAAGAAGATCATTTGATTGTACAATCAGAACCATGTGCGATTGAAGACAGTGATGACAATACATTTGAAATAGAAACAAACTCAAATTTTTAATTGCACGAATGTAAAGACAAAGAAATTGATAAAGAATATAAGCAAAAGGTTGTTGAGTATTGGAAATCGGGGAAAAACGTAAATTAAAATTTGAAACAGTTAAAATAAGGTTTAAACGATTGACTTCAAAGTGTCAATTATATAGGTGGGAAGAACAGATCGCACGTGACGGAAATCGACTGGAGAAGCTAAAAAAATTTTCTGAAATTGTTTTAGATCAATTTAAAAAAGCTGTAAAAAAATCGGTAACAGTACACGATCTAGACATTCGTAAGTGGGCTCTGCAAGCACAAGATGAAGTTTCTTTGTCATCAAATTTATTTACAGCTTCTGTAAAGTGGGTGAATGAATTCAAACACAGACATGGCATTGTTTCCAGGAAAATTAACAAATTCGTAACGCAGAAATCTATAGCTGATAAAAATCAGTTGGAAGCCAGTGTCAATGAATTTGCAGAGAATGTGAAGCAACAAATTTTGTTAGTTGAAAAAGAAAATATTTTTAACTCTGATCAATCAGGGTTTAATTTGGAAATGCACACGGGACGTACTTTAGCGTTTAAAGAGATACAAACAGTAAAAAGTTTGGCACAGTCAATAAATTCTATGACTCATAGCTACACCATATAGCCTTTAATTTCTGCAAATGGTGTTTTGTTATCACCTTTGTTAATTGTTTTGCAGGAAAAGAACATTTGGCCCTATAGTCCAAAACAACCTCTTTAAATCTGAAAATGTCCTTGTGAAAGCATCAAATTCGGGAAAATTAACATCAAGTCTTGTGAAATCATCAGAAGTTTTTCTCCCAGCGTCTAATGAAAAGTCCATTTTGTTTTTAGATTCGTGGAGTGGTCAAAATTCATCAACTTTTGAACCTATTTTAAGAACAAAAGAGTACTTCAAAATAGAAACTATTCCTGCAGGAACAACTGGTAGAATTCAGCCTCTTGATGTGTTCTTCTTTAGGCAGTGGAAAAACTTCTTGAGACATTTTTCTGACATTGTCATTCTCTACAACTATAATATAAATTTACATCTCCGTAATAATATAATTAAGATCCAAACACTGATTCATAATCAGTTTTCTTCTCCCAGATTTTCAAATCTTATTAGTTATGCGTGGTACAAAAGCGGTTATTTGGAAGAAAAACCACCTGAGGTTGAAAATCCCGTAAAATTTTGTTTCAAAGATTGTGCTGCATTTTGCGATTTATGCACAGTTATTGCCGTAATAAAGTGCGCGTGGTGTAAGAAATTTTTATGCAACACACACTTACAGAATATCATTACTGTAAAAATTATTCTCAATAAATTAATAATTTAAAAAATTGAGGATACATAAATTTCTGAAATAGTGAGAGGCGAGGGGACTCACTTTAATCAAGCACCCCGAATAGTGAGAGGCGAGGGGACTCACTTTAATCAAGCACCCCGAATAGTGAGAGACGAGAGGACTCACTTTAATCAAGCACCCCGAATAGTGAGAGGCGAGGGGACTCACTATAAATAAGCACTCCGAATAGTGAGAGGTGAAGAGACTCACTTTAATCAAGCTTCCCGTTTAAATAAGTACAGAAAGGGATTTAAAATCGGTCTGCAATCTTCTCGCAGTAAACCCTAAAAACTATAATTTTTATTGGCTAACAGCAGAGCATTTCAAACCAGAAGAATTTTTGTAATTTTAATCGTCATATTGGATCTGCTATTTTGAATTTTGTAAATTTTTTTTCGTCAGATTCGGAATCAGTTGTACTAAAACCTCCCTAGAAGTATTTTTTCTTCTAATTAAATGATTGTTTTCTGTCTATGCTTGGAGACCACCCCTAACGTTCAAAGGATGGTTTCTATCCTTAAACCCACACCATTGCCGAAATAAAAAAATACGTCTCGATTATTTTTCGATGTTCTACAAGTGTGCAAAGTTTTATTAAAATCGGTGAGTTACACTTTCGTAAGTCTCCTTGTGAATAAAATTTATTTTAAAACACGGAGTAAAAGATTTTGAATCATTAAAGAGAGATGACAGCTTTCAAGTCTGTTCTGCAATCTATCACCACAATGTACACATTCACACTTGTTTAGCCACACGCGCGCGCGCGCGCGCGCACACACACACACAATGGATTAAATTCATGTCACTTCCACGCAGTTGATTCTGGATAACACTAAGTGCATGAAATTTCGAAATTTGAACGGCCACCATTTTTAATGAGTCGTAGCGACTTAAAATTTTAAGGGTGTATTTATTATGAAAAGACCTTTCAAATGAGCCCCGACTCGACCCCTAGTCCAATTTAAAATTTTCAACTCCCCTCTTACCCCCGCGTATCTGGGGGTGGGGGATGATCGGTATCCATGTCATAGGATAGCTTTTTTGAAATATGTGTTTTATCGTTTTTTGATATTTTCATTTTTACAAAAGTTATTTAGGGGTTTCCACATTTTTGACAAATCCTGTATATATACAGGGTTATGTCTGCATAAAATGCATTTTCCCCTCTCTCGTAAAAAAAATTACAGGTGAGTGAACGAATGAAAAGAGAGAGAGAGAGAGAGAGAAGAGAGAGAGAGAGACAGACAGACAGAGAAAGTATGTGTTCGCATGTGTGTCTGTATGTGCAGCGACCAGCTGATTGCAGCAGGCGCCCCGCGTAAGCGCCCGCGTCTGACGGTAAATCGCGTCGCCTCTGCCTGCCTCTTGTACCCGACCCGTCATACGTTAACTACTTTCTTTAATAATTCGAAAACTAAGCTTCGGACGAAATTTTGCAACAGGAAAAATCATCTTAGAATTGACTCAATAATTTGTCATTTCAGGGACACAGGGGTTATTTTGAATCACCCTATATATATGTACAACGTTTTAGGCACTAAGATTTCGAGAACGTTATAAGTCCGCAGACTATAAAGCGGCAAAACTGAGCAATTTGAGCAAGCAGTTTCTCAGAGCGGTTTTACTTAGAGCGGTTTTACGAAAATTGCGAGACTGCGAAAAATACGAGACTTAGAGGTGCTCACGGACGAGCTCGTTTTATAATGAGCAGAATTTTGGGCCTGTTGCAACGTGGACCAATAAATTTCATATTTTAGCGGTGACTTCAGGGCGCTGCGTACAATTGGTCGCCGATGAGATCTGATGTCGATATTTTTGCGATTGCCATGCACACGATCTTTTTCGATCAGCTGATTGCCAATTAGCGTGACGTATGGGCGCGCATGCTCGTGCGCTGTTTAGATTTCGTCGACGGTTGTTGACAATGTTATTGTCAGAGTTGATAACAAGCGTTTCTTGATCGATGAAAAAATGTAAGATAACTCGAGCGGTCGAATTTTTCTGATAAATAAAGATTTCGATAAGTTTCTCGACGCCCGTTAATTTCGAATTCTCGAGTTTTTAATATCGAAAAATGCGGATTTTTCTCAATGCGAGTTTACAACTAGAATAATTTTATGATTTTCGAACATAATGTTTATCTTCGATATTTCAGTTGAATGAACTTTTTATAGAGTCATTATGGAAGATGCAATTACAAGGATACAAAATAATTTTAAGATATTTTATAAAAATTTAAAAGGATAAAATAATCTATATTAATAAAAAAATTAGAAGCATTTTGTAATTAATCTAATATTAATTAATAATATTCACAAGCAATTTGACATACCTCGAAGTCAAAATCGATTTTATCGATTGGTATCGTGTATTTTCTGGCATAATTTTGAGCGATCGCAGTAAGGAAAGCATGCACAAATGAAAATCCGGATATCCAAAACATCGCTGGTTTGTCATGAGCTAACCAACTTTGCAACATATCAAGTCGTTTCATGAGATCATCCACGAAACTTGGTAGTCGTTTCAAAGTAGGATAGGCGCTTGCTTTAATCCAATTGAGTGGAATTTTTGCATTAAGCATATTATTAGCCATTTCCTGTCATTGACATAAATATATTATTAAATAAATAAATAAATGCGTGTATGTGCGCGTCTAAGTATAATAACCATTATTATAGTCAGGGAAGGGAACGTTACTTTTTAAAAGTAACTAGTTACCGTTACTCGTTATCAAGTTAAAAAAGTAACTAGTTACCGTTATTAGTTATTGATTTTCAAAAATAACTAGTTACAGTTACCGTTACTTAAAAATAACGGTTCGTTACTTTTCGTTACTTTTTTAAATCTATAATCGTAATAAATTTTGTTTCGTACAATACATACTCTCTCTCTTTCTTTCTTTATGAAAGGATTTAAATCACAAAACATATGTTAAATTTTATCAATGTTTTTTATTAATTTTTAATAAAAGTTGATATTCTAATAGGTCATCATTTAGATGGCCTCTAAAAGGTGATAGTACAGAATTACTGAAAAAGTAACGCTAAAAGTAACTGTAAATTCGTTATCGTTACTAAAAAAATGTAACTACGTTATCGTTACAGTTACAGAAAAAAAAAGTAACGGCATTACTGGATCGTTACCAAAAAAAAAAGTAACTATAACGGTAACGGCGTTACAAGTAACGCGTTACTTCCCTTCCCTGATTATAGTATTAGTATTAATCTAAGTATAATAACCATTATTATAGTATCTTATCAGAATTGCATAAAATACGGCGTAAATACGGCATATTTATATGAATATGGCGTAACTTTACCTGATTAGATCAGTATCAAATCTAGATATTCATTATACATATACTGCGCAACAAAATTATCGCATAGATCTTCTTCTTAGTCCTATTGTTCGATTCCGAACGTGGTGATCTATCTTTCATATACTTGCGCACCAGATTATCATATGTATATGGGACCTACAGTTTAACCTACAGTTTAACCTACAGTTTTGCTGGTTCTAAACAGCTAGATTAAAGAGATTTTCATGGCTAGATTTCTCGGTGGATTGCCTTTCGAAAAAGGAGCAAGCGTATACAATTTTTTTATTTTATCAGGAATCGGACTGGAATTTTTGGTTTTATAGACTAGTGCGCTGCCTACTATGCCACGCTTCACTCGCATAGAACGATTTTAACTTTATGTTAAAATTTCCCATATTTTCAAGAAGGGGAATCAACTTTTCTCACAAAAAGTGTGATGGCAAATTTCGCCTATTTTTTGAACATTTAATTTCAAACTTTTTTCATGGCAAGTAGTACTATTAGATGAAACATTAATTCCAGTAAAATTTCAATACGAGCATAAGTACGATTCCGGACATACAAAAGGATCCGGACATATAAAAGTGATGATTTATAGTCAGAGTATAAGGAAGAATGCGTGACTGAAGTTCACGTAATATTGAGGGTATTTTCTGTCGAATAGATCATCTACGATTCATTATTTAGAGAATGAACGATTTACTATTTCATCACTAATTTCATTTATGAGGGGGAGGTGCTTTATAAAGCACCTTGAAAATACATTTTTTATTAATCACTAACCAAGTCTTTGAAGCAATTCAATTACCAAGGAAATATTCAAATTGAAAGCTAGTCTTTACATGACGCACTCACAAGTTTTTTCGCAGTTGAAGTACTTTATTATTATATGAAGTATATTTTACAGATTGTATGAACAAACAATCTTATATATTTGCGTGTCGGAAATCATTATATTTTCGACAAGTCTAATTCGGGTTGTTTAGATTTTATTTTCGATTGTCTTTCGACTTCGCGAAATATATATTCTCGAAATACATATAAATTCTCGATCTACCGCAATATTTACTCGCGCTCTTTTGCCTTGCCTCTCGCACCTCGCAACAGTACAGCTGACTTCGAAAAACCCACCGATATAGTCGCTCTCGATCGTTCACGCTTCCCAGAAGCACTGTTATTGTCGACTCGAATGTCCCTCGCATCGGCTTTTCGATCTCACGTTTCTTTTTCGAAATTATTATGCTGATAATCGATCTATTTTTTGATAAATAAAGTTAAGTTTATTGTGATAAAAGATAGTGCACTCTATTCAATAGAATTTTCCTTCAATCTCCTAACAGGAGTTCTTTCTTACAGTTTGGTTCGCTCAAGATTATAATATTCTTAATTGATTTTTCGTTTATTCTGATGTTACTTGTTCTTTTGTTCTCCATTTTCTTATTGGTTTCATTTTTTTATTTTTTCCTCATGTTTCTTTAGATATATTTTTTCATATCTTGACGATCTTGATTCTTTAATAAAGCAATGCCTTTCACTAAATGTTTAGGCTGTAATGATGAATGAAAAAAATATCGAAAAATGATAAATTTTTTTCCTATCAAAGACATATCAAATTTGTTGATGATGATTAAAAATTTGCGGAAAAATAATCCGAAGAAATGGAAATTAGAAGAATTGAATCACATTCCATCAAAGAGCAAAATATCTTTAACTCCATTTATCTCGGGAATTTTCATGCTAGACGAAATCTAAGGTAATATTTGAATCCGGCGTAAAAGAATCCATAAGAAACTTCTCCCCAAAACTATTCACTTTTGCTTTTTAGGAGATATGTTTAAGATGCTGAGATGGAAAAACGTAGAAGAGCATGTTGATGATCAATACTTGAATGATCATAGTTTTGCGGATAACATAATTATCATCAGAGTCTGCACTTGGAGTAGGAAAAACGGTACCAAGATCCGATCTTGGTGCCGTTTTCCTTACTCCAAGTGCATGCTAGCAGCCAAGGGCCGCGAAAAGCAGTATCGTCTATGTTGATCTAGTGATAGTAGCAAAGAGGACACTGTCGCGTAGAAAAAGAAAATATAATAATTTATTATATTATTTTATATTTTATATATAATATATATATATATATTATTTTTTATTATATTATTTTGTACATTATATATAATTATAATATATAATTATAATATTACAATATTATATTGGGTGTGGTAATAAGTTTTAATTGTTTTTCCATAGATGGCATTAATAGTATCGCTTGCATCTTTTCTAACCTTTCGATACATAGATTTAAAAGGTGTGCATGTGAGCTGTTAAACGCAGTATAAGACTTTTGTTTGGAGTGCAAACAACAAGTATTCATATGGCATCGAAAATATCGGAATTTATTCCAAAAAAGCAGCATTTGCGGGAAGTTCTTCTCCACTACTATCTTTTGAAGAAAAGTGCTACGGAAACGTGCCGTTTGCTTGTGAATATTTACGGCGACCATGCTCCATCGGAGCCAACTTGCAGATATTGGTTCCAATGCTTCAAAAATGATAATTTCGATATCAAGGATAAAGAACGCGATGCTCCAAAAATGTTCCAAAATGAGGAATTTGAGGAATTGCTTGATATTGATCCAGGTCAGACACTTGAAGAATTGTCTGCAGTATTGGGTATTGATCGGTCCACCGTTGGAAAACGCCTACATGCTCTGGGAATGATTCAGAAGGCAGGAAATTGGGTACCACACGAGTTGAAGGAAAAGGACATTGAAAGGCATTTGGTCACGTGTGAAATGTTGCTTCAACAACAAGAAAGAAAGGGTTTTTTGCATCGGATCATGGCGATGAAAAATAGATTCACTACGAGAATCCTAAACGCAAACTAGCATGGATGCAGCCAGGTGAATCAGGTCCATCAACGCCAAAACGCAATATTTACGAGTCAAAGGTTATGCTCTGTATCTGGTGGGACATGCGGGGTATAGTCTACTATGAGCTGCTGAAACCGTCCGAAATTATCAATTCTCAACGTTACCGACTTCAACTAATGCGTTTGAAATAAGTTATTCAAGAAAAACGGCCGGATGGTGCGATAGATACGAGAAGCTGCACGACAACGCTAGGCCACATGTTGGTCAACCCGTCCAAAGGGTACAAGGGGTGAAATTAAATTAGGGGAGATCCTATCCCACTCACCGTATTCACCAGACATTACCCCTTCAGACTATCATTTGTCCGGTCGATGCAATCGGCACTTACTGGAGAGCGCTTCACCTCATATGACAACATACAAAAATGGGTCGATGACTGGATTGCCTCGAAAGAAATAGAATTCTTCATTCGAGGAATCCATTTATTGCTTGAAAGATGGGCGAAGGTTGTCGCTTCATATGGAAAATATTTTGAATAAAATCATTTAATATTTTCATATTCAAACAATGCTTTATTCTACATAAAAAAACGATTAAAACTTATTCCCATACAATAAATATTATAAATATATATTATAATATTATAAATAAACATATATTAATATATTATAAATAATTATAATATATTAATATATTATAAATAATATATTATAAATAAACATATATTTATCTATTTTAATTTGATAAACATATATCCTATGTTAATACATATATATATATATATATATTCCCTATGCGACGGTGCCTTTTTTTGCTACCATCACTAGACTGGCATAAACGGTACTGCTTTCGCGACGCTTGGCTGCTAGCATGCAATTGGAATAAAGAAAACGGCACCAAGATCCGAACTCTGTTAATGATGAATTGAAGAAGAGGGTAAGCTAAGTAATATTAAAGGATGAAAGTACCAGAGGAAGGGAAAAGAAAGGATAGAGAATGAGAAAATAATAAGATAGAAACAGAAGATATAGAATGTAGTAGAAAAATGGACGTAATGTATTTTAGGTGGAAGTATAAAGATAATCTTTTGGAATGTGGACGGTCTAGGAAGAAAGGATTTTTGAAAAAGTTAGAAGAGTGGGATGTGATAATATTAATAGAGATATCTGGATTGAAGAAAAAAATTGAAAGGAGCTTAAAGATAAATTATCAGGTGGGTATGTAATAAGAAATAGATTACGTATTGATTAATGAAGAGAGGTGGGAAAAGATAAAAAAACTGGAGATAGGAGATAAGATAGATTCTGATCATTATTCGGTGATGTTGTGATTAAAAATAAATGAAAGAAGGATTGAGTAGAATAGAAGAAAAGAAAAAAGGATGAAGAAAGAGTTCTAGAAGGAAAGAATAAGAGAGTTATAGAGTTGATTAGGGAAGATAGAGATAGAAAAGATTGAAAGAATTGATAACAGAATAAGAAACGCGATAATAAAAGATGAAAGAAGTAAGTAAAAGAGGCAATAGATAATGGGTTAAGGAATGTGAGGAGGAAAAGAAAGAAAATAAGAAAAGAATTAAGGGAATGGAAAAAAGGTGAAATGAAATAGAGAGAGGTATAAGTTATTAAGGTCTTTTGCATGTAACAAGATATGTGAAAGGAAAAATATGGAGGAAAAAATAAGATGGATAAAATATGGAGGAAAAAATAAGATGGATAAAATAAAATTCAAGAAGATATGGGAATTAACAACAAGAGAAAAAAGAGGATATGGAAGTATAGTGAAACAAAAATGAGCGAGTGGGAGAAATATTTTAGAAGGATGTTAGTGTTATGTCCAATCCTTGGAATGGATGGGTCGTATGGGAGAACATAACTTACTCTGTGACACAAGGGCGTGTGTATAGATCGAAGGTCGAGCGAGCAGTCTAGAGCCTGACACAGGTCAGAGACCGAAGGGGGTCTCTTTAACACTGCAGTTTAGACCAATTTATTCGGTGGTCCCTTTTTGATAAAGGAATCTAATTCCTTTTACGCAGGACAGGACCTTGTGCGACTTCAGGATAAGGAAAGAGAGCGGATTATATAATTGAAGAAGTCATAAAGTTAACTACTATATAAAAGTTTATTCTTACATTAAATCCTTTGAACAAATATAATTATAATTCTTTTTTTTGATAACGACTTAGACTCTAATGTGTGTGTTTATGTAAGTGTTATGTGGAAATTTCGCGGGTGTTATAATGGTTCGGAATTCATTAGTTAGAATATATAGGGAAGGTTGAATCTATAAATTTAGTTCTGACTGGAAGATACAATAACGAATAATAAATAAATTATAATAGGTGTGTGTGTGTGTGTGTGTGTGTGTGTGTGTGTGTATGTTTATGTACTATAGGAATGAGGAATTATATGTACATTTGTCTGTGAGGAGAAATGGAGGATCAGGAGTTTTCGAAACGAATGGTGAGTGGAAGAGGGGAACCACCTCCTCCAAAGGGCTCGAATGGGAACACCAAATTAATAGGAGCCAAGATACCATAGAATAATAGAGTCGGAAGGTGCGATGGTCAGGAACTTAAACAATTCTTCGTGATCCACGGGATTTGGGCCCACGCAAAATGTTCCTTCTGATATTGGGAAATCGAGTAGGGGGAACTGGAATAGGAAATAACTTAATAGATTGGGATTGCCGGGTTCGGGAGTTTTATTATTATTAGAATATTCCGCAGAATCGACGAGGGATTTAATGTTCGCGCAAATCTTTCTCAAGATCGGGAAGGTCTCTTGCGAAATCTTCGAGAGCCTCGCCAAATTCGGAGGAATCTGAGAAATCTTCGTGATCTGAAGGAGAGGAAGGATCGAAGGTAATAAGTATGGAAGAAGGAGAAGGAGATTTCAATGAGAGTGCAGGAGAAGATGAAGGAGAGAATTTGACAGGCAAGATAGGTGGGGAAGCAGGGGGAAGAGATTGTTCCGGGGAAGAGATAGGAGTATAATTAGCAGTAGCAGTAGGGGAGGAAGGGTGTGGTTTGTATCTTGTGAGTTGTTTTTGTTGATTATCCGCAAAATTACTATTACTATTGAAGTGATTGAATGTTAAGGCGTAATCTTTTATTCTATTGTTTTCCAAGCTATTTTCTAATTTGCTCGAATTTTCATTGCTGGGGAGGGATTTCTTTAGTTATTTTCTCTCTAAGCGCCCGATTCCGACGATTCCGGCGCCGCAACGCTGTTCGCCGTGATGCGACACTAATAATAACAATTTGACACTAAATGAGGTAGAGCTTTAAGAGGTAACGAAGAGTTTTATTGTCATTAACATTATTTGTTCGCGAGCGTAATGCTGCGGTGCGACGTGGATTAGGAAGGTTTCGTCGTAGAATAGTGCATCTCGTTTCACAACGGAACAAACTTTTTTTATTCAATAACTTAAACAGAAAAATGTTTGTGCGGTTAATCAATGTCCGAGAAATAGCGTTTGTCGTAAGCCGAGCGGTCAGAGGAGAGCAAAAATCCGAGTGAGAAAGCGGTTGTGTAACAGAAAGCGGTTTAACTGAGCGATTTAATAAGCGGCGTAAAGTGCGAGACTCGAGAGTGCAAGACTTCGGTCGGTCCTCGCGCGGTGCCCATTATATATCGGGCGCAATTTTGGGCCCGTGGCGAAGTGAGCCAATTAATTTCAAATGTTAGCGGTGATCTCAGGGCGCCACGCATTATTGGCCGCCGATGAGGTCTGATATCTATTTTGTAGCGGTTGACATGCGCGTGATCTTTTTTGATTAGCTGATTGGCAATCAGCTGATCGTGACGTATGGGCGCGCATGCCCATATGTTTCGCTAACGTTGCTGGCGGTTGGCATTGTTTTGCCAAATATTTATAACGAGCGACGCAAAAAATGTAAGATAACTCGAACGTTCGAGTTTTTTCTGATATATCGAAGGCTCGAGAAAGTTTTTGATGCCCGTTAAATTCGAATTCTTAAATCTATTATATTACAAAATGCGGGTTTCAGCTACGCGAATTAAATCGAAAAATTAATTATGAATTTCGAACATCCCGCCTCGTCAGTACATGACGAAATTTGCTGGTGTATGCGGATGCGGACAGGTGTCGCAAAGGTGATTCGATTGATGAGTTGTAGATCGCGATCAATGAATGCGGTAATGACGTAATGCGAAGACACGTGTTGCTCAGTTCACTTGTGTCTCTCGCGAGAATAAGTAGTGCGTGATGGTGGTGATTTGTGTACAGTTGAAAATAATGAAAATATGTGCAGTGATTTGTGAATGAATTTCGCGAGTACAGTGAAGTTTATAAAATGACAAAAAAGGGGAGATAGTAAAAGATCGCGGATTGCACGTAACAATGAGTATGTGTAAGTGTGTTTGAGTGTAATTACACGCGGCGCGATTCTCGGAACGCGATATACGCGAGAAAGACACGATGCGAAGTAGAACATGAGATATACAAATTCTGATACAAGTCCTGATACACGGGAAATCTGACACGCGTGATGTTTCACCATGCGGAGGATACAATTTTCTAAAGGAGACTTTGGCGTCTAAGCTCATGGAACTGAGGGCGTCGTTGATGATGCGGTGTCGGCTCTCGGCAGGAGGATGATCTTCATGAGAGGTCGAAGTTGATGTGCGAACGGTGACCACGCGGACGACGCCGTCGTCCCCCGGATGCAGCGCTGTGATTCGGGCGAGTGGCCATCGCGTTGGAGGTGCGATCTCGGTACGCACCAGGCACAGATCGCCGATGTTGGGGCCGACTGTCGTCTTGGTCCTTTGACTTGGGGGCCAACGTGTGGAGGTACTCGCGTGACCATCGTTGCCAGTAGTGGTCACGCATTTGTTGTACGAGCTGCCAGCGGGATAACGCGTTGCCCTTTCTGTCCGTCTGCGATTCGGGGATGGCCAAGAGGGCAGCTCCAATAAGAAAATTCCCTGGTGTGAGTGCGGTTACATCGTCCGGGTCATCCGACAGTGCTTGCAGTGGACGTGAGTTAAGGCACGCTTCGACCTGAGAGAGGAAAGTGCTCATTTCCTCGAAGGTAAGCTTAGTTTCGCCTATGACTCTCCGGAGGTGGTGCTTGGTTGATTTGACTGCAGCCTCCCATAATCCACCAAAGTGCGGGGCTGCAGGAGGGTTAAAGTGCCACTTCATGCCTTCAGATGCAGCGGCGTGAGCGATCCGACGGCCGTCGGCTGATGTCGCGCGGAACAGGTTTCTTAAGGCCTTGTCTGCTCCAATGAAGTTAGTGCCGCAGTCTGAGAATAATTCCTCGCAGAGACCTCGGCGGGAGGTGAAGCGCCGGAAAGCAGCCAGGAAGGCTTCCGAGGAGTAGTCAGACGCCACCTCCAGATGTATGGCCTTGGAAGCTAAACAAACGAAGATAGCAATGAATGCTTTGTGAGAACGTTGTCCTCGCCCCTTGCTGGTGCGGACGTAAATTGGACCGGCGTAATCCATGCCGGTGCGGAGGAATGGGCGCGCGGGAGTCACACGGCTCCGTGGAAGATCGCCCATGAGAGGTGATGTGGTTGTGGCCCTCCAGCGGATCATGCACCGGTGGATGAGGCGTTTGACGATGGCGGGGCCTCTCGGGATCCAGAATCGGAGGCGGAGCAACCCCAGAGTCAATTGGATCCCTCCATGGAGTGTACATCGATGGCAGGAGTTCACCAGGAGTTCGGCCAACCTGGAGTCCGGAGGCACTATCATGGGATGTCGTTCATCTCGCGATAAATTGGCATGCTTCAGTCGGCCCCCGACTCTCATTACGCCACTGTGGTCCAGGAAGGGACTTAGCTTGGCGAGCGAACTGCGGGGTGCAATGGGGCGCTGTTTTTTGAGCGATGCGACTTCAGTGGGATAGTGCAGTGCTTGTGTCACGCGTATCCATTGCGTGAGTGCGGCATCAATCTCGCGTGACTCGAGTGGTAGTGCAGCGGAGTGGTAGTCGAGTGGAGGAGTGCCGCGTCTCCGTTGGCATGGCCTTCCGTCGCCACTTAAGACACCACGCGGTGACACGCAGGAGTCTGTGCAACTCGGAGTGACGCAGGAGAAGATCAGGCTTAGTGACTCTTTGTCCGACGACGTTGAACGAGCCGACGGCTCGTTGCTCGAACAGTTCTCCGCTAGGCAGGTTAAAGCTGTCGCGGGGCCAGCGTTCCTTTTCCTGACAGAGCCAAGCTGGCCCTGTCCACCATAGCGGATGTCCGTGGAGTTCCTTGGACAGGATCCCACGGGAGGCGCAGTCGGCTGGGTTTTCTCTTCCTGGCACGTGCCGCCAATGAGCCTCCGGCAGTAGCTCCTGAATGTGGGCCACTCGATTGGCCACGTGTTTTCCAGCGGGAAGCATGCCCTTGGATCCAGTGCAGAACAACCTTGGAGTCCGACCAAAGATAGATTGATACTGCGGACAGACCTAGCAAAGTAACAGTGTGAGTAGCGATAGTTGTTAAGAGAGTGGCTGCGCACAGCTCGAACCGGGGCAGCGAAATTGGCTTTACTGGAGCGACCCTGTCCTTTGCCGTCAACAAGTGGAGTGTGGTGTGGCCGTTCACGGTAGCGCGAAGGTACAGGACCGCTGCGTATCCTCGCTCAGACGCATCGGCAAATCTCGATTTGAGCGCACGAGTCGTCGCTGCCCAGCCATTGTGTAATTTCAATGTTGTTGAGGTGTGGCAGCTCGGAAAGAAGAATTCTCCAGTGTTGTGCGTCTGCATCAGAGAGTGGAGTATCCCATTCTAATTTCTTTAGCCACGCGGACTGGATAAGAATTTTTGCGCGCATGGTGACGGGTGTAAGCCATTCCAGCGGATCGAATAAACGCGCGGTTTCGGCAAGAACGCGCCGTTTAGTGATTTTCGAGTGGGGTTGACGCTGGATATTGAACGTGAAGTGGTCGCCATCTGGGTGCCAGTGCAGTCCTAGTGTAGAGTGACCCTCGTGAGACCATGAATGCGGTGATTGTGTGAGTTGGTGTCTCGGTGGGATTTCCGCTAGGATCCTGGCGTCGTTGGAGGTCCACTTCCTCAGAGGGAACCCGCCCGCCGTGCACAGGCAGCGCAGTTCTTCTTGCAGCGAGATAGCTTCGGATAAGGTGCTCGCTCCGGTGACGATATCGTCCATGTAAGTATCTCTTTTCAGAGCGGTCGCCCCTCGCGGGAATCAAGATCCTTCATCAGTGGCGAGTTGGCGAAGGGTTCGCATGGCCAGGAACGGTGCGCACGCGAGGCCGTATGTTATCGTCGTTAGGCGGTATTCACGGACGACGCCAACGGTATCGTGCCGCCAAAGTATTCGCTGGAGATCCCGATTTGGATGGACTTCTATCTGACGGTACATTTTTTCTATGTCTGTCACGAACACGTATCGGTGCCAGCGCCAACGCTGGAGCACATCGGCGAGGTTTGGTAGGAGGTTAGCGCCTATGAGCAGCTGAGTGTTCAACGACGTACCCGACTTAGTGCATTGCGAGCCATTGAAGACGACTCGAAGTTTAGTCGTGGAACTGGAGTCTCGCAGCACGCCATGATGCGGTAAGTAGCATACGGCGGCGTCCTCCTCTCTAGACGATGGTGTGATTTCCTCCCTTCATATGTTTCCTCCAGGTTCTCGTATTCTCTCATGAAGGCGCGATACATCTCACCGAATCGTGCATCCTGAGAACAGCGGCGTTCCATTGCTGTTAGCAGATACTTGGCTGGCTTACGGGTTTCAGTTAAAGACGACAGCGGTCCTGATAGAGGCAGCCGAACGACATATCGTCCGGTAGACGTGCGATGGTGAGTACGAACGAAGTGATTTTCGCACTTTTCCTCCTCTGGGATGAGCGTAACCGCGATGGAGGGTTGCCTTTCTTGCTCCCAGAATCGTTGGACTAACGTGCTCAATTCGTGGTCGAAGCAGCATTGGAAGGAATTTTTTGAACTGGAGCGTAGTTCTACCTCCGGAAAGGATCCAGCCTAAGGACGTCCTTTGAGCAATGGGCTCGTCTTTCTTGCCCTTGCGGAGGCCTTCTCGAAGTATTACCGAGTACACGTCGGCACCTAACAACAATTCAACCGGATCTCGCTAGAGGAAGGTCGCGAATATGCGGCCAGATGGTGTTGTCTCGCACAATGGGTCCTCGATACGACGAGAGACGCGGGAGGACGTACGCGACGATGGCAAGCGTATTTCTTGTCATTCCAGAAGAGAGGATCATGGAAACTCTTCCGCGAGTAGCGGATGGCGCTCCCCCGACCCCACTGATCGTGATCGAGGAGCGGGCCCGTGGAAGTCGCAGCCATTGCGCCAGAGTCTCGGAGACAATGGAGACCTCCGAACCTTGATCAATCAACGCTCGAACGTCGTGAGGCCTTCCCAAGTGGTCAGCGATTCTGACACATGCGGTGGCAAGAAGGATCGCCTTGCGGTCTGACATGGGCCGGGTCGCGGTCAGCGGTTTGCCTCGTCAGATTGCGTATACGCGTCGTGGAGTAGAGTGTGATGCCGCGACTTACACGTGAAGCACGTCTTCACAGATTGACACTTGGCCATCAGATGGTTGCCGAGACAATTATAGCACAGTCTTTTTTCCTCGACTATTGACTTTCGTTCGCTCGCGGGCTTCGCCTTGAGTTCCGTGCATTGCATGAGGGAATGCCTCCTCGTGCACACGGTGCACTTCGAGCTGTCGGCACCTGTTTTTCCAAAATGTGACTTCGCCGACTTGGGGTTCTTGACGGAGTTTACGTCGGACTTCGGTTTCGCGGCGTTCAGCGTGAGAATTCGTTTGGTGATGTCCATTACGGCTGTGTGACTCGGCGGATCGACGGAATCACACGTCGAGGATTCCCATTCGAGCCGCGTCCGCGGGTCGAAGAATTCGACCACGAGATGATTGAAAAGGTCCATTCCGTGTGAGGCAATGGGCCGATCGATGCTTTCCTGCGCGTTAACGGCGGTCGTGACGGCGTTGTAGACGCGGCTCAACTCGTCGGCGGTTTCGGCCTTCATTTTTGGCACGGCGGTGAACGCAGCGAAATTGCTTTGAATGAGCTCTCGTTTATTTTCGTAGTGTTGACTTAATATAGCCCATGCTCGTTCAAAATTGTTTCCGATAATGGGTAATGAATGTATTAATTTTTCAGCCGGACCTTGCAAGCTTGACCGAAGGTAATGCAATTTCTCGACGTTAGAGATTGAGGTATTGTTGCTGATAATGGAAATGAAGAGATCTCGGAATGCCGGCCAGTCTCTGTACGCGCCCGAGAACGTTTGAAGTTTGATGCGAGGCAACGAAGTTTTTGACGAGAGTTCCTGATTTGGCTCGGATTTCGGCGCGGTGTCTCGCTCGATTTTTAATCGGTCAGCGTATCCCGCCAGCGTACTTCGCTGGGTGACGTACGTATTCTCCGCGGCGTCAATGAATTCTGATTGTGCGTACTCACTTTCGCTGTATTTTTCTTTTAGAGTTGCTCGAATGAGCTCGTGCTGTGCTTCGATTTTTCCCCATAGGCTATCGAGGATGGTAAGACGAGCTTGGATGGCCCCAAGGGTGATGTTGGTGACGCCCATTTTTCGGAGGTTGTCCACGGAGCGAGACATGCGGCCGTGGATCTCGTGCTGGGCCTCCAGCAGCACTCTTAATTCGGCATTCATTATTGTCTATTGTTTGTTCTAGGATGCACTTCACTATGGAGCACTTCACCCACGAAACTGCTGATGCGGAAGGAATCCGGCTCGAAGGACCAGAAATGTTCGCGAGCGTAATGCTGCGGTGCGACGTGGATTAGGAAGGTTTCGTCATAGAATAGTGCACCTCGTTTTCACAACGGAACAAACTTTTTTATTCAATAACTTAAACAAAAAAGTGTTTGTGCGGTTAATCATTGTCCGAGAAAATAACGTTTGTCGTAAGCCGAGCGATCAGAGGAGAGCAAAAATCCGAGTGAGAAAGCGGTCGTGTAACAGAAAGCGATTTAACTGAGCGATTTAATAAGCGGCGTAAAGTGCGAGACTCGAGAGTGCAAGACTTCGGTCGGTCCTCGCGCGGTGCCCATTTATATCGGGCGCAATTTTGGGCCCGTGGCGAAGTGAGCCAATTAATTTCAAATGTTAGCGGTGACCTCAGGGCGCCACGCATTATTGGCCGCCGATGAGGTCTGATATCTATTTTGTAGCGGTTGACATGCGCGTGATCTTTTTCGATCAGCTGATTGACAGTCGTGACGTATGGGCGCGCATGCCCATATGTTTCACTAACGTTGCTGGCGGTTCACATTGTTTTGCCAAATATTTATAACGAGCGACGCAAAAAATGTAAAATAACTCGAACGTTCGAGTTTTTTCTGATGTATCGAAGGCTCGAAAAAGTTTTTGATGCCCGTTAAATTCGATTTCTTAAATCTATTATATTACAAAATGCGGGTTTCAGCTACGCGAATTAAATCGAAAAATTAATTATGAATTTGGAACATTATTATTGTCGTTGGGAAACGATACTTAGATCTTAAATAGGTCTATAAGGTAGTAAACCCGTTTCAGAAAAGTTGCTTTTTCCTTTTGAGTTTAAGTTGATTTTAATTTGCCGATTATCAACAGTGAAAATATACAAGGTGTATAAAAAGTACCGAGACGATGAAATATCTCGAAAATTAAGCATTTCAGGAACAAATGTTTCAGATAAATGTTATAGGATTTCAAGAGATCTATTTACTAGCGCTATGAGTTTAACCATGAGTGGCGTCGCCATCAGAGCAAGGTCACCTAGAATTTTTTAAATGGGACCTCCTATTTTTTATTGCATATTTTTATAGCCCTTCTTCAGATTTTTTCAAAACACTATAATTAATTTAGTTTTCATTAAGTAGTTTCCAAGTTATGAGGCTTGTAATCATTTCTTAATTTTACATAAATTGTAAAATATTTTGTAAAATATTCATTTTTCGATTATCTTACCTTAACACTTTTCTGTACAAAATAATGAGAGGAATCAATTGATGTAAATAAAATACATAGTTATTTTTAAGAAAAAATATATAATTATTAATTGCAAATTACATATTTTTTCTTTGAAACAACTATGTGTTTTGGTTTTGAGGCTTTCGCGGCCAATGGAATCATTAATGCAAAAGGTTTCCGGATGGATGCCGCGTGATTTGACAGCGTAATGCCGACGTTTCGCAAACGTTGCAGTTTGCATCTTCAAGGCTGAGAGCTCCGATAGCTTTCTTGGATTGTGGTCCTTATATATATTTCCAAAGGTTTTCCATCTGCGAAAAAGTATTCTGTTATGAGGCACCCTCGTGGTGAGAGTGCATGCTAAGGACAGTGTGCCATATAGTGCTCGTTTGATAGCCTTTGTCGCGGTTGAGATTGTCGGGATGTTTTAGAATTTCTAGGGCTTCCCAATGTTTCCTGGCGAAGTAGTTTGTGTGGAGGCTAATCTGGTTATTTTGTCATATTGCACCGAGTGTCCCGTCTCCATCCAATGTTCAGCCAGGGCTGATTGACTAAAATGGTTGTACTTGGCACATCGTTGGTGTTCTTTAATGCGTGTACTGATCTTTCTCCCAGTTTCTCCTATGTACACTTTTCCGCCTTTGGAAATATATATAAGGACCACAACCCAAGAAAGCTCAGTATCGGAGCTCTCAGCCCTGAAGATGCAAACTGCAACATTTGCGAAACGTCGGCATTACGCTATCAAATCACGCGGCATCCATCCGGAAACCTTTTGCATTAACTATGTGTTTTCTTTATACAAATTGATTCCTCTTATTATTTTATAGATAAAAGTATTAAGGTAAGATAATCGAAAAATGAATATTTTACAAGATATTTTATGGTTTATGTAAAATTAAGAAATGGTTTTAAGCCTCATAATTCGAAAATACTTCATGGAAATAGTACATTGTGATACAAGTGCGGAAAGTTGACAATTGTGCACGAGCGCGAAGTAACGCACGAGCCGAAGGCAAGTGCGTTCATGTGCAATTTGCCATTCCTTACATGTATCACACGTTATTTTATATTATAAGTGCGTCCAGTAGCACTTGTCGCACTTTTCCGTACGAGAAGCAAATTGTACGCAATCATTTATTTCACTGGGAAACATTGAATAATGTCATTATTTCCCGCCATCTATTAGCGTACATGAGAAATAACTCGCCAACAGTGAAATAATGTGATCGTGTGGCAGTTGGCTACTTCTCGCACGGAAAAGTCGTGTGGAAAGTGCTACTTTGGACGCACGTGTGATATAAAATAATTTATTATAGTGTTTTGAAAAGCTCCCGAGGTAAGCTACAAGAATATGTAATAAAAAATAGGGAATTCCATTTAAAAAAATGTACTTCCGGCCGGAATCAGAAGTGGAAAATATCATCATTCAATAGAGTGCATCCGATTTATAAAGAAAATTTTTTACTTTTTTGGAATAACCACTTCTCTAGTTTTTAAATGGGTGGTATGAAACCTGTATAAGATAAAAACAATATGAAATAAATTTTAAGCTAATATTAATTATTTTGAATAAATGATATATTATATATCAATAAATATTTGGTAAGTTTACAAAATATTTATTAAAAAACAATGCCATTTTTTATTTAATAATTGAAATATTAATTTGGAAGGAGATAATTCTCATTTTGACAGTTGAATGCTAATTTTAAATAAATGTTTAGCCTATTTGAAGTTTACAAAACAATTTTTCATGAAACAATTAATTGAACTAAACTTAATATTTTGTTCTTGTAATAAGCATTTATTAAGATTTAATTTGTAAGTTGTTTAAATTAAACAATTGTTTATTCAAATTTGATTAATAATTATTCAATTTTAATAGCGCAACATTAAAAGATAGTATATGAATAGTATATAAATAGTTATATACATAAATATTTTCCACATTTTACTTTGTGCCTTTCGAATCTAATAAATAATTCATTACTTTTCAGCAGACAGCATCTTATTTTGAACAATATTTTAATTTGATTCGAATTAATGGACCATTGGTACCATTTAACCAAATAATTTGTTCAAAACAAATTTTTTTTTTAATTGCATTCTTTTTTTTCAGTGTACTTGGTTAATAATATTGATCTCATATTAGTTCCTAAATATTTTATTTTTATATTTTTACTTTTTTAGACTTTTATTTTTTAAAGATTTTTTTATATAC
Organism: Camponotus fellah; assembly: GCA_030586385.1. Taxonomy (NCBI): domain Eukaryota; kingdom Metazoa; phylum Arthropoda; class Insecta; order Hymenoptera; family Formicidae; genus Camponotus; species Camponotus fellah. The sequence continues at coordinate 195,710 of JAPIVC010000310.1, forward strand.
TTAGCGTATTCTTTTAGCTTCATAAGGTTTTTTTAAAGGTTTAATTAATAATTATATCTATGAAATTTCAGGTTCGGTTAATTACAAAAAGCGGAGTAGATTGTTCTGATAGATTTTGATGCTGAAAACGACTTTGGCTGCAGAATTTCTTTAGCATGTCAGGTTTTTGAGTAATTTGTGATTAAATAGTCCAAAAATTTCGATCAATTTCATGAATTTATTATAAGGGAACTGAATTTTTTTAAATATTGCTATCAATGGTATAGTATTAGTTTTCACCTTTCATATCCATTTTCGATTGCCGCCTCATGATTTTTTCTCGTTGAGATAGTATGAGACAAGATATAAGACAGGTCATACATAGTAATTAATAAATCATAGTAGTTCATAAATCATAGTAGTTCTACATCAACCGTGCAATCTCTCTGTCTTATCACTAATTAAAATTTTGATAAAAACATAATTTCTGAACGCCGTCATTTTTTGAAATTAAAAATAGCGGATCCAATATGACGGATAGGATCACAATAAAAACGTATAAAATTTAGAAAAATTTATCAAAATGTGTAACAACTGTATTAAATATATTTTTACAGAACTTTTTTCGACAACCGAATCTGACAGATATATAAGCCTTTTCAAATTCCAAGGTGGCGGATTTAATATGACTCTGTCATATTGATATCTATGTGTAAATTTTCTTTAACTTAAATTTTCTTATAACTTCATACTTCTATAAATTACTCGAAAATATAATTTATTGACGTAATTCTGCGGACAGATTCGTTTTTAGCGTCAGAAAATCTATCAGATTCACCTACTCTGCTTTTTGTAACTGACCCTCGCAGGTCTATGTTATTAATAATTATTAGAATTATTATTTAATTAATTATAATAATTAATAATTAAATAATTATTATTATTTTCGCTATTTTTCGTATTTATCTGTTTAAAACTATTGTTTCAATCCTATCTGAAACAAAAGTAATAATCAAAACACATCTAAAGTATAAAAGCGATAAAAAATAAAAATTTGACAATTTTCAAAAGTAAAAAGATCCTTAAGATATCTTCAACTGGCATAAAGTATAATTATGCACATATATGATTTAAATGAAATCTATGAATATCCATATCTCTCAATTTGAATGACATTTAAGACTTTAAAATCTAATATTTACGAATATTTCTTAATGACTTAATTATACATAAATAGAACATACCTCTAACAATGGTGTCATTACTATGAATCCTTTTATTGCTTTTTCCAACATCATCAAGCTATTTCGTAGTTCGGCCAAAAGATCGTTATATCTCTCTAATTCTTGGATTAATACTGTATTCATTGATTCTGTGTATGTAATTGGATAACGTTTTTGCGCTTCTTCGATATCAAATAATTCAGGTATTTTTTCGTATATATCCTTTTTCATACTTAATAAAATTTCATCTTGCTTTTTGACATCGCTTACGATTACAGCACTCCGTATTAATGTCATAGAATCAAATAAATTCGCGGTGAGTTCAAGATTACGAATTATACCTGCATTTATATGGAGACCAAACACTTCCGGTGATGGATTCAAAGGAATAGATTGTATATGTTTCACACAGTCTTCATAACCATATCTAATATATTTTTATTACATATAATATGTAATGTCATATACAAATTACTGTCTTATTTCAATGATAGATTCTCTGACAAATTTGTAGCTACTTTTTTTAATACGGAACAAATTTATTTTTCTGAAAAATATTTACGTTTTCGAATAGTTTAAATTTACATATTTTTAGACTACAAACTTTTCTCTTTATATTATGAAACAGAAAAGCTTTTAATACATAATTCTTGCTTTTTAAAAATATATATTCTGTTAAAAATTAGAAAAAATGAAATAATTGAATTTAATTAAATTTAAGGACGATAATTTCTAAAGTAGTAATTATTATGATACATCAGAAGCGACAACGATAATAATAGTGATTGAAGGCAAATATTTTGAAAGCTAACAAATATTATTTTAAAAAGTTTTTAAACGTTTTAAATACATTTTGTATAATAATTTTATAAACGATTATATGAACTCTGATGCATTTTGTGCTTTTTTGAAGATAATTATCACTTTTAATAGTTATAACATAATTTATTCCAACATTATAACATAATTCCTTGCCTCTTAATAGAAATATAATGATTCCTTTATATACCTAAACAGGAAAATATATACATTTTGTTCATATTGTAATCATATTTTTTAGAAGTCTGACATATAAAACAGACATACAGACATAGAGACGGACTCATATGCGCTTTTAAAGTACGAATAAAATTGAATTATAAATAATATTGTACAATATATTATCGTATGTAATATTGTATTATATTAAGCTATAATTTCGCGCTCCCTATTAATTGTAATTATATATAATATCATATCAAGAGACATAATAGTCACATCAAGTTCACACACAGCAATAGAATGTGTATTTATATATGAGTTAGATAGTTGAGAGTATCTTAGATTATCTCAATAATGGTTGAATGACTTGAAATTTTGCTAGGCTTAATCGATCACTTGAATTATACATGATGTTCGATAACTTTTGACATATCCGAAGTGACTAAATAGAGCGGATTAAACTGAATAGAAAAGTCCTTTGCCATTTTGCGTTCTTCGCAATAATTAATGAAAAATTAATTAAAAAAGATCGGTCAATCTGCGTGAGTAGAAGCACGTGGTGGCAAGAACCGTCCCATCTGATACTAGGCGGGCTGCTTTAGCGAAACGATTGGTGAGCATCCCATTTATAGCTTCATCTCTTCTCTTATTGTATGTGTGTATCTGTATACACAAATACAAACACACACACACACACACACACACACACACAGTGTAATTCAAAATCCTATTGTTCGTGAAATGATACATTCTTGAATCAATTCTGAGACGATTTTTCCTTTGGCAAAATTTCGTCCGACGCTTAATTTTTGAATTATTAAAGGAAATAATTATGACGAGTCGAATATAAGAGGCAGGCAAGGATAGCGCGATTCACCGTCAGACACATAATAAGACGATTCATAAGACGAATAATAATAACTTTAAGTGAGTAAACAAATGAGAGTTAGCGAGAGAGAGAAAGAGAAAGAGAGAGAGACAATAAAAATTATGCATTCGCATGTGTGTGTATGTAGTTAATTGATCGCAGTGGGCGTTCTGCGTAAGCATCCGCTGTGACGGTGAATCGCGTCACCCTTGCCTGCCTCTTGTATCTGACCCGTCATAAGTTAATTACTTCCTCTAATAATTCAAAAATTAAGCGTTGGATGAAATTTTGCCAAGGAAAAAATCGTTTTACAATTGACTCAAGAATGTGTCATTTCACGGAGAATAGGGTTATTTTGAATCACATTATTTATATATAAATATGTATACAAAAATATATTCACTCTTTATATTAAATTAATATTTGAAGAAATATTATAATTTTATGCAGAATTCGTTACATTTTATTTTCTTTTAATGGAAAGGTTTTTTTATCTTCTAGCATATGATGTAGAATTCTTCGAAATTGATATTTTTATTAATTAACTATTTTTCTTTTTTAATCCTTTCCTTTTGATTAGATCCGTAGCGCTGCCATTAAACGGGTTCCCGCGCCGAAAGTGTATACATTGCGCGTGACAACCTTTGGCGTTACGACTTACACCCAAACAACGCCGCTTTGACATGCTTTTAGAAGAAAAAAACTTTTCTTTAAAACAAGATAATTTCTACATAAATAATAATTGTTTTAATTAACATAATTAATATACAGGGTGTCCGTCGATTTTCGACCTTAACGAAAAAAATAAGTAGATTGGCTCAAATTAAGAAGAAATTATCTATATTGTTTTGGGATTGACACAATAATTACGGAAAAATTAAATAAAGAAGATCGGCCAATCTGCGTGAATAGAAGCGCGCGGCGACGAGAGTCGTCCCACTGTAGTCTGATACTGTAGTCGCGCCGCGAGCGGGCGGGTCGCTCGAGACATGATACGATATATCGCAATACCGCGCCGAAAAATGACCCTCACCTTTAGCGGCGAGAAAATGATGCGCTATCATTTCCACACCACCTTGCGGTAGATAGCATGGTGCGCTTTTTTATAGTGGTTTCCCCCATAGGCCTATTCCACTCTCAATTTGAAAATTATTCAAAATGCCATTACTATAGGCTGAATACATCATAAATGTAAAAAATTAATGGTGACAGTACCTTTACAAAATTAATCCGTGATTGAAAATCCTTCGATAAAATGTATGCTACACGTTGATAATGATACGATGATAAAATGCTTCACGAATCCTTTCTTCATCTCGTACGAAAGCGCACTGCTGGACCGATTATCCTGATATTATGACGACACGCAGTTTCACATAATTATTGCACAACACATAAAATTGTACGGCCACTTGGTTTTCGTTAACGCCTGGGAAATGATTCCATGTAGTAAGTCGGCCGCACGATAAGTATTTCCGCTAGTCCGTATGCCACAATCATATCCGTATATTCCTGCAGAATATACCTCATTTTCACTGTTAATTTACTACGCAAACACAAGATTTTTATTAAAACGTCTTAGCTCTCGCACACTGTTATCACACTGCGTACGCCGGCAGCACACAACTACAGCTGACAGCTGAGCGGACATGCGAGTGTAAGCGTACGTGTGAGTTCGACGCCTGCGCACTATGGTTGTCCGCTCAGCTGTAGTTGCGTGCTGCCGGCGTACACAGTCTGATAAAGCGTGCGAGAGCTAAGACGTTTTAATAAAAATCTTGTGTTTGCGTAGTAAATTAACAGTGAAAATGATGATACTCTGCAGGAATATACGGATATGATTGTGGCATACGGACTAGCGGGAGAAAATACTTATCGTGCCGCAATTTACATGGAATCATTTCTCGGACGCACGAAAACCAAGTGACCGTACAATTTACGTGTTATGCAATAATATGTGAAACTGCGTGTCGTGCTAATATCGGGATAATCGGTTCAGCAGTGCATCTTCGTGTACGAGATGAAGAAAAGATTCGTGAAGCATTTTATCATCGTATCATTATCAACGTGGAATAATTTTATCGAAGGATTTTCAATCACGGATCATTTTTGTAAAGGTACTGTCACCATTAATTTTTTACATTTATGATGTATTCAGCGTATAGTAATGGCATTTTTCAAATTGGAGTGGAATAGGCCTATGGGGAAACCACTATAAAAAAAGCGCACCATGCTATCTACCGCAAGGTAGTGTGGAAATGATAGCGCATCATTTTCTCGCCGCTAAAAGGACGGGTCATTTTTCGGCGCGGTATTGCGATATATCGTATCATGTCTCGAGCGACGCCCACCGCTTCGCGGCGCGACTAGTATCGTTACAGTGGGACGACTCTCGTCGCCGCGCGCTTCTATTCACGCAGATTGGCCGATCTTCTTTATTTTATTTTTCCGTAATTATTGCGACAATCCCAAAACAATATAGATAATTTCTTCTTAATTTGAGCCAATCTACTTATTTTTTTCGTTAAGGTCGAAAATCGACGGACACCCTGTATAACATAATAAAATTGGCAGCGCTAAGTTTCTTAATTAAATTTTTTTTACTTTTTTGTTTTATATTAATTTGTACAAGTTAACTTTTATAAAATTTCTTCTTTGTACTTTTATTTATCTTGTATACATTTTTATCCTTAATTGTGCAATTTTTATATAACACTATTTTTGTAGAAGGCAACAGTTAGATACAATTTGTGCATGAACTTGCCGCCCTTTTTTTACCTTTTTTTTGAAAAAAAGGTAAGTTTTTGGGAATTATATAATTACTACGCCAAATTTTCATATCTTACTTCGATTTGAAGGTCGTTTAAATGAGTTAAAATTTGCGTAAAACTTTTTTTAAATTATATACATTATATAAAGGTGCTTTAGGAATTAAAGTAATCTTAATTTAGTTAGTATCGATTATAAATTAATATCCCTTACTTTTTTGCAGTTTACTAATCATATTGATCTCATTAGAGATTTTTAATTTTTCACTTTCATTATTTTTTTAGAATTTTTAATAACATTTTTTTATGTAGTTGGCGTATTTTTTTTATTTTTGTAAGGTTTTTAATGGAATATAATTTATTTAATAAAAGATCATATTTTAATTGATATCGAAGCAATGACTGAAAATAAAATAAATCTGATAATGCATAAATAATTTTGAATCTAAGTTATTGTTCTAAAAGTTACGAAAAATGTTGTTCTAAATATTATTCTAAAAATTCAGAAAAATAGACTCAAAATGCATATCACGTCTCCGAGAGAGGGTTTCAGTTGCCTACATTTCCGATTGCCAACTGCTTCATTTGTGCACAACATTTTGCCGACAGCTTCTTTTGTCAATATTCCCGATTACCTATATGTATTATTGCACACACAAAGAAAATAAAGATACAAAAGTACGATTGTACACATAACATTGTTCGCTTGCACATTGCACACATGATATTATTGTACATATAAAATAAAAAAATCATATTAACATTTTCCACACACGACTTTATTGCACATATGCTCATTGTACACATGAAATTATTGCATACATACAGATTGCACACATGACATTATTGCGGACATACACATTGCATACATGATATTATTGTATACATACACATTGCACATATATGCTATTGAACACATACAAATACATTGAGCACATACAATAAGAAAATGGCTTTGTATAATTAGAATCCACAATTAAAAGACTGATACTGAATTGCTCACAGAATTCCATTTTAAAATCTAATCAATTTGATGATAAGATTTCCGTATGCGACTCACTTTCGAATTCAATGAACTTTTACAAGCATATAGTACTAAATAAAGTCGAATGTTATAAGAATAAATATGTAGAAACGTTTATTTTTGATATTTTAATTTCAATTATCTTTTTAAATGAACAGTATTTAAAATTTCCATATAGAAAGAAATATAGAATTCAAATAAAATTCAAAATATGGGATTAAAAAATATTTTAAACTTGGGACTATACTTTGGAGATATAAATGAATCTCGTTTCATATGAAAGTTGACAACCCATATGGAATAGGACAATTATAGACCTCGTTTCGGGTCGCACTATGTTCAGTGACCCACTCAATTCTTCAAAGAATCGATCTTGCACTTACGCAATTGAAAAATTCAACATTTATAAAAATAATAAAAATTTGAATACCTCAAGAACAAAACGTCTACTCATTCGCATTTGTGGCATTCGACTTCATTCAATACGTACTATATTTATAAAAATTGATTAAATTCAGAAGTGAGTCACATACGAAAAGCTTACCCAAAGCATCTAATTATATTTTTATTTTTTATATAAAATATCATGTATGTAATGTGCATGTGAATAATAATGTCATGTGTGCAATGCGTATATCCGTAATAATATTATGTGTGCAATATGTATGTGTACAATAATGTCATGTGTGCAATGTGTATGTGCGCAATGTCATGTGCATGCAATCATACTTTCGTATCTTCATTTTTTCGTATGTGCAATAATACATGTAGGCAATCAAGATGTAGGTAATCGAGAATGTTAGCAAAACAAGTTGTTGACAAAAGGTTGTGCGCAATGAAACAGTTAGCAATCGGGAATGTAGACAAACGGGATCTCCCTGTCTCTAATTCATGCGTAATCTACATGGTGTCAAGACAATGTATTCCAAAAAAAATGTATTTTGGTTAGGTCTTCAGCGTGATTTTAATACTGATGTTACAGAATATTTGATAATAATATAAAATTATATCATTTTGCAATTGATATGCATAAAGCGAGAAGATGCTGCCTTCCGCAGTAATCTGTTAAGCATATTCTTTGAACAGTTCTAATCATTATATCAATGCCAATTTATACAATATTTTAACATGCTAAGTCCAGATATTTCCGTAAATCCAAATAAAAGATAGGAACGAATCATAATTTCATATATTATTATCCAATATTCTCTAACATCAATATTAAAATCGCTAAAAAGAAACAAAACGTTCCTATTTGATGTATATATTATAATAAAGCTGAATATTTTAAAATATATAAATAACTAAAGAAAGATGTTTTTATTTCTTTTTCATATTCCAATTTGGAATGCTTATTTTACTACTCTATTTATTTTACCACTTAATAATTGTTATTATTTTGAGCCAATTTTTTATTTTAATTTTAAATTATATTTTAATATTATATTTAAATTATTAAATATATTTTATATATCTTTTGAAATATTAATCAGAGAATCAATCATTTAAATAAAGATCATGAATTATACTTATATAAAGAATACTTTTTCGGTATAGTATATTCCGGGCTGATGTCTGCAAACGAATAGTTCGGATTTGCAATTACGTTCGGATTAAAAAAATCCTTTAGAATAGTAATGAGACACCTTCTATCTCTCTCGTCTGTCACTCTACCTCCATAATTACATTCACCTGTAAGATATGTAATTGCCTTGAACGGTATTTGTTCATAATTTTCGACGAACATTTTAAGCTGTTGAGCAGATATTTGTAAATCAGATTCATTGAAATCTAAAAAAAAATATTGATATTGGAAAATCGAATAGATTTGAAATAAAGTGCTAATTAAATAAATGCTAATTAGAAACCATATCGAATATTCCAGCCTTGGGGACCATAATTTCGTCGTTCTTGAACTACCGCGTGGAAGAAACATAGAGCATATAATAATTTAAGGAATATTTTTTTCCTCGATGGATCTTTCTCCAGAGATTTCATTTCTTTTACTCCTTCGATCGAATACGATCTAAATATTAACAAATATGTTTGCTCTTATTTAATAATATTATTAAATAATTTAATAATCAAAATGTTTTTTTGTTTAATAATTGTTGTATACAAAATATAATAAATGTTTACTTTAGGTTACACAACTCGAAAAATTTTGATTTTGACATATATCTCGCTTTACATGGTTCATATATCTTTACATAAGTTTGCAATTTTTTATGCGAAAGCAATATATACGGGATCTTACGGGATCGTCCCAATTGCGTACATTCCCGATCAGACACGATGACATTTCTCGATCAGACATAGACCCGATCGGACACATGCTTTCGCCCTGTGTTTTCAGTGCGATACGAAGTCTATTATTGTACGATTTCATATAGGTTTGTGTCCGATCGGGAATGTGCGCAATTGGAACTCACTCTATCCTACTTCAGGACTGCGTTCGGAAACATCATCCAAGTGTACTATATCATTTTATCCTTGTTTAACATTCGGTGAACAACAAGGATAAAATGATACCCGCAGGCATTCGGGTGATGTTTCCGAACGCAGCCCAGACATGGATTAGCTTATATCTTCCAGAAGTGCAGCTCCCCCTCGTCCTATAGAGGCCGAAACCCACGGTATCCACATATATACTTTGTAAAACGAAGGAAATTATACCATATTATATAACACTTATTAAAAGTTTAGATAAAATAAAAAGTGCAATTTTTACACCTTATTAAATTATATTTGTCCTATAGATCGTGTCAGAACAAAGCTGTCCATGTTTTGCACATTTCGGCCGATTTCCGAGTCAACGCCTATCGCCGCACTCCTCCCCCTTTACGTCTCAAGATCTTAACAACGAGCCAGTTAACAACCGTAGATCAGGACGCGCGACTTTACTTCAGGTACGACTCATCTATAACACGATGTTGTTCCTTATGCCCCGTCTACTAAATGTTAATACTTTAAAAAAATATGCGAGTTCTTTACAATCTTTTTAGATAATTAATTCAAAATGTATAAAAAATTTCAATTCCCGATTATTAATTACATTAATAATAAGGTATTGACATTTAGCAGAAGGAGTAGGGAATAGTATCGCATTATAAATGTCCCATACTTGAAGTGTCTTGGTTACGATTGTTAGCTGGCTCATTGTCAAGATCTCGAAACGTAAGTGGGGGACGATAGGCATTAACTCACGGAAATCGGCCGAAATGTGCGAAACGTGAACAGCTCTGGTGTAGAGGATATAATTCTGCCATAATCTTAAAGAAATGAAAACATAAATAAAATATAATGAAAAGATGATACAAGTAAGTATGAAATTTCAAAATCGCATATCTCGAACGAAGAGAGACCGCCGCAAAATTCAAACGGTGTATTACTTAGGAATGTATACTCTACAACAGTGTTGTCAATTATTTGCAACTTTCGACCGGATTTTTTAGCTCACGCCTATTGCTCTCCCTTTATCGTGCGCGTCTTAGCAACCGCGCCGAACGCTCGTAAGTAAAGAGCGCGACGGTAATCTCAAGCACGTGCGCGTCACAAATGTAAGGTGGCAATCTAATAAAAATTACAACAAAATTATATAAAAAATAATATGTAAAAAGTTATATAAATAAATTATATAAATAATAATAATAATAAAATTATATAAAAAATTATATAAATAAATTATATAAATAATAATAATAAAATTATATAAAATATAATATATTATATTATATATTATATTATATTATTTTTTATATAATTTTATTATTATTATTTACATAATTTTTTATATAATTTTATTATTATTATTATTTATATAATTTATTTATACAACTTTTTATATATTATTTTTTATATAATTTTTTGTTGTTAGATTGCCATCTTACATTTGTGATGCGCACGTGCCTGAGGTTATCGCCGCGCTCCTTAGTTACGAACGTTCGGTGGCGCGGTTGCTAAGGCGCGATAAGGGGAGAGCGGTAGGCGTGAGCTAAGAAATCCGATCGAAAGTTGCAAATAATTGGCTGCGTTCAGCAGAAAATGCTGCTTTGCAACAGTTGTAAAATTCGTCAATCTGATTGGCGTATGCTTTTAATTTTGGCCGAATCTAAGAGCATACACCAATCAGATTCACGAATTTTACAACAATTGCAAAGCAGCATTTTTTGCTGAACGCAGCCATTGATAGCACTGCTCTACAACATATATCAAAATAAAAATTGTTCGTAACTTAAAGTAAATCGTTTCGTGTAGGAAATTGAAAATCATGTATAACAATATGATAAACCGATAAGTAATATTAGATGGATTTCCAACTTTTCTTCTTTAAAACAGATCCATTTCACATTTCCTGATGCTTTCAGTGTGAATGAGATCTATTATCGTATAATTTTATATGAGTCTAATTTACCATGCAAAATGAAATCCACCCTATATTTCACGTATTTTCAGTTCGAAATTAGATTTATTATTGTGCGATTCCACATTAGATTTTCAACTTTTTACGCAAAGCGATATCTACTCTACATTGCCTTATAATTTCTGATATCATTGGTATAAATTCATTTGATATAATTTTAATAATTTTGGTATCAAAATAAATATACATTTTATCTATCATTTTTTTAATCAATAACGTTATAATAAATAACGAGCAACGGAAAAGGTAATTTAAAATTTTTATTGAAAGTTCTGCGTGAGAAAATTTAAAATAATTTTCCTTTTGAGGTAATGTTATAATTATGTTATAATTATGTTACTTAAACTTAAAATAATTTTCCTTTTGAGGTAATGTTATAATTATGTTATAATTATGTTACTTAATAATATAGTAAATATTTATCTTTATATTACAGCTTATATCTTTACATAGATTTTCAAATGACTTCTAATTGATTTCCTTCATGTTTAACTTCATGTTTAACTTCTAAGAAAGTCATTTATAACATTCACTTAAAAATGAAGTTGTTTTAAACATTCGGATAAAGTTCCGAAAACAACTTACTTCTGATTTTAAAACTTTATGGGAATCTTCCTTTTTGATCAAAATGAAAAGGATTGAAAGGATTTAGGGCGACTAGTTCGGGAAGATCATTTTTCACGACCAAATAGCAGAAAAGTCTGATGGTACATATGAGTTATATATACCTTCCCTTTGCTATTTCTTTATTCGACATATTTACAAAATTTATATTTAAATAACTTAAAGCTCAAATTTCTTATCCTCTTATAGTAATAAATTCGAAAAGATTAACAAAGATCGTTACGCATGGCTCGAATTTTAGCGATATAACGCACAGATCTTTCGCTTCCATTGATAAATCTAGAATATATTAAAAATATAAACAAATATGTACAATAAACTCATCCTGAGCTACTACCTTGAAATGAACTCATTAAAAGTCTTGCTAATCTTTATGATATTTTTAATATACAGGATGTCTCTGAGCACTATCTCACGTACTTGTGAGGAGCGCAGTAAATTAAATAAAGAAGTCCTATTCCATCTAACGTTTTTCGCAATAATAATAGAAATATTAATTATTAAAATCGGACGAATGAGAGAAGCGCTCGACCGCTCGAGCTACAGCACGGCCCACCATATCAGACATTACCCGTGGTTACTGCCATCGCCATTTTCATGTTTCATTCAGGTAGAGCGAATGTGAAGGACCTGACACAGGTCAGCAGCCGAAGGTTTCTTTAACGCAGCGTTTTTACTCCCGACTGCTGCCAACCGTAGGTTGGCAAAAGACGGAGGGAGTATGCGTTTCATCGAGTTCGAATCGGTTCTGGTCGCTATTTTCGATAGAAAAATATAGTTCGATGTTGTTCAAAAAATCATAAAATCATTCTAAATCTAAATTTGCATTGCTAAAAATCCGCATTTATCGCTACGAAAAGTTCGAAAATTCGAACTTTAACGATCATCGAGAAACTTCTCGAATTCTCTATTTACAAGAAAAACTCGACCGTTCGAATAATCCTCCGTTTTTTTTGCGGCTTAAGTAACGCTTGTCATAAATGTTTATGACAACAGTGTCAACCGTCAGCCAAGTCAACGCAGCGTACGGGCATGCGCGCCCATACGTCACAATTAGCTGATCGAAAAAGATCGTGCGCATGACAATTGTAAAAATCTTAACGTCAGACCTCATCTGCGACCAATTGCTCGCGGCGCCAAGAGGTCACCGCTAAAGTTTATTGATCCACGTCGCAACGGGGCTAAAATCCTGCTCGCTATATAACTTCCGCGCGAGGACACGCCGAAGTCTCGCACTTTTCGCTATTCTTGCTAAATCGCTCTTGTTGAAAACACTTTTGTTAAACTGCTCGCTTATTAAACCGCTCAGTTTCGTTACTCGTAAAGTCTTTGGACTCATCTTTCTGAAATTATTGTACATATTAAATTTTCTTTATTTTAAGTGTGTGGTATCTTAAAAAATAAACTTAAAAAACAAAAAAATTACGTGTCGTGTAAAATCATTTCTAAGTATAATCATTTCAAGTCTAAGTACTCTATCTGTGATAGTTCGTCCATCGCGCTCTTAAATCTCTGCACTTTCGCGCAATCCGCAGTCGCTCCGCAAACAGGTGTCATATTTGCACATCAATTTTTTTTATTAATCAAGGATGGTTTAGAACATATAATTATCATTCTTTATTCTATTAATAAGAAGCGGAAAAACAATATTATTTCGTCTGTACATTCTCTCATTGGCTGCGAACGGAATTAAGAAGCAAAAATGATTCACCAATAAGATTCGTTCTAAGCATCCGTATAGGGAAATATAGGCTGCGGTCAAGATTGTGCTACGAATGCTTTGAAACATCATTCTATCTTTATTCTCATGAAATATAGAAAAAGATAGAATAATGTTTCGAAGTATTCGTAATGCTGTCTTGACTGCAATCATAGTAACTTGAGTTTGAGTTAAGACATCTCGAAGTAGTGGAAAATAATCGATATAACCCTATATGTCAAAATAATAAAATTATTGATAATAAATTGTCAATAAATTGTGAATAATTGGTTATATTCATTAAAGAAAATATGGATATATCTGAAGAAAATATTCTTAAACTGGTAAACTTTTCTCTCTTTCTATTGTTATTAATAAATTAATAACAATAGAAAGAAATAAAAAGAAATAAAATAAATTATTTGCAGCAAAGTTATAATAATAAATAATATAATATAACATAATTAGAGAAGATAATCTTCTGCGTAGCCATATAATTATGATTATATGATATTTCTACAATCATTCTTGGCTATGCAGCAAATATATAAATTTCTATGATATATTGCAGAAATACTATATAATCATAATTATATGGCTACGCAGAAGATTCTCGCTCACATTATGTTATATTATTGTTGTATTATTTATTATTATGACTACACTACAGATGCATAAACTTTTACATAATAATATAACATAATGCAAGAGTAAATAATCTTCTGCGTAGCCATATAATTATATGATATTTCTACAATGATTCTTGGCTACGCAACAAACATATAAATTTCTATGCTTGCAAAAATGCTATATAATTATAATTATGTGGCTATGCAAAAGATTCTTTCTCATGTTATACTATTGTTGTATTATTTATTATTATGACTATGCTGCAAATAAACATAATTATCATTAATAAATAATACAACAATAATATAACATAATATGAGAAAAAATCTTACATATGATTATATAGTATTTCTGCAATCATAGTAGTTTATATATTTGTTGCATAGCCAAGAATCATTGTAGAAATATCATATAATTATAATTATATGGCTACGCAGAAAATTATTTACTCTTGCATTATAGTATATTATTTATGTAAAAGTTTATATATTTATAGCGTAGTTATAATAAATAATACAACAACAACATAACATAATGTGAGAGAGAATCTTCTGCGTAGTCACATAATTATGATTATATAATATTTCTGCAATCATAGAAGTTTATATACAGGGTGTCCGTCGATTTTCGACCTTAACGAAAAAAATAAATAGATTGGCTCAAATTAAGAAGAAATTATCTATATTGTTTTGGGATTGTCGCAATAATTATGGAAAAATTAAATAAAGCTCGGCCAATCTGCGTGAATAAAGCGCGCGGCGACGAGAGTCGTCCCACTGTAATCGATACTAATCGCGCCGCGAAGCGGTGGGCGGGTCGCTCGAGACATGATACGATATATCGCAATACCGCGCCGAAAAACCCGTCTTTAGCGGCGAGAAAATGATGCGCTATCATTTTCACACCACCTTGCGGTAGATAGCATGGTGCGCCTTTTTATAGTGGTTTCCATGGCCTATTCCACTCTCAATTTGAAAATTATTCAAAATGCCATTACTATACGCTGAATACATCGTAAATGTAAAAAATTAATGGTGACAGTATCTTTACAAAAATTGATCCGTGATTGAAAATCCTTCGATAAAATGTATTCCACACGTTGATAATGATACGATGATAAAATGCTTCACGAATCTTTTCTTCATCTCGTACACGAAAACGCACTGCTGAAACGATTATTCCGATATTATGCATGACACCCAGTTTCACATAATTATTGCACAACACGTAAATTGTACGGCCACTTGGTTTCGTTAACGCCTGGGAAATGATTCCATGAAATTGCGGCCGCACGATAAGTATTTCCGCTAGTCCGTATACAATCATATCCGTATATTCCTGCAGAATATACCTCATTTTTCACTGTTAATTTACTGCGCAAACACAAGATTTTTATTAAAACGTCTTAACTCTCGCACACTGTTATCACACTGCGTACGCCGGCAGCACGCAACTACAGCTGACAGCTGAGCGGACATGTGAGTGTAAGCGTACGTGTGAGTTCGACGCTTGCGCACTATGGTTGTCCGCTCAGCTGTAGTTGCGTGCTGCCGGCGTACACAGTCTGATAACAGTGTGCGAGAGCTAAGACGTTTTAATAAAAATCTTGTGTTTGCGTAGTAAATTAACAGTGAAAATGAGATATATTCTGCAGGAATATACGGATATGATTGTGGCATACGGACTAGTGGAAATACTTATCGTGCGGCCGCAATTTACATGGAATCATTTCCCAGGCGTTAACGAAACCAAGTGACCGTACAATTTTATGTGTTGTGCAATAATTATGTGAAACTGCGTGTCGTGCATAATATCAGGATAATCGGTCCAGCAGTGCGCTTTCATGAAGAAAGAATTCGTGAAGCATTTTATCATCGTATCATTATCAACGTGTGCAACTACATTTTATCGAAGGATTTTCACGGATTAATTTTTGTAAAGGTACTGTCACCATTAATTTTTTTACATTTATGATGTATTCAGCGTATAGTAATGACATTTTGAATAATTTTCAAATTGAGAGTGGAATAGGCCTATGGGGGAAACCACTATAAAAAAGCGCACCATGCTATCTACCGCAAGGTGGTGTGGAAATGATAGCGCATCATTTTCTCGCCGCTAAAAGAACGGGTCATTTTTCGGCGCGCTATTGCGATATATCGTATCATGTCTCGAGCGATCCGCCCACCGCTTCGCGGCGCGACTAGTATCGGATTACAGTGGGACGACTCTCGTCGCCGCGCGTTATTCACGCAGATTGGCCGATCTTCTTTATTTAATTTTTCCGTAATTATTGCGACAATCCCAAAACAATATAAATAATTTCTTCTTAATTTGGGCCAATCTACTTATTTTTTTTGTTAAGGTCGAAAATCGACGGACACCCTGTATTTGCTACGTAGCCAAAAATGATTGTAAAAATATAATTATATGGCATAATCATAATTATAAGGCTATTCGAAAGATTATATTCTCTTATATTATGTTATATTACATTATTTATTATTATGATTATGCTGCAAATAAAAATAATTATTATTAATAAATAATACAACAATAATATAAAAATGTTAATGATAAAGATATAATATAAAAGGTTAATAAAAAAGGTATAATATAAAATTTGAAAAAAGTTAATAATATAAAATAATAAAATAAAAAGTAAATAAAAAAGTAAAAAAAATGTTTAAAAGAAATATTAATTAAATAATAATAATAAATAAATATAATAATAAAAAAATTTTAAAAAGAACCTTTAATTACCAACAAAAAGTATATTTTAATAATTATAAAAAAATTATATACAAAAATAGGAACAAAAAAAATTAATGAAAAAAGTATAATGTAAAATTTAAAAAAAGTTAATAATATAAAATAATAAAATAAGTAAATAAAAAAGAAATGTTTTAAAAAAATGTTTAAAAAAAAATTTCCAACTTCTGTCAACAAAAGTCAACATTTTAATAATTATAAAAAATCATATATAATAAATAATTATATGAAAATAATAAGTAATAATAAAAAAATAAAAACAAAGTTAATAAAAAGTGAAAAATAAAAAGTAGAAAAATATAAGCTTCAAAAAGTTTGAAATAATAAATAATATCTATTTGTAAATATTAATACAATTAACAATACATAGAAAATTCAAAGGTGATAGAGAGCAAGGCTAAATAAATTTTATTTGAAATACAGTAAAAAGTATGATGATTTAATTTAAATTGAATACAAACAAAGAATAAAAATGAAAACAAATAATATATACATAATTTGATAATAAAAACGAATGTTTCTGGCTCTCGTTTTGAGCCTTCTTCAGCGTAAAGTACAATTATTAAAATGTTACGATATGCAGATGGGATAATTTTTCTATATATGCATGATTGAGATATAAATAAACGACAAGATCCCGATAGGGTTCGAACTTAAATACTCTATAAACGCAATGTAGATTGGTTTTTACTAAATTTCTGGAACATCATAGAGGGTGAACCAGAAAACATTGTTAAGTGAAATTTTTCTAAAAAACTTATTTCAAATGCAGAATAGTGTCTCGAAATCAGTACCACTTAAATCCTAAAAAGTGGTACATTACAGTTAATTTCATTATATAAAGTTGTACTAATAAAGTGAATACTCACAACGTAACCATTCTGTTCGTTCGTAAGACCATGTCGTTTACAAGATGATCGGTTACTGTCAAATAATCATAAGAGGTAGTCAATTTATATATCGAACCTGACTTTCAAATTTTTGGTAGCTTGTTTATTATGTCAACATATGACGACGGCAAGTTTTCTGTGTCTGTCTGTAAATTTAAACCATTCCTTTGCCTCTTAATATGCAACATTTCAGAGATCAATTTTTTATTAAAGAATGGGGTTTCATCTAATATTTCTACCTCATTCCAACCAAAGTCATGATCATACTGTAGTCTATGATTAGTGACAACTGAATAATTATTAACATTCTTATTAATCTGTGATCTATGTTCAGATATTCTAGTTTTTAGCATCCTCGAAGTTTGATCAACATATGACGCATCACAATGAGAACAATTAATCTTATAGACCACATTGGTTTTTGAGTTATTTGGAATGTTGTCTTCATGTGCTTTGATAAATTTACTTAGTTTATTCAGACTAAAAAAAGATAGTTTGACGTCCATGTTCCTTGTGATGTTCCTAAATTGCTCAGTAACGTTTGGTAAATAAGGAATAGTGAAATAGGAGGAAGGATTTTTTTGTTGCGTCCTATCACTAATGCAGTCACAATTCTTAATTAGAAATTTCATTCTTTGATTAATGACGTCAAAAATGACATTTAGCGGATAGCTATTATTTAATAAAATTTTAACAATGATATCCAGATTCTTATTGTGAAAACTGGGATGCGACAATGTAAAGGCTCTATCTACCAGGCCGATTATCGTGCCTTTCTTCTGGCAGTGAGGGTGTTGGGAGTTGAAATTTAGATATCTGCCTGAAAATATAGATTTGTGGAATCAATCGAATATTAAAAAATTATTTTTAACTATTAAAGTTACGTCAAGAAAATTAATTTTAGGGTCAATTCTTCTAATTCTGAAGTAAATTGTAATCTGTCATGGAAAGAGTTAAAAGTACAAACAGTGACGTCAATGGAATCAGAAGAAACTGTCATTAGAATGTCATCAACATATCTAAAAACGGGAGGTCGCACTATATAATCACGGTATCTTAAAATAGATGAATTGAAGTGGCCGTGGAGAAATTTTTTTACAAATAGGTCGATATCTGTCCTTATAGGGGCATCATGAAAATAAAAATGTTGTTCGTTTTCTAACATAATTTTAATTTTTTCTCTTTATGTAAAAAATTGAGCTTATCAATTTTAAAGTTTCTCTTCTATATAGTATCAGTATTACGGGTATTTAAATTCGAAAAAAATAGTAACGATCTGAAGAAGTTAACCTGACTTGAGTATTGTGATTTCTTGTGAACCACTTTTTATCCTTTCAGTTTTTGTATAGGTCGCCGTTTTCCAGCTCGCCGAAACTCCATCTTTTAATAAAAAATTTAAGATGTCAGGATCTTCATTATAATGTCTATTTTGAATTTATTCGGCGATATTTTGCGAATACTATAATTTTCCATGTAAACGCAATTAAGTTCCAAATTGCCCGGATTTGTTACAATTTCGCGACTGTACGCATATACGTGCCGATTTTGTTGTCTGAGCTATTTTTTTTCAATTGAAAGGAGAATTCTCTAAATTCTATAATTCCTTCCTCTTTTGATGTCATAAAGGAATTTACAAATATAATTTCTAAAAAGTAAGTCATATTCATTATGGCATCGTTTACGAAGCGGGAAATATTAGAGCACATAGTTGGTAATACTGAACTGACTTCTGCTATTAATTATATTCTGAAAAAATTAAACGTTTGTGAAAAAATATTACTTCTGATACTATGGATCGCTTGCGGAAAGCACTGTTTTTCTCTATGATCTAAGCATAATAATAAATTCGAGGCTGCATGTCGAAAAAGGGATTATTTCGAGTCAAGAAATTCCTCTTGGCTTGATTCTGAATTTAAAATTCCTGACCAAATAAATGTTGTTGCTAATGAGAAATCCACTGCAACTCCTGGCCCAGGTCGTCTTCCTTTCGATGAAAAGTCTAAGCGATCCAAACGTAGAGAAGTTGCAGTGATTAGTGCTAGCGTGCAACATGATCCACAAAAAATTTTCGATACGATAATTAAGGGGTCTGAAATCGCACTGTAATTTTTTTGTGGTAGGCCCTGAAAAGTACAGATTTCAGAGAAACTGCAGGCATTTCAATTAGAAAATCTCATTTTTAATTTTATAGTCATCGTATTGGATCCGCCATTTTAAATTTTGAATTTTTGATGTCAAATTCGTTATAAGCGACTTCGAAAATATTTATCAGTATCAAGTTTCAGAAAAATTCGCTGAAATCTTGAATTTTGGTCATTTTTTCGACTTTCCTGGTCCACTGTGCACTGAGTTATCCAGACCTCACACTTAATATAGCTTTTTTAACACAGTGACATGCGATTCTAGAGCGAAGTTGGTATTTCACTCGATAGATGTAATGCCGATTACTACGGAGAACCCCCGAAAGATCGCTCGCTGACTAAATAAGTGCCGGTGGAGATATTCGCGAGCACTGCATGCAGATTTCTAACTGGCCTTCCGTAAGAAACGACACCGACGAGCACAACACTGTAACGTGATTACATTCCCCAATATCTCTCTAGTAAATAATAATATCCCCGCTGTGTCAATAAGTGGCAGATGGATCCTAAATAGGGCCGTGGCAAATCTTCAAATAATGGACTAGTCAGTATGACTCACTCAACCAATATAACAGATTCAGGTTTTTGCCATTTGATCGTGAAAAATGATTTTTTTATAATAGTCACTCAAAATCCTTTTAAAGGCTTTCGTTTTCACTAAGAATGAAAATTCTCACAAAGTTTCATCAAAATCGTTCCAATTGTGTACATTCCTGATCGAACACGACA